>CM023359.1:27928895-27966281 GCA_013282895.1 Eriosoma lanigerum
TTTCCAGGATTAGCAGATATTGACCAAGGTCAACTTACAGATATTGAATATTATCATTATTATTATAATGGTTCCGCGGATGAAGATCAAAGCAAGTGAATTTATCACTTCATTTATCACATTTCACATAGTTTGTCTGCATAAACAGTGTCTCATATCTATTTATTAGTTTACAATATCTCCACCAAGATCTATAATACCTATAACACTACTTCTATTATTTAAGATTCTGATCGAAGAAAGGGATCTATTGGTTTTTTAAATATATTGTGTGCTTGTATTTATTAATTTTTATCGTATACCTACTTATGTATTAAAACATTTTTTGGATAGAAAATGATACCATTTCAACAAATATCCAGTAGAGAATTTGAAATTTTTGTAACAGATATATATTTATTCTTCTTATCATTTTATGATTCATACGCCTTTTTTATTTTTTACAATACCAATTACCTACTTTGTAACATTAATTTCTCTATATTTAATTAAATTTAGTATATATTTCGTATAGAACATGATAATTTTAAATATCCATGGAAATATGTAAATACATAAAAATACATATATTTTAATATATGTATGAACGTTAAAAGTTAATTACGGTACGATATTTTTTTTGAGAGGGATTGACAATATTGTATATGGATGTACTTTTTTTTTCACAAAATGGCAACAATATAGCCATCAGACTATTTTGACAACTTGTAAGTTCAGGAAATAACTACTTCGTTCATATTAGTAACAAAATTGATAAAAAAAGTTTTCATATCGAGATATTAAAATATTCAAAATATTATAATATTTTGAACAAAAAATTTAAGTTTTTTCTATTTCGAAATATGCGTTATTTCTTTTTTTAAATTAAAAATTAATTTATTACATATATTATATACTGTGTATTAAAAATAAAATTATCTCTGGACTTTGACTGTTAGTATTATATAAATTCTAAATGTTTACTTTTAGGTGCTTTCACTTTTTTTAAGTAAATAATGACAATATTTATAACAATATAACAATATTTTATAATGCATTAAAATAATTATAAAATTTTGATATTCAAAAAAAATAACAAACTAACAAAAATATGAAGTTGCTCCGAATTGGGAACAGGTGATTGGTCACCTAGATACTTGCCTAAATTAGGCACTGTGTATATGTGATTTTATATTTGTTGTTATCAGACCATTATCTCTACCCTAAAAAGTGAATACAGACGTTAAAAAAGCACACTTCATTGTTAAACCAAAACATAAAATTATAAAATATAAATCCTAATATCACAATTAATATAATAATATGCAATCGTATAATTTGTATTTCATGCAAATGCAATTAAATATTTATAGTTTACATTGAAAAAAATATTTAAATATCCGCATAAAAATAAGTAACACATAATTTTGATGATCCCCAGTATGCAAATTTTCACTGTATAAACGAAAAATTAAAAAAGTGGGAAGGTCAATTGTAGATGTTCCTCCTTCGTACCTTCGGTCCTCGGAGAAATTAGTGGAGAGAAAGAAATTATAAAGATTTGAATGCAATGAAATTGCATTAGAAAATACGATTCTAAGCAAATCTCAATATATTACAATATATTATACTGATAATCCATCCCAAAATTTACAACGAGTGTTAATTACATATGTACATATTCGAAATAAATGTCAAAACCCTACGGTCAATATTCAATGAATTATCATTTCATGAAAAAATTGTCAGTCACGATTTTCAAAATATTTAGTAAATAGATTAAAGAGTATATGAGTAGGCTTCTATAAAATTTTCAAACCGATAAACCCATAATTGTAGGTAATACTAATTTTTATTGGAAAAAAGTTCAAAGCTCTTTATTTAGCCAAAAAATCAACGATTCCGCTTAAAAGTTTTATCATAAGTAAATATTACTTATGCTAGTACTCATAATTTCCAAGTTCCTACGATTAAAATTTAATTAGTTATTACGGAAATCGTAATTTTTCCGATTTTTTGTCAGTTTTTGGTAGTTTTTTTATTCCTAGGGAAAAACTTTTGAGAAATTCTAAAAATGAGCTTTTTAAAGTACCAAAATGATGCGATTTTCTACCGAAAACATACCCTACTTGTGGTAATCGGACAATTAAGTCTTTACGAAAAAATGTTTTCATGCATAAAAAAAAGTAATCCTTCTAGAAACAATACATTGCTCGCTCCGCTCAGAATCTACAATACAAAAACGTTGAAAAATCATTGAAATATTTAAATTCTCGAAAGTATCTATGTATAATATATTATTGTTTTCTGAGCAAGAAACTATAAAACATTTTTTTACTTTAATAACATCAAAACATATTTTTGTTGATAACAATCAAATGGAATTTTGGAATGTTACTACATAAGTGAATATAAATCGCTTGGTAATACACATTATGATTCAATTGTCATCTGAGTAGTGCTAAATTTAAAAAAATTATATGGTAGCTTATTTGGCACAATTCCTCTTTGTCCAAGTGTCTCGGAATCGCCCTACATGTTATTTATTTAAAAACTAAATTAATGTAAAATTAACTAGTTTTTAATTATGTCTATATTTCTATGTATATTTTATTATAAATATGTTGTGTAAGCTAATATTATTCCTAAATTTATGTATTATTTTATACATAATAAATCAATATTGTCTATTGTCTAATATTTAACATAACAATTATTTAATTACTATATATTTTTATATTTATAATTTTTTTTAGGACAATTCATAGTTTATTATGTGCGTAATACAGGTTAGATAAAACATTTTTTTTTTTATACGTTAATCGTACATAAATTTGAAGATTTTAATGCAGTGGTAACATGCGGTGGTTCGATATTTGAATTTGTCGCCATTCCATTTAAGAAGGTTTTTATCAAATTGATATTTTTATAAGATGTATTGAGAAGCATATTATATGGCACTTGTTTAAATAACCCGTATTGTGAAACTTACTCTATGAAGTAATCTAGCTATCTTAACATTGTGGTCAGTTTAGTTAGAAATAGTTGGATATCCGGTTAAGACAATATTCATAGTATTCATTTAAAATATTTTTTTGTAAAAAATAGTTATTTTAATCATTAACATATTTAATATTTGTATGAAGAGTGTATCCAAGAGTTCTTGATAACCGATACACCGTTCTGTTATGTTACCGTATAATATATATAATCAGAAATTTTTTAATGTTGTTTGGATCAGTTAAAACTGTACTTCCAAATGAATTACCATCATCATAATTTAAAATATTGACATTTTGTTCGAAGCCAACCAATATGTCCTGAGTCACCAAGTTTTACGGTACCTTATGTTATAATGAACATTAGGAATATGAATATCTAATAATTAGGTACTAGTCATGAATAATTTGGATACAACTAGTGGCTTAGAGAATCAGAAGAAATTTTAAATCCTCGAAACAATCTCCATCAATTTTTAAGCATTATGATACTGAATGTTCTGTCTATGATGTATATATCTATGAGGACGTGATGAGAGAATATGGAGTGGTTATCCTTGATATGTGAGGTGTTCGGTGGAGCATGAGTGCATGACCACCATCATTAGTCGATTGAAACATTTTGTCCATGCGAAGGAGTATTGTATCAGTTAGTTCTTATTAGAACTAGCTGTAATAACGTACATAAATGTATGTTATTTACGTACATTTATTGCAATAGTATCAACTAATGAATTGTAGTTGTATATTATCAAGACACCGCTCACTATATATAATTTCGTCGAAACAATACAAATTTCGTATCTTTTTCTGTATATCTGAGTACTTACGTGACTATTATATTATTATATTATTCATACAGTTTAATATTATTATAGCGGTTTCGCAATCTGATGTAAAACAAGTTCGTCCAATCGTCTAAAGTTTCATGTTGAGATAATATTTAAGTTTTCTTAATTATATATCTTAATTTTGCAATTGCACCAGTCTAACCGATCATCATAGGGCCCCATGCCATGTAAATGTAAATTTTCGATCTTCGTTGTCATTAAATATTAAGAAAATTTGTCTACCTGTCCACAATTCAGAGGCACTATTTTAAGTTGCCTCCTCGTCGAAATTAGGCGTATTTTTAACGAAGCTTTTGTTATTATCGCGGGGATGCATAAGAATTTGATCATTCTAAAATGGAATTATTACTGAACAATATTCGTTATTTGGAATCTAGGCAAAATAGTCGTTTTTAATAACACACATATATATATATATATATATATTTATTTATAAATTTAATAAACCCGATAAAATAAATAACCTTAAATCATTGATATAATTATTTTTAAAATATCAAAGTTTAATATAATATTTTATTCTATAGGATATTTCAATATGTCAAAAATCAATGAAACCTGCAATGATATATTAGGTACAACGTAAATTAATAGCAAAATTTGTTAATATAAAATGTATATTTAATTCTTAGATTTAAAGGAAAAATTAATTAAGTCATAATAATTACACCAGTATTAAACAATATAATACCAGTAATATAAAAGTATACATATTAGTGATGGGAATAATCGAATGAAATAATCGAATCATTCGATTATTTGAATAATCGAATCATTTCGATTATTTTAAAAATCATTCGAATAATAAAATAATCGAATGAACTTAGATTATTTTAAAAATCATTCGAATAATAAAATAATCGAATAAAATTATTCGAATGATCAAAATTAGTAGTAAAAATAATCGAATGCTTTTCTTATCTCAATTACTACTCTAGTGTATAGATTTATTTCTATTTCTGGTTTCTAATGAATTGTAATGTTTACTTTCCTTTGTTGTTATACTTAGATTTAAGTCATTGGGTACTAAATTAAGAATGTGTCTGTCCAATGTCCATGTATTGTATTATTATTTATTTTTATAACATTCGACTATTTTGTTTTCGAATACTAATCATTCGATTATTTTGTTTTCGACTACTAATCATTCGATTATTCGATTATTTTGTTTTCGACTACTAATCATTCGATTATTCGATTATTTTTTTTTTCGATTACTAATCATTCGATTATTAAAATCATTCGATTATTCCCATCACTAATACATATGATCAGTTATATGTTGTTAGCTATAATTTATTATATTCTGAGGAGAGCGAAGAATGTATTGTTTCTAAAAAGATTTTTTTTTTTTTTATGTATAAAATAATTGTCCGATTACCACAAGTAAGGTATGCTTTCGGTAGGATCATCTTGGTACTTTAGAAAGCTAATTTTTCGAATTTCTAGGAGAAGAAAAACAACCAAAAAAAGGCCGAAAAATCGGCAAAATTACAATTTTCGTAATTTTTTATTTTTGGTTTCATGATAACTGATTGAGTTTTGATTGTAGAGACTTGAAATTTTTTTTGAGTACTAATACTGGTAATATACAAGTGTGGTAAAATTTTGGAAAAGATAAGTTTATTATTTAGGTAAATATAGAGCTATGAACTTTTTTCTAAAAAAAATTAATATTTTCTACAATTTTCGTTTTATCGATTTGAAAATTTTATAGAAGCCTTATAATATACTACTTAATCGTTTTACAAAATATTTTGGAGATCATAACTGACAATTTTTTTTATAGGCTCTTTATTTATTTATTTTTCTAATGTATGAAAACATTTTTTCGGATAGAAAAAATGGTACGATTACCACAAATAGGGTACCCGTTCCATAACAAATTTCATCTAGTTAGTACTTTATTTAGCTCATTTATTGAATTTCCCAAAAATTTTTCTTTGAGAAGCGGAAAATTGAGAAATTTACGGTTTCTGTTATTTTAAATTTTTTATTTCTTGATTACTAATTGAGTTTTGTTCGCAGGGACTTGAAAATTTTGAGTAATCACATAAGTAATATTTACGTTTAGTAAAATTTTGTAATGGGTTGATATTTTGGCCAAATATAAAGCTTTAAATTTTTTCTAAAAAAGTTTAATATTACTTGCTATTTTTGATTTAACAGTTCGAAACTTTTTTGTAGAAACCTAATCATATACTATTTAATTTATTTACCAAATATTTTGTAAATCGAGACTGTTAATTATTATCATGAAGTTTAAATTCCTTGCATTTTAATTGTAGGAATTTGAAATTTATTTAGATTATATACATGTGTAATTTACACTCGTGTTAAAATCTTGGAATAAATTATCAGTATATAATATATATTGAATATATTGAGATTTGCTCAGAATAGTAATTTCTAATGCCATCCTTAGAAAACTATATAAAACATTACCTGTTTGTGGGAAAGTCATCGTCCGGAATATTTAATTTATTAAAAAATTTAATTCATTTAATAGTTCAATATATAGAATAAATCAATGCAAATTATATAAACATATAGTAAGAGGACATTTTACCCGCATATATTTCAATGATGCTGACTCAGTATATTTAACGGGTAATATAGCAATATCACAGCAAGGCAGAACATTAATTTTGACGTTTAGGTTGAACTAAAAGTAAAAACATGTATTAGAAAATTTATAGATAAGCATATTATATAGGAAGGAATTTCATATCCGTTTTGTAAAACATCACATGGTAAAAAAGTTATAGTGTATTAAATTTTATATTTTTTTAACAGGTAACTTTTTTACGAGACGGTATTTTATAATACGGATATGATATTCCTTCCAAAATATTCTTCTTTATACATTTGCTAATAGATGTTTTTACCCTAAGTTCAACCTATATGTCACAATTAATGTTCTGCGTTACTGTGATTTTGCCATATTCGCCGTTTGATTTACAGAATCGGCAGCATTGAAAAATATGCGGCGACAACGTCCTCTTAAGAGTAAGGTTAAGCAATTTTGAAAATCGTAATTAAGAGTTCTACCCGACATCTGTACTCATGCCTGAAACATTTAAACTCTTTGGTCGATATAAAATAAATATTATATTTCATATAATTTATAAATTATTATTATAAATATTTTATTTAAAGAAATGATGAATTTAGAGACATTACGTAAGTAACACATAACTTTATTATTTGCCAATTATTAAATTTTCTACAGTAAATTTAAATAGTAGTAGTTTGAATTAATTAATTAAACGATATGTTAAGATGAGATACATTTATTGACTTACGATCAATGGAGTTTATCACGTGAAGGTAATTTTAACAATACCTATTATAAAATATTTGAACATTTGATCTTAAACAATTGCAAAGATTTTTTTATGATAAAAAAAAGTTCAACGATTATTAAAATATTGTTAGTTTATGCCTAATCTATATTTTTTTTTGATAATAATTTATTGTAGGTTGGGTTAGGTTAGTTATATTGGCAACAGTAATCATTAACTGCTTATTTTCGCTTCACATTTTATAATTTGCATAGTTCGAATTTTTTATCCTTGTTAGTATAATATACTTTCTTTTATTTGTGCCATCCTGTGCCCATGTTTTCAAAGGTGTAATTTAAAGTTGTTTTCTCATATAACCACTTCAACAAAAGAGACATGCAACGACTTAATCTGGAATCAATTTCTCTGTATTTTTAGTTACTGTTTTAATATTGCTCATCCATCACACGATAATGGGCCCATAATTAAAAGACTTGGTTACAAATCACTAGGTATTTGAATGGTGTAATAAATTATATATGTACCTTATTTGTTAGAACGACTCTCTGAATTCATGTTTTTGGTAATGCCATTTTTTTTTGCTAACAAAAAGTACAACCAATATTTTCACGAAAAATTCTACAATTATAAGAATGATGTCCATAGCCAATAACAATTAATTATTCTTATTAAGGCCACAATATTATTATTCATTCGTTATAATAATAATACTTAAATAAATTGTAAATTTGTTTTATTATTATTTATAAAACATTGATTTAATTGTGTTATATTTCATACGTATATATTGTTTATATAATTCCAAATAATGCTAAACTAAGTATTTTAATAGTATATTTAATATATTATACAGATTATACAAATAATAGTAAGTTTCGATGCAGTCATTTTACTAGCTACTTACATAATTTGTTTATTTAAATTTTATATTTGATTATAAAAAAACATTTTAATTTAATTAAAAAAAAAAATGAATTTTAGTGATTTACAATTCTGTTGCATTTAAAAATAGTACGTAACATAATATAATTATGATATTAAAAGTTATTACTTTCTTTTATAAGCATGCAATTCAAATATAATTAGAAATCCTCAGTTTGTCAATCTCTTCAATGTAGTCTAGTCTATTTTATCTTGTTATTTTGGATCATGGCATCTCCTTATTTTAGATTCAGAGCGAGGCGAGAAATGTATTGTTATAGATTAGTTGAAAAGTAACCTATTCTGTAGTATTGGTTTGACGAAGGTGTTTACATTTTTAATGCCTGTAAACACTTTATCGTATAGAAATAATAATGAACCAATAACAACAAGTAAGGTATACTTACGGTAGAAAATTGCGTCTAATTGATACTTAATTTAACAAATAATTATTTTATTTTGAGTTTCTCAAGTCTTTCACTGGTATAAGAAAAACTACTGAAAAACACAAAATTCACGGACATTATTATTTTGATGATCTTGATTTTAAATATTTCATAATAACTAATACAATTTAGGGACTTGACAATTTTTTTGAGTATAAATATAAGTGTCATTTATTAGAGAAAAAAATTTGGAACTGTTATATAGCTTTTATGTCTAAATATAGAACTTTAAATTGTTTTCCAAAATTGTAATACTTTCTCAATATTGATTAATATAATTTGCAATTTTGAGTTTTACGTTCTGAAAATTTATAAGAGGTATAATTATATATGGATTATCATTTCATCTAGATTTAAAAAACTTCGTTAATCAACAGTGACAATTTTTTTTCAATATGCATTTAAAATTGGAATTTTAAGAAATATGAGAGCACATTTTTGAGTACCTTGTAGATGTGCTTCGATTACAACACAAAGGGTAGAGAATTGCATTAAATAGAAAATCAGCAGATATGTTTTCGAATTTCTCAATAGGTTTTCTCTAGGAAAAGAAAAACATCAATATTTTACTCTCCTAATTTTTCACTAATTTGTGTATTAATACAAGTATCGAATGAAACGAAAAACGGCGTCACTTCGTACCGCGCCAGCTGACCGATCTAGTGGACGCTTACCTTATGGAGGAATGCTCGGACTTTTCCGATTTTTAAGATTATGTAAATTATACCTAAGTTTATTTTATTTTACGTTTTCTCATTATAATACTGTTGTCTTATGTGATTGTATATTTTTATATTTATTTGCTTTTTATTTAATTATTAAAAATAATGTAATTATTTATGGTTTAATAATATGTTTTTATTTGTGCATGAATCAAAAATATACAAAGAGTTACAACGTAAGTAAATTTAATAAATTATTTTTATGCAGAACTATACCCATATTTATGCTATGGAATTGCATGTATGTTTTAATAATAAAATGGTCTATTAAAAAGAAAAAAAAAGATTTTAAATATCTATTATAAATACTCTCAGGGGTTGATTCAATCTATGACAACATAATAGGGGAGGGGTGAGCAAACTATACATTTTTGTGTTGTGAAAACTACAGTGATGATGCAGAATGTCCTTCATTATAATAATATGTAAAAACTTCAATTTATCTTATCATCCAGATCGTTTACCCTGGATCCGCTTCAAAATATTTTGGTAGATAGTATTATATCAATAAGTAAATCCTTGTGCACATTACGTAGAGTAAACTTATTGATAGTATCAAATATCAATAATTTTATATAGTGATCACTGTACACAAAAATTTGCCATCATATATTACTATTATAATGGCTATTAATTTATTATAAATACAATTTTAATAAAATTCTAAACATACATTTTTTGTGGTAAGCAAAACCTTTATCGAGGATTACCTACTTATAAGATAATAATAATAATAATTGTTATGGTTCAGTAAAATTATTAAATATAATTGTAGATAAATTATTACGATATAAATTAAATATAATAATTTTTGAACTTAATATTTGTTTTTATATACAATTATAACTCGTTTTTCAGTAATGCTACCTAATCGTAAGTTATTTAAATAAAATAATATGATTATAATATCTCATTTAATATAGTAGTAATAAGCTGTTATCCGTGTGATTTCGCACCGACAGCTACATCGAAATTACAGTCGAGTTGTGTCTACATTAGAATTGCCATATATCTAGATTAGCTTGTCCAAGGTAATGTTCTACATTAATTTGTTACTAAATTGTTATTGCTTTATTGTCTTACTGATTGGAATTTGATTACTTTATTTTGGAATACTTTTATTACTATTTTGTTTGTTTGTATTTTTGTTAGCCTTATTTTTCGTTTTCAACTTTCAACTTGGTATGATTGAAGTTTATGTTGATTTACAGTTATTTAAATTTAATACAAAATATATTTTTATTCCTAATTTTATTTACTTTTAGTTTATACAATGAATTATAATAAAAATATAAAAAATATCATTTAAGTAAATAATTATTTATGAACATACACGTGCAGTATTCCAACTATATATTTTAAAAAAAGTTGTCACGGTTATTAATACATTGGATCTGGTATCCCTCTTGTTATTTATTTTATGTGCCCTCCACAATAAAAATTTATTATTTAACCTGGTATAACCTCTCAAAATCTTTAAGGACCTTTTTTTGCTCGTTGGTCTGATCAATATTAGAGTATGGCTCAGTTGTTTTTGACCCTTAACGGCCTCTGATTCATATCAGTTGGAACGATTTCAGCAGATCTTTCTTACTTTTGCTGCTCATATTTATAAAATAAATCATCCACCACATGACTATTCTCAGGTCCTTAACCATTTTGGTTTATATAAGCTAGCCGACCGGCGCTTTGAAGCAAACTACTCTTTTTTCTAGAAACTTCTAAATGGTGCAATTGACTGGCACGGTCTTATTAGATGAAATTCATTTTCGTGTTTTATGCAACCTACACTTTCTCAGGCTCTTTTCCATATCTCTACGCATAGCACCAATTACGGTAATAATTAACCCTTACATAGGATGTTTCGCATGGCAAACATCAATGTAAAATTTCCTTACCTTCTCATAGTGTTAAATATTTTATTATATACTTGTGCTTTACCCTTTTTGTATTTTTTTCTTCATTATCTTCATATATATATATTTATTTTATTTTCTTCTTCTTCTCCTTCTTCTTCTTTTTCTTCTTCTTCTTCAATCAATCTCTCTTTATTGTTTTCATTTTTAGTTATAACATATTATTATTTTTTGTGTTATAATGAACTTGAATTTGATATGTAATTAATAAATAAATAATAAAAAATAAATGAATATCATATTTAAGACAAAAAATTATTTTGGAGTTAAAATATATTCATTATTTATATTTATGTACATCCCTAAATAAAAGATAAAATAAATAAAATAATAAATTTAACTGCATGGATATTTAATGTAAAACATTATGTTTTTAACATTACTAGCCGATATTGATAATATCGTAAAGGAATTATGTACGAGTTATTTTCATAATAATAAAACAAAACGTAAGTTGTTTTAATTAATTAGTAAATCATATAATATATTGTATGTTATTTTTTATGAAAAATATTATAACTTTTGTTAAATTTTTAACTTAATTATGTCCTATGGACTTAATTTTAATATTCTAATCTTAGAAGATATTTGTTTCTCCTTTTAATGATCGCCACGAACCTAAGCATGATTTAAAAACACATTATTTAATTCACTTATAAAATCTACAAAAATCATTTGTTTTTATCTTAAAAAATATTTATATGTTTTTTAACATGTTTTCTAAAATGTATTAGGTATATCATTATATGATATAATACGTATAATGTTTACTGTACAGTGTAAATTCTATATTGTTATCACCCATATAAATCACACTAACATATTTAATAATTAATTATCTAAGAAATAATAAATTAAATAAATATAAATAATTTCCCTGTCATAACATACATATATAATATAATATCCTATTAAAATTTCTTCATTCTTTAATCTATATATTATATAGACTGCATATTATGTAGTAAATCGGTAATTTGCATCTAGGAATTTAGACGCATCTTATTTTTCTTTCTATTTTTACGTTTTTTTAGGTTCTAAGTGAAACAAAGAATATATTGGTTGTACAATGATATGTGTTTTTAATTGGTTTATATACTTTTTCGTGAAGAAATAATCACCCAACAATAATAATAAGACTAACATAAATAAGTTATGTATTTGGTAAAGAACAGCATCTATGTAGACTTTATTTAAGTTATTTAAGAACTTAATCAATATATTTTCTTTGTGATAAAAAGAACTACTGAAAATAGGTTGAAAAACTACAAATAACGAAAACTAATATTGTAATATTGACTTGACGATAATTTTTTAACTGTATAGACGATTTGTATTAGGTGCATGGACGCAACCAGTGGGGGAGGTTTGGGAGGGCTTAGCTCTATCTAAACTATGTTTAACCCTCCCTAAAATATTTGATATTTTTAGTTTTTATATGTGTGATTATTAAAAATAGTATGTATATTAGGCTAAAGTTCTTCTTACAAGTAGTAATGTCTATGACTATATACTAATATAATGTGGTAGTCTTATTATGATTGTATCTGTAGACTGTAGGCTACTATTTTATTGTAATAAATAATGTTTTATATCGAGAAAATACCAATATTAGGTTAGTCCATGATATAATAAACTTATTTATGACACTGAATCAGTTAGTGTTATGTTATCTCGATTGAAACAACGTATATCGTAATAAATAATAATAATAACTAAAATTATTTATGTGTACATTTATTAGTTTATTATTTCATTAAACACCTCAAATATTATCACACCTTTTACCTGCGGTTGTCCTGATTTAAAACAATTACTATAATAGTTATTGATTAATAATTAATTTATATTAAATATATACTAGGTTTCTAACCAGGATTATCCCTATAAATAGATCTATTACATATTTTAATATTCTGATTTTTGTAATGTATTATTGTGAAAACAGCTATATTTAAGATTATAATTTTTTTTTTCGTAGGTTCTTAAAATAAAAATGCATATTAGTCTTTATATTAGTTAAATTTTGGTATATCTTACTTATATATAGTATTGATGTTTCTATCAATATAAAAATGTAATTTAAAATAAAAAATAGCACAGTCACTCATACAAAAAATAAAATAAAAAAATGAATTTTTGGTTAATTAAACGTCGAATGATGTACATATTAGAGAACATTATATATAATATTAATTGATTGTAGAATATTATTTTATTTAAATTGTAAAAATTAATTACTAAGTTCATAGTTTCTTTATACAAATACATAATTTAACTATAATGTTACAATTTCAGAAAACAAAAAATTATAAATTATAGGTTATCTCAAAATTTTTATCAATGTCAATACGAACATATAATTTTTGTTTTTTATTTCTATGTAGGTACGTACAAAATAATTATAACAATGAAAATTATGACTTGTTTATATATAAATAAATTACGAAAATTAGATTTTAAAAATATGTAATAGATCAAAGGTTATTGACGAGGACAAACAAGGACATGTGGTGATACACACTGTATAGAATATATATTTTGCAGTATTTAAAATGTATCTGTTTTAACATTTTCGAATATTCGGGCCAAACTTACTGTTTTACTGATAATAATAATTGATAGATAACTTTCATTCAACGTATTCGGCAGAAATTATCTGCTCTATATAATTCAGGATGCAAATTGTATACAACTATATGTATATATCATAAAATTTAAATCTAATATCCATATAAAGTTTTTTTTTGAATTTCAAAATATTAATATAATTTTTTAATTCATTCATTTTTATGACTAAAGTAACATCTATACGTGAGTACCAACAATATCTAATTATACGTGTATAACAATATGTTATAATTAAGAACTAGAATTTTATGCACTAAAATAACTTAAATAATATTAATTTATTAAAATCCCTCAAAAAATGCACCTCTATAATATCTACTTAAATTATTTTAAATAAGTGCTATACTGCAAAATTATGTTTTTTAGTAAAAATATGCTCTTAAGCAAAATATATGAATTCAAATACAAACAATTTGTTGAATGTTTAACTTGGATGATAGGCAATACTTATAGGGATGAGTATTTAAACAAATTTAATTTTGCTATGCATAAAAAATAAATTATTCAAACACACAGTAAGTATCTTAGTAAGTAAGGGATATCTGTCTTCGAAACATTTTCGATTCTCTTGATGTTTTTTTATTTTGTGTATTCTTTTTTGCTAAAAAAAAATATGAATATATATTTTTTTCATTATTTCAGTCATCAATTTTACAACTAGTAAGTTTTTATTTATGAGTTCATATTATGATTAATTCTAAGCAAACATTATTTTATCTTATATAATTATAAATTATACGTTGCATCCTCCAAAAGTACACCAGTTGTTTTAGGTTGAATGATCAAATTAAATCATTAAAGCATTACTTAACTAAAAATTATATTAGTTTTAATTTAATGTATTTTTAGTAAAAAAATTTGTTAGTTTTTGGATTTATTTATTTTTGTATCCTATCAAAGTAAGATAGGAACGAAATTTGTTCCGATCATGAATAACATAATATATTAAGCAAAATTGATAATATTTTCTCAGTATATTATTTAGGTATTAAAAAAATTAATTTACAGAATTTAACTCTTAGTGTAATATTAATATTAAGATATTACACTACCTAGGTATTTTATATCTTATTACTGATATCTGACATTCCTGTTTAGTTACTATAATATAATGTAGGTAATATACAGAGTGGCCTAATTTCACGTATGGGATCCTTAACACATTAACAACTTCCCATTGAAGTTTTATTTTAGTATAATAATAAAATTTTCCACCCACGCAATTTCCGTATGCGCATTGCAACTTTTGAAAGTTAAATGGCAATACCTAATTTTTTACATATTAATTTTTTTTTTGTATTTTCTAAACATTTTATATTAGGGTCTTTTAATTCTACATCCGAAATTCTCTGAGTTATAATGTTTTTAAATTACGATTAAAATGGGTAAATATTAGGTACCTCAAGGAATAAATAGATAATAATCATGATAAATAAAACTCCCTTTAGAAGTTAATTTGTCTTAAATGTTGAACCAAATTAATTTTATAGGAATGATAATTGTTAATTTTTAAAATTCGATGAATAAAACTTTTTGGTATATTAAGAATACACGAAGCGCTATAAATAGATGCATGTGGATTTTCGGTAAAATATGCTAAAACAATGTTGATTTTTTCTCTATTTGCACGTTCTGTCAACGATGGAAGGTACCGAATTCCCACAATTGCCATTTAAATTTAACAAAAGTCATAGAATGAATTCTGTTTGGGTACCGTTATTAATAAGTTTCCGCGGCTCTTCTAGGATTTTTATTATATTCACCAAAAATACAACATTTATCTGCATACTCAGAATTTGTAAAAATTATCATGTTTTTCAAAAAATAATTTTCAGATGTATTTGCGATGTTATGTCTAAATGTCTAATGACGGTTGTAGGTTTGATGGCTATAGATTTTATACGTCATAAACTCATAACAATTGTAAACACCTATGAATTATGTGTTTTATGGAGAAACCAATTTAAAAATAATATTATCATACATTATAATTTATAAAGTAATTAAAACAATTTTGATTTACTCAACTAACCAAAAATAAAACTGTTTTACTACAACTTAGATACTTCAAACATTATTAATAATGAAATTCTAATAATTATTATAATTCTTAATGAACTTAATATGTAAATAAATAATTTTAAAAAATACAATAAAAAAATTTAAATCTGTGTTAAATAAAGTAAATGTATTGAATGTTTACTTGTATTATTGTTGTTTTAATGGGTAATGAAGAATAAAAAATAAAAACGCATTAATATGTATTACTTATGCATTTCATTTGTGATTTAAAAACCCTTATAATGAGAAAATTTTGGAGCTAAAATAGCCCTTTATAAATATTGTTTATAAAAATGTGTAATAAATTAATATGTAAAAAAATGAGTATTGCCATTTAACTTTCAAACGTTTATACGCAAATTGCGTGGTTGAAATTTTTATTATTATATTAAAATAAAACTTCAGGCTACATTAAGGTTCACAGAATTAAAACAACCAAAATATCATATTTTTACCTTGTATAATCCTGTAATGTAGTTACTGGGACACCTTATATAGAAGTATAATAATATATAACTCAAAATAATAATAATAAAAATATGTTCGATAGAAACAATCAATTATTTTGCAGTACAATATTTTTTATAAAACAAATCACAGTATCAAATATGTAACTATAATATTCGTAGATAAAATTGCACTTTGCGGCAACTGTTAGCTCTTATTGTAGATCATTATAATATTTTACTTTGTCAGCACTATATAAAAATAGAATAGTAGCTAATGTAGAATGTAAGCTATACATTTATTTTATACTTTAAGGATTACATACTTATACAAAATCCTAATTTTTACAATTTCGCATAATTTTAGATGTTTTAGAACTTTAGTACTATTATTTATATTTAGTAACTATTTCACTGCCTAATTGTGGTGCTACTATAATGTACATTAAAAATCAAATTTATTTTATATTTAAAATATATTTAATTAAATAATAATTAAGTAGAAAAAAGTTATATTTAAATTATCATTTTTTAAATATTATTAATTTCTATTTTTTAGATCATTATTTTAAATAATATTCATATTATTTAAGATCAATTCTTTTTATTAACATTATTATTATTAAAATTAAAATTATAACGAAATACATTAACTAACATAGTAAATAATAATTTGAAATAATATATTTTGTTTTGTTATTTCATAACATTTTATATATTTTTAGCAATAGAAAGTTCAAGCCCTGCTAATAACTATTTATATAAATTTGTATAATACACACGTACAGAATGTCCCAGAATGTACAGAATGTCTATTTACTAATTGCAATATCTCCGCGAAAAACTAAAATTTTTGAATGCAGATTATTTAAAATTATTATGTTAATAACCTAACCTAACCAGCGAATTTTTACTAGTCCAACAAATATCATATAATATATTTTTTTTATGTAGAACTAAGTCAGCTATCGTGTATTAGTCGACATTTAATTATAAAAAAAGTATTGATGGTTATAAGTATAATATTTTTTTATATTTCTTAAATCTTTTGTGCATTTCATTAATTTTGATTTTGATTTTTTTTTTTTCATTTTATTATGTAGCTATGTGTGTATTTCTACCTATATTTGAATAAAAATAAGGGTTGAATTTTTTTCTGTTTGATTATTTCTGTTTTACTTAAAAAAATACGTGTCCGTTTTTTGAGAAGGAGTGAGGTGTAAAATTGTTGATGCCTAGAGGCGGCAAAAGTCAAAATATGGCCCTGCATGTGCTATAACTTCAGATCAAAATATTTCTAGACTTGACAATAGTCATCAAATTCACAGAATAGTTTTATAAATTCATCAGCTGATGTTATTTATTTGTGCAAATTAGCCTGAAGCAGAATTTAGAATATTTGAATTAACAAACAATTTAAATAAAGAAAACATTTTAGAAATATCGGTCATAAAATGTTTACGTGATATGCATAAGTCTATTTTTAAGTGTTTGCATGATCATAATATGGTCAATGAAGATCAGAATGGGAATAATGTAATTAATATCTTTAAATAAAATTATTATTGTCAAATATTTTAAGCCAAGATTTCACCACAAAGTTGAGTCGTTCAATGATTTACTCAATGATAAACGCGTAGTCTAATTGCGTAGGCAGTGTATATAAACAAAGTAAATTTTATTTTTATTTGCTTTATTTCATATAGAATAATATTTTATCATTCAATTTTATTATAACCTAACTATACTATTGCATGTTATTATAAAATATATTAATAAAATATATATATATATATATATATATTATATATACACAACCTAAATGTGAAATTTATTGACAAATATTATATACAGGTACTTAATTTGAAATAGATCCAATTATTCGAATTTGCATTTTATAATCAATTATTTTTTAGTACTATTATCCTAGTCAATAATATGAAATAATTATAACTCATTAACTATAGATAATAATTAATTTAGCGAGTTGTATTGTCACCAACGACGATATTAAAATAATCCTTAATTTAATTAAGAATTTATATTGTATGCCACGTCTATCAGTCTATAATATAAACCATATTATGGTCGAAACTACATGACTACAAAAGTACAAAAGCTGTGTTTGTGAATCAAACTGTGATAAGCACTAAGAGCGTTCATGATAATATTGATAAAACAAATTTAACGTGTAAGATATTAAAATATTAAATTATTAAAAATAATAACGTCAGAAATATCTTTTCTCTAATAAATGTAAAAACTTCTAAAAATTGAAATCTTGATTAAATCAAGAAATCAACACGTCAAAATTCTCATATAAAATATTCTCATTAAAGTAGCTATCTTTAAACTTTACATAACTTAAAAAATAAAGAGTTAATTTTTTTATTTTCTTATGCGATGTCTTTTTTAAAATAAATAATAAAGGTAATATTATAATCTGTTGCCTAAATAATAAATTGAAAATAACTGCTTTCAAAAATTTTAATTTTTCGCGTCGATATTCTAATTAGTAAATATATCTGGGGCACCCTGTAATAATAGTTGTATTATTAAAATACTTATTATAATTAGGTAAATTTGTGTACTTTTTTTATTACGAAATTTGATATTATTTTGAAATTTAAAAAATAAATAAAAACTACTTCTTTTACACAACTTGAATCATAATGACATGATGATGCGGCATAATTACTCATTGAATAATAAGTCCAAATATTCTTATTTAATAAAATTTATCTTTTTGTTATTTTTTATTAGTGTATGATCCTGATGTACTTTATACCAGTAAATATACTAAATGATTAGACTACTTTGAAATAATATGCAATATTAATTAATTATTTAAATATTGTTTATAATTAAATATTATTTAATTATTAAATATTAACTATATTGTCTTTTATCAAAACTTTTATAAGGATTGTTAATGAAAGATTATAATCAACCCCTTTCACCTTTGGTGAAGAGCCTGATAATAAACAGGAGGTGTAAAATGAGGGTGGCCCACCCCATCTCGTTGGAAATGTAAAATGAGGTGAATTTGTAGTTTAGTGTAACGAAAAAGATGCAGTTTCTATTATATTATGTACTTTTTAATTTCATCATGCAAAAACATCACGATTATTTTATGTTGATATTAATATTGTAATAATGTAATTTACTCTTTTTAATTAATGATTTATAATTCTTTATAATAACATGAAATATTAATATTAAATGTAAAAGTTAGCCTGCAGTAGCATATTACAATTAAATTAACTTAATTTTCTTTTTACTTTTTTATAGCTTATGGGGAACATGGTGAAAATTGTAAGTCAAATTTTAAAATAAAGTAAAAAGAAACGAGAAGGTCAGTTTTGGACTTTCCTCCTTTTGGTCCTTTTCTCAGTCTCTATGGTCCTCGGAGAAATTAGTGGTTTATTATATTTATTAAGATTTGTATGCAAACGAAAATGCGATTCTGACCGAAACTCAATATAATACAATATATTATACTGATAATACGCGTTCCAAAATGTTACTACTTGTGTAAACTAACTATTAGAACACTCAAAAAATTAACATGTTCCTAGGTTCAAAATTGATGAAAATCTAAAATCAATTTCGTCAAATTACGATTTCCGTGAATTTTGCCGTTTTTTCGTTATTTTTTGGTAGTTTATCTTCTTTCAAGGAAAACCTTTTGAAGAATTCGAAAAATGAGCCAAATAAAGTATTAACTATAACTCTTGTTTATGTTTTGTTGGGAATATTTGACAAATTTAAATAAATATTATGCATAAATAAAAAAAAAGTAGAAGTATCCATCGTGTGAATCTAAGTATACACATATTTCAAAACAAATACGAACAAACTAAAATGTATGAATGTATTGCATACTATTACAATATTACTACAATTACAAAATATGCAGTAAAATAAAGAAAACGATTGCGAAAGAAATAACTGTTTTATTAAATAATATTATAAATAATTGTATGCTCTTTAAATCGTATTTAAAATTTATGTAGAGTGTAGACTGTATTAAAAATAAGTTTTTTTAAAAAAGTTTTCTCAAAATATACTTTTAATTTTTAAAACTTTGTTTAAAAATGTTTAAAAAAAAATATAGAAACTCTATTTGACAGTCTCAAGAAATTTATCAAAATAATTTGCCAAAAAAAAAAAAAAACATATGTTCAAAATAAGTTTAAATTACAATAAAGTGAAATTTGGAATTGGAATCTTGATAATAGTAATAAGATGATTTCCAAAATAAATGTCAATGAGTACCAAATGCCATAAATTGTTTAAATTGTTAACTGAATTCTTCTTGAACCACATTTGATAAATTCTTTATGAATCTATTTTGATACAATTGATGTCTTAATTTATTTATTTTCTATGAGTATTATTGCCAAATAACTAAATCGGTTTTGAATCATATTAGTCCTTACCTAATTTTAATCCTTCTAATTGCTGAGAAAGACCTTTTACACGAAGCTTAGTTTATAGGTATACTTAGTACCACTTATAAATATGTAACAAATTATGCGAATTCTAATGGTTATTAGTAATTTGACTATTCAAAATTTTTGATTTGAGAATTTATATGATGTGTACAATTAGCAAGATATATTAAAGTCATGATAAACCATGACTTAGTATACTAATTTTATTAAGCGTGAGGTAAAACTTATAAATAATTACTAAAAAAAATTCGATATTTAGGTACGATTTTTGACAATATTAATGTGGTTTTTTTTGTAACTTGAGAAAACTTAACAACTAAATGGCATAAGGACTATGGTTTTTGGGTATTTTTTAGTATTTTCCATAACAGATAAAATTGAAAACATTATGATTATTCTTAGTTATAAAGAACTTAAATAATTATTATTAATTAGTGAAGTGTATTTCTCGTTCAGAATCGTATTAACGAATGCGACGATTTATTAAACAAATTTTTATTGGATAATCGTTTATTTAATTCAATAAATTATAGTTACATACTAATATCAATTCAAAACTTTTAGTCGAAACTTATTACGGTAAGTTAAACTTAAGTCATTATTCAAAAAATATATATAATCGTTCAACTATTAAAATTTTTTTATTTTTATTTTTAAATAAAAAAAAAAAACAAATTTAACATTACACATATAGTCATATTAGATAGAATTTAAAAGAGTGTATTGTTTCTCTTTTAATTCTACTTCTATATGCATATTCGACATGCAGGAATATATTAGTGATATCAACTAAGTACTTACTTTTTCATTCTTTTTTCTAACTTGTTAATGAAATATATTTTTTCGTATCTTTTATAGGTGTCGTATCATTCTTCTTATATTATAATAAGTTATCTTTAAAACTAGGTTTCCTCTCATCAATATATATACTGTATTATAATATATATATATATATGTTGTATTTTATCCTTTATTACTAATTCTGGTTTTCTAATATAACTTCCGTACATTTATAAACTTTTTAATCTTCTATTTTACTGTTTAACAATTATTAATTTGTGTTTTATTATAATGTTTTTTAATAAAAGCAATTTAAAAAAAAGTGGTAAGGCCGATTGTAGACGTTTCTTCTTCGTCCCTTCGGTCCTTGGAGAAATTAATGGTTTATTATAATTATTAAGATTTGAATGCAATGATATTGCATTAGAAAATACGATTCTGAGCGTAACTCAATATATTGCAATATATTATACTGATAATCCAATTCAAAATTTATCACGATGAAAATTACATATGTAAATATCCAAAATACATTTATAATTCTAACGATCAATATTCAAGAAGTTATCATTCCTTTTTCAAGAAAAAAACTTTTGGGAAATTCGAAAAATGAGCTAAATAATGTACTAACTAGATGAAATTCGGTATAGAAAGGGTACCCTATTTGTGGTAATCGGATCATTATTTCTACCCGAAAAATGGTTTTCATATATCAGAAAAAAAAAGTGGGAAGGCCGATTGTGAACGTTTCTCCTTTTTTCCTTCGGTCCTCGGAGAAATTAGTGGTTCATTATAATTAATAAGATTTGAATGCAATGATATTGCATTAGAAAATACGATTCTGAGCATATCTAAATATATTGCAATATATTATACTGATAATCCATTTCAAAATTTACCACGAATATAAATTACATATGTAAATATGCAAGATAAATTTTAAATTTGTACGATCAATATACAAGGAGGTATCATTCCTTTTCAAGGAAAAACTTATGGGAAATTCAAAAATTGAGCTAAATAAAGTACCAACTAGATTAAATTTGCTATAGAAAGGGTACCCTATTTGTGGTAATTATACCATTATTTCTACCTCAAAAAAGGTTTTTCATACATTAAAAAAAAAATAATAATAATAAATAAAAAGCCTATAAAAATTGTCGATTTTCCGCTTTTCAAAGAAAAAAATTTGGGAAATTCGATAAATAAGCTAAATAAAGTACCAACTAGATGAAATTCTCTATAGAAAGGGTACCTTATTTGTGATAATCGGACCACTATTTCTATCCGAAAAAATATTTTCATACATCAGAAAATAAACCTTTAAAAATTTTCAAAAATGGTTTTCATAAATCAGAAAAAAGCCTATAAAAATTATTGATTTTCCGCTTTTCAAGGAAAAACTTTTGGGAAATTCAAAAAATGAGCTAAGTACCAATTAGATGAAATTCGGTATAGAAAGGTTCCCTTTTTGTGGTAATCGGACCACTATTTCTACCCGAAAAATGGTTTACATATATCAGAAAAAAGCCTATAAAATTATCAATTTTCCGCTTTTCAAGGAAAAACTTTTTGCAAGCAAAGCATATGCTATACGTGATAATCGGACCATTATTTCTTCCCAAAATAATGTTTTCATACATAAAAAAAAAAAATCTTTATAGAATCAATACATTCCTCGCTTCGCTCAGAATCTAAAATAATAAGTCTATAAAAATTGTTGATTTTCCACTTTTCAAGTAAAAACTATGGGAAATTCGAAAAATGAGCTTAATAAAGTGCTGTAATAACACGAAAATTATAAACAAAAATAAAATAGAAAAAAAGATAAGAATTAAAAAAAGGATTGGATAGGAGTGATAGTTTGTAGGATCGTACTTTTACCTTCCTCCTTATATAAGAAGGGTTTCGGGGTAATAGGTTCGAGAGTATCCAGTATCTGTGTACAGACTTCGTAACTTTATTCGGAATTCTCTAGCTATTATCGGATTATCGTTTGGATTCGATCTGATGATATGCACGGAAAGACTGGTGTAAGAGAAGTCTGATCTGTATGGTCTGTCGAGTCTAGTTGGACTCTCAGGTCTGATTAGACTGACGGGTTTGGTTGGACTGACTAAAGGATTTCTACGAAAAATAAAATTCTAACCTAACCAGCGGGATCGATTGAAAAATGTCTACCTGGTTAAAACTAGTGAATGGGATTCGGCGACACTATAGTCGGCATGGCCATTCAGCATAAATAAAAAACTAACAGTGTATGTAGTCTATTTGGCATTCTATGATACGCCGATAAAAAGGAATTAATACGTGTTGAAAGTCGAACATGTTGATTTCACAGTTTTCTGATAAACGCCGACTATATTATATTTCTTATTTTAATTATATTAGTCTTAATAAAAGGGATTTAAATTTTAAATTATAGAGAGATGATTCTGTATTCCGACGGCGCCAGAGTCACTTTATTATACATGTATTAATGTTCTTTACTAATGTTAAAATATGTGTGTATTGTATGAGTGTTACTTTAAAAGATTTATTTTTTTTAAATGATGTGTGCTCATATCATTATAGTGCCAAGAGGACACGATTTGCTACCAAAATAATACCCCACTGTATCACTCGTACCATTATTTTTATCCAAAAAAATGTTTTCATACATAAAAAAAAAAAAACATCTTTGTAGAAACAATACCTCACTCCGCTCAGAATCTAAAAACAACAATTTGTTTTTTCTATTAGTGCTTTTATTAATATAAAAATAATAGCACAATAATTATGATTATAAAAAATATAAAAATAATTAATTTCTAAAGATAATGGAAATGGAAAAAAAAATTTGCAAATTAAAAATCCAGACTTGAGGATAAAGGAGATAATGGCGTCAATTATAAAAGGAGAACGGAAGTTAAGGTGAAGGTAGATATCAGGAGAATAACCAAGTAATGAAATAAAATTGAGGAACGAACGTCTTTGAGAGGATAGATTGGTAATGGAAGAGAAGGTGTGATAGATCACATATAACTTCTTCCATATGAATAGGACAAAAAGGAAATGAGTTAAGGTCAAACAGATAGGAATGATTAGGTAGCAAATTGTGACCGAGATAAAGACGAGAAAAATAAACAAAAAATAGTCTTGGTAAGGGGAGATCTTATAAATATGGTCTAGGGCGTGTAATGCCAAGATGCTTAGTTAGGCGAAAGGGAGGGTTATTTTGATTCCCAGACTTAAAAAAAAAGTTTAAGAAAAGAAGAAAAAAGATTAGATGGAGGAAATTTAAAATGAGAGAAGTGTAGTATTGATTTGGTCGAGTATTTAAAGTGGCACGCATAATCGTTTCCCTTTATCATCACTTAGCTTAATTATATTATATCATAGACTATGATTAAAAATATTGATAATTTTTCTATAAAATGAGATAATAATATAAACTGTCGTTTTAAAATAAATGTAATTCTATAAATGAACAATTGAGCACTTCCTCTATAACACAGTTTTATGCAAGGTTAAGTCATTTTTAAATAGTACCGATTGGAATTAAAATTGAGGTTCAAAATGATTTATTATAGACATATTTATATTATTATATTCTACTGTCACCTCAAATTTACAATAGATTTTAAATTTTTAATTGATTTTTATTGTATTATTAGGCTTGTAACTCTATTTTACATTGACTCAGAAGTTTTTATGTTTAGGATATTTCTAATTATATTCTTTATTTACTGTTAGGAAGACAGAATTTGATCAAGATATTTTTATTTATTTCAAATAAATATTAATAATATAATTTTTCTAGTTATGTCAACATTCTTTTGATTTATAATTAGGCTTGCCAATTTTTATGTGTCGTTAGTATGGTGAATATGAACATTAAATTTACTGATGATTTTTGCAGTATAGTATGGAAATTAGTGGCCATAATGGTTTACTATAGCTGTAGGCAAAATAATATAATTATTAAAATAAAATTATGATTTTTATAATGTTGATTTGTATTTTCCAATTTTTACACTTATATTTGTTATAGAATTTTAGTGGTTTTGAAGATTGAAAACTATTATTTTAATGTCATGAGATTCGTTACATTATTAGGTATAAATATTATCTCGTTTGGGAATAGACAATATTGGATTGAGGTAACTGCGGGATATCATAAGTATAAAAGTTATACAGAATTGGACTCAATTTCGAGCCTTAAAGTATACTAGGTGAAATATTCTTAGGACCAAAACATTGATATTTATTTAGACAAAACCTTATCTATTTAATAGACTTGGGTGAATAAAATTAAACGAATAATTAAGTGTATTGTTAATTTTTAGTTTACAGCATTTATACATAAGATGTTTTGTGATATATTTTGTTTAATGTTTTTAATTTATCAATAAAAACAGCCTCAATGAAATATAATACCAACTCATAACCACAATTATTTATTGATCCTTGGGTTTTTTTTTTTAAACATTTCATTAAATAAAATAATATTTAATTTTGATATCATTTTGTTTACACAGGGTATCTAGAATGTAAGTATTAATTTATTATATTACAGTTTGATTATTTACATAATTCTTATCAAATACTTCATATATATTTTCTATGTTTAATGACAATTATAAGTTAACCTACCTATCACTTTAAAAAAAAGAAATCTCATAACTCATTATTCATCTAATACGTTTTATTTATTTATTAGTACTTTGTATTTGGGTATTTTTTTTAATTTTTAATTTTTAATTAGAAAGTAATATATAGATAATACTAATAGCAATATAATTATTATATAGAAAGTTTTCAAAATGTATCGATTAATACAATTTTACTGTTGTTAAAAACACGTTCAAATAGCTCTATTTTGTAATTTTTATTCTTTGAATATGAAGTTACTGAAATGAAAAATTGTAGAATTTACTATTATGAAATATGATTAAAAAATTCAAATATTTATCACGTTTCAAATAATTGATTAGTTGTATATATTTAACAGCATGTAATGGTAAGTATATAATTATTAAAGAATATGAACATTCTTAGCGAAAATACCGATGATTATATAATAATTAATAATATGTTTCTAGATATTAACATAATTTTAATTGAAACAATTAAACCGTTATGAATTGGATAATTTTTTTTTTAGAATTGATTATTGTTCTATTTACTTAAAAATAGATTTAGATAAAAAATTATTCAATCAACCAAACATAGATTTACGCAAAGATTATTTTTGAGGCACGAAAATGACATAGCATTGTTCTTGGTTATCCGTCATTGAATATTTGTTTAAAATATAACAGATATTTCATAATATTTTTAATTATTAGCTTAGCAATTATTATAAACACGGCTTTGGTTTCTTTTCATACTTTATACAAATAGACTATCGCACCTAAGTAACCCTGTTCTTAGAGGGTAGATTTATTGATTAACACAGGTGTACAATTTGATGAGTTGACGAATTTAAATAAACTGAAGAACAAAATAATATATTTATATATATAATATTCCGTTCTTGCGTGATGATATAATATATTATGTACTTACCTTTATTAGACCTAAGAATTCAATTGCTAAAACTTTTACTCAGCAATTCAGCATACAAGTCATATATCAAGTCATAAATAGGCTAAAGAAGATGTAAAATTATGAGTTGGCTATTACTGTAACCGTTATAATTATAATTATTATTATATATTATATTAAAAAAGAAATAAAAACAGATTTACATTATGCTTTTATTTTTGTAGACATTAATTGGTATAAACGTCTGTTTGTCCGTAAGTTAATTTAAAGTTCTTATAATTTAATATATTATATTTTATCTGAATAACTAATTCGTCATTATATATTTTGTCCAATTATCGAACTTGTAAACTTTTAAGTATTACTTGCATTTGAATTGTTTTAATATCATTACGATATTAATGATAACTTATTTCAGTTCACATGTTGACAGTAAAGTTGTAGTTTATACAAAAAAATGATCTTACAACGTTACTATTTTCAGAAGAACCAATTAACGGAGAATCATACTATTCTTATATTCTTAGGACAATTAAAAATGGTAATTATTATATGGATATATATTATATTATTAAACTGTTGTTTTATCATTTAATGATCTATGCAAGATAAATTGTATTATTTTTTAAAAATACTTTATGACTTTACTTTCAATTGACATAATATGATTTAATATATTCATTAAATAAACCTGTATATATATAATTTGCGATGTTTGTATACAATTAAAAAAAAAAAAATTATCAAACACAAATATTATTCATTAATTGTAGATAATATCACATCGTGACCGCGATTATGTCGTTTCATTTGAATTCTGCAGGTTAAATTAGTAGTGTCATATACATCAATATAGTATATTTTCTGGTACAACAAAATAGCTGAATATTATTATAGATTCTGAGTAAAGCGAGGAATATATTGGTTTTACAAATATGTTTTTTTTTATGTATGAAAATACTTTGTCGGATAGAAACAATGGTCCAAATATCACAAATTAAACTTTCCATGCCAAATTGCATCTAGTTGTTACTTTATTTAGCTCATTTTTCGAATTACTTAAAAGTTTTTATTTAAGCGAGATAAAACTACCAAAAAAGGCAAAAAATCGGCAAAATTACTTTTTTTGTTATTTTAAATTTTTTTATTTCATAACTCTTTGAATTTTGATTGTAGGGACTTGAAATTTATTTTAAAAATTTACATTAAATTTGGTAATTTACACACGTGTTACAATTTTGGAATGGACTATTAGTATAATGTATTATCATATATTGTGTTTGGTTAGAATTGTATTTTTAATGCAATATCATTGCATTCAAATATTAATAGTTATAATAAACCACCAATTTTAAATCATCCAAATCATATCTAAACATCCTAAATTGACGTTGCCGTACTGAATTTTTTTAAAAATAAGTTTTTAAATTACTTTAGGTATTAATGTATACAATTTATGAAAGTGCAGTTGTATTTTTTTTGAAATATTCATTCAAATTTTAAGTACAATAAATCACTAATTTTTCCGCGGATCGAAAGAACAAAGAAGGAACGTCTAAAATCAACTTTCCCGCTTTTTAAAAAATTATTCTCATAATAAATAAATGAATTTATTGTTAAAATGGAATTCAAGGTGAATCGTAGTATACTATTGTTTTTTGAATTCAACTCTAGAATTGCAAACAAAATATAAAACAATAAAATAAAATCTATCCTGAGTTTGAACAATATAGGTATTATTTATTAGTTAATAGTTATAAGTTATCATTACTGTCACATTCTAAATAATGTAACATAAACCGAGACATTCAATACCTAGTAATTTTATCATATTAAATTGTAAATAGTCTGTGCTATAAATATTTAATATTATGTTTATGATATAAGTGAATTCCGTATGACTATATGTTTATTGAAAGAATAAAATCATAAACCATAATCTAACAAGCAGTAGGTCAAATTAACAATAATATAATATATTTTTTAGATAAAATTCCAATACCTCAAGAACATTTAGCTTCAGTATACGATGTTCCAATTAATTATAATATGATTGTTAGTGAGTAAATATTTTATTTTATATATTCATTATATTTTGTACTTTGTAAGTATTATATTAGATAATTAATTGAACAATTTACAGTATTAAATTTAAACGAGTTTTGGAAAAAATATAAAGTATAAATATAAAAATTATTATTTAGGTATAATATAACACGAGGAAAAGTCATAATAATACATAATATTATTATATCAAATAATCAAATTTTAGGTTTACTAAATTAGTAGTATTTATTTCACGTACAAAATACAATACATAAGTAAATTTGTTAATTAATATTTATTTATTGTGTTCGCCAAGGAGCTCTTACTGTGCGATTGGCCTTCTTGACTTGCACCTAGGGTCCTAAGATAAAATAGCATTGAATGGGAATGAGTGACCAATTGAAAAATATAATAAGATTATAATAATATTATTGGTAATAATTGTTGCTTAGATATAATACGCAAAATATCTGCGCTGTAATAGAATACCCCATATAAAAAAGGTGGACGCCCAATTATTAGCGACTTTTATCTTTCTCGTGATGGCGGGGTGGACGAACATTCTTAATCCACGAATTATGATAGTAATTATGACGAATTACGACTCATGTATTAAATAACACCATAATATTTAAAGTTGCTCTTGAGAACATCTGACTTATGGGCGTAGGGGGATCTCTATATTCATCGTTTAGTGATGGACTTTTAAAAAAGAGAGGGATCAGGAAATATAATAACACATCTGTATTTATTTCATAAAGCTAAAAGGTGCTTTGAGTCTATTAATCAACTGTTCCTGGGAGAACTATCAATTGACATATTATTTTGGCATGTAATATTAATTTGTGTCTTGATCCGAATATAAGTAATGTTATCGCATCATATTGCCGCGAGGTAAACTTGCTGGACAGCCCGCCAGTTTCGAACATTTATACTTTTTATAAAAAGATAATATAACTCAATGGGTCTACTTATATTTGTACGAATTTTTTTCGAAACCTAAATTTCTACGTCGTCGGCCTAACTTAACCTAACCAACCCCGAGCTAGTGGTTGACGAAAAAAAATACAACAGAAATCCGCGAGACAGGTGTTTGATTCAAATATCACGAACCACATCAAGTTAACGTATCACCTACGAATAGGGGCGCTATTTCAGTATTTTTATAGGAAGAGCGAAAATTGAATCAGGCCAAGTTTTACGACGATCTTGCCAATTTTGTTTGATATTAAAATTATCTTAGTAACTGACAACTTCATTTGTGATGTATCATTTTTTAGGAATGCACAAAGTTATTTAGTTATAATTTTATTAAACATATTACATATATCAATATATTCACTGCTTAAGAAACCACTACGATACAAACAACAAAATGATACAAATATACAAATATACAAAAGTACAATAAGTCCATGCCATTATAAATTATGAAGGTGGAGTTTGCATATTATGTATGAGTGAAATAAAATACAGAAAAAAATGGGAGTTGTGGACCACCCAGCTCCCCTCCAAAATAGTGTCCCTGACTACGAGTAAAGACAGAGAGAATGAGAGACATTTCAAAACTGATTCATTTGTATTGCTGCATTCTCTCTATCAAAATTCCTCATTATATTTTCATTTTTAAGCAGTCCATCTTTAGAGTTCTTATTTTGGTTCTCTGACTTGTTAACGCTGACCTTCTCCTTCTCATATATTGTTTCTCAGTGGTTCTTATTTACAAAAATCTATCTTTTTCCATGTTCACTTCCTTCCTCATCATATTACACGAAAATATCTGTGGGGAGTTGATCCCCCCAGACCCCAAATATGGATATAACCTTGGATTAATAACCAATTTCAAAAATTAAATTTTTTAGTCTAAGGTCTAAAGCCTAAGCTACTTCTTTATAACAAGTATTGATATTATTTTTTAGGTAACATTTTGTTATAAATTTTCATATTTTTCATATTTAATTCCTAAATAAGCGTCTGATAGTCTAAATAAATTAAATAAATTTTAATTCACTCTATACTGTCACGGCACTGGCTATGTATGTCCGAACCGCTGTATATGGTATTATGGTGCACGAGTTGTAAAATAAAAACACGTTGATTCGGTAGTTATGCCGTTTTTATTGCTTGGTCGTGTCACAATAAAAAAAAAAATAAAAATATGTTTGAGTAATGTGTAGCTGATGTGTTGTGATCGCAACAGAGAAAAAAAACACACGTATTGGCTACGACAGATGGCCGCAGACTTCTCGTCTCCGCGCTCGCGCACCGGTTCAGCTCGCCGCCCCACCTGTTCCTCCTTCCAATTACTGAGTCGGAGTAACCGGTAGACGCCGTTGCGCCACCTTGATGGTGGTTTACCAAAAAAATAAACCTGTGTGCTCGAGATATATCGGACCGTGTCAATACTATTTAACACATTCAATTTTGAACGATGTAAACACCACTCAAAATACGAATCACAGTACGAAAAATGTGAATTATTTGAATTTATTGAATTTTTCATAAAAATTAGTAAACTACAAACCCTTTGTTGATTCAGCGCATGGCTCTGAATTAACATAAAATCCGTAAAGGTTATGAAGATAATGTATAAAGTTTTTGATTTCGCCCATCGCGCTGAATCGTGGTAGAATCGGAAAACCGTATCGGTAATTTTCACTAGCTGAGAATTTACTTTCGTTTCTCAGTTAATCTAGCTTAAATTGCATAGCTTCTGCAGTTACTATAATACTAATATAGATTTTAATTTTTATGGTTATAAATACACTTTTTTATGATCTTATCTGTTATCATAATTAATTATAGCAAAAGTCCTTTAACTTTATATACCTACCAATATTTCTTTTAATTTATGTGTTTTAGATTATTCTGGTGAGTAGAATTAAGATGGTTCTACACTATTAATTAATTATTAATAATAACAAAATTATTTCTTTGAATATATGTTATATGAAAACGTTTAAAAATTATATTTTTAACTCTTTTTTATTCAAAAACTTAGAATAACATTGTTTCAAATTGTGCAGATATTTTACCAATTTAATAAATTCTATATTTTAATGTCATACTAGCTTCAATTTTATAATGAGTAATTTTATTTAATTTAGATATTAACTTTGAAATGATAGAAAATACTGACGAATTATATGCAGCCTTTTTTATGCACTTGATAATTATTGGTAAACATATATTATACATTAACATAATTTATATTAATTTAATAGATTATATAAACATAATATTTTTAAATAATATAATAACCTATGGTTTAAAATAATTTACAGATGTCTAAATTCTATAGAAAACTAAAATAATTTCATTAAAATATATTTGTATAATTTTATAAGAACTAATTGATATTTAACACAAGTAAAATCAAATAACGCCAACACGACAATGAAGATTAATTACATAAATTCATTAAGAAGATCGTTTAACATACTAACATATTATAAGTTATAATATAAACTATTCATTTCATTCATTACACTGTTACTATTATAATATAATATTTTACTGTATGTGATTTTCATTTGTTCGACTTTTAATATTAGTTAAAATTGTATAGAGAATTAAAACAATTTCAATTTAATATATATATTAAATATATATATACATGTAATGGTTTAATAGTGAATTGGTATTATCACAAAACAAATGACGAAAATGAAGATTAATTACACTAATATACTAAGACATTTTGTAATACATCATACGATAATGTTATATATTATAATATAATATAAATTATTAGTTTTATTCATTTTTTCATAGTATTATACTGTAATTATTAATAATATAATATTGCACAATTTATTTTGTTTAATGTAATTAATGTAGAAATTATTTGTTGAAAAGTTTCATTCTGTATAGATTTCATAAATAATACCAAAAAGTTTAAGATAAACTTTACAAAACAAATTATTCTCTTTATTTTGAAATTAACCTTACCTATACTCTATTCAAAATAAGATCGGTACCGGGCGGCGACCGATTTTCGTTCGCGACGGTCAGACAAGATCCCCACCATCGATCCCATTATCGATGGTGGGGTCACCTGTGCGTTTGATGTGTTAGGTTTATGTGCGTACGTGCGCATGTATACCATTTGGCGAACACGACAGTGCCGTAGCAAATAATACGCGTCATCGTAACACAATGCATTTTTAATTAATCGTACACATCGGCAGTCGATACTAGAATAATACGGCGCTCTCATCGGTGGCGGCACGTCAGGCCAAGCAACATAGCAAAGCCACGCCCATGCGCACAACTTGGCCGCCGGGTACCGATCTCATTTTGAATAGAGCATAGACTAACCTAAATTTTGTATTTTTAATATGGTATCCAGAGTGCCGGAGATACCTAAATGGCTATTAATTCATCTGCTTCTCTGCATCCATTATTGCACACAAAATGTTTATAATTGTATACACAAATGGATTATAAAAAAAATGCATTGAATATACCCGGCATCTAATCAAGAAAGACCTTATGTACAGCTGCCAGACTTGCTTGAAAAGCCTGCCCGCTTGACAGTCACATTGGCCAATGCTATCCTGAAGAGCAGCATGTTCTCCACTGGTTATATAGTATTAAACGTTTTCTAACATCTGCATGGGAAGAGATCCTTACCTATCTTATTTATGCCATCTTTAGATAAGACGAGTCAACAATACTATCCGCGTCAGAGTCTACACGCGATGAGCTACTCAAGATCAACACTACTTTATTCACAACTATTCGGTAAAAGACACTCGGCCAGCGATTTAGACACGCCAAGTACGGTATATCATGGTAGTGGAGATAGCAAGTAGACGCTAACCTAAATTGACCTAACCTAGCTACTCGGCCCAGAGAATAGAAACAGTTTCTGATCACTAAGTCGAGTACTGTATCTTGTGTTTAGATGGTCAAGTACTCGGCCGACATTACTGTCTGTGCCGAGAACTCGTATAATATAAACAAGGCATAAGCGTTCCTCTCCGAGGTCGCAGTTGCAGCTAAGCCGCCCAACCTATTTAGGACCAGCTTGTAAAGCTTCCCCCAGGGGTCATCTTACCTAACGTACTGTTTCCATTGGTCTTAAATTGTTATAAAGTATATTTTAAAATATATTATTATTAAATTTAGTTATAGATAAACATGGTAAGAATACATTATTTTTAATTCTTTGTATATTTTATTGGATGAAAATAAAATTATCATGTCTGGATCTTCATTATTATTGATAAACATTGTACGAAAACTACAGTATTTTAAATTATTAAAAAATAAAACAGGTAATGCGTGTGAATACAATTAATATATTTTGTATAAAGTAAATATTATATGCTCAGCAGCTCAGTTAATGCTATAATTTAAGAAATTTTACCCCATTTAAAAATTGTTTATTCCGCCTCTGATATAAACCTGTATTAGTTCAACTACCCTTGTAAATTATAGAGCCGGCAAGAATAAAATTATCGATTTAAATATTTACTTTTATATTTATAGAATTTTTATTGGTATATGGTATCGGTAGGTAAATCGTTTAATAAATTCTAAAATGTAAATAAGTATAAAATACACGAGTAGGAAGAATGCAAAATGTAGACTGTGGAGAATCGTAAACATACACGTAAACAGGTAAAATTACTAAACAAAAATAATATATTATGTATATTATTATTAAGTTTGTATATATTATGCATATATCGTGGTATAATATTATTTAAAGCTATGACGATGTTTTAAATATAATATTATAATATTATTGTTTATTAGTGCCTAGTGGGGGAAACTGGTTTTTAGTCAAAATTCCCCTGACACGCTGATTTTTTTTGTCATTTAAAAATTGATATTGTAACGATTGTTACATCATATTATTACTGGTATAATGCTGAATAGACATTTAATACCCCGACCACGTTACAATATTTTATACATACCTACTAACACCAATTAATCAATAATTATCATTGAAATTAATATTAATATTCTGTATTTATTATTTTATTAATAATCAGAATATATTATAATATAAATATATATAATAATATACAAAATGACAAATAAATTGATATTGTTTTGGTAACAATACAATTTACTGAGTTTTAAATAAGTAATAATTAATAAGTAAATGATTGATTGATTGATTGATTGATTTACCTGTAATAAATGAACATATAAAGTCAATCCTTAATTAATTACTATAGCTTCAACTACTTTGTCTTCTAAAGAGATAGGCTATAGAATTATTGAAGAGTAGGATATTATTATTATTATTATTTTTATTTATATGAAAAAGGTACATGTACGAGATAGGTACTAATTATTCGAAATTTATTTTTATTTGCCTTTTAGATGATCAATATGACCAAAAATAAATTATGAAAAAATTAGTCTAATCACTAGAACGACAAAATATTTTTAATTTAATTTAAATCTTTGTACTAGCAAGATAATTTATTATAATTTATAATATGATCGATTTTTAGATTATGTTGTTCCGGATAATATTAATTAATTTATCACCCATCTATTATATCAAAAATATTTAATGTTAGTAATTATAATACGTTTAATAAAAACATTGTGCTCAAACGAATGTATTATAATAATCAATAACTACCATGTAGGTATATAATATATAAAATATAGCCATATATATAATATATAATATGTACATAGGGTGTCTTTGAAGGATACAATGAATGATATAGCCAAAATTCGGGAATTCCCATATTTTTTAATTCCCGTATAGAATATTTAAAATAATAGACAATTAATATTCATATAATGAGGTTTTGCATTTCATTTTTCGTCATATTGTAAATTAATAATTCAATATTTAATGGCATTTTAGTTAATTTTTCGCCTTTTTATATCATAAACATAATATTGTTGGTCAATATTGTGATTATTGTAGTGTAATAATTAGAAATTGCCCGACGAGTTTGATTAGTTATCATGTTGCCTCAGTATTTTTATTAAATAGCAAGCTGAATAGCAATAGGCACAGGGTTGTAATTAGAATTTTAGCACCTTGGGGCACTTCTTTAATTACGCCCCTTTTTGTGGTGGATAGGGTGTTAAAAATAATCGAATAAATTCAAATAATTAATGAGATTTGCCTTCCCGAGCAACGTGGTATACTTGCTCCCTACCCCAAATATGGGCTTTGGTAAGCAGAGTAAATACGTCTAATACGATAATCGAGGTTGAGTGGTTGGATTAATTAGTTGTTTCTTAACAACAGAGTTAAAAATGTTGATAGTATATTTGTCATATTATAATATTATATTTATTATTAATTATAATAAATGTATTTGTGTTAAAATTTTCTAAGACCTGTTTATTTTACATAAGAAATCGTTGTTTATATCGCTCAAACGAACCGGTCCGGACAATATATTAGTTCCAGTGTTGGGACTTATCTAGATAATTATTTTTTTATCTTTTATCTTTATTTAGATAAATAAATAAAAGTTATCTAAGTATTTATTTTAGCTAAAAATTTCACTTATCTAGATAAATTTATCTTGGATAATTTTTTTTGTGTAAATTAGCTAGATTTTTTCGAAAATGTTTCATTTTTATTCTCATTGTCTAAGGCACAACTTGTACGTGAAATAACATCCCGGGCTAAAAATATATGACGTTATTCTGTAAAGATTACACATTATTCCTATTAAATACTTATTACTTATTAATAATTAATATTCCATGTAAAATATAATAATTAATTTCTAAAAATAGCCTATATTAGTACAAACATGTCGCGACGGATGTTATTTCCTAGAACTTATATATTTATAATTTAATATTTATAAATATTTTTAAATTATAATTAAAATACGAATAATAGAAACAGATGACAAATTATAATCACCGCCGTCTACCAAACAAAATTCCGTAGAATATAATATTATAAGTAATTTATTGAGAAATTTATCAAATTATATCTAATTTTAGATTCTGAGCGGAGAGAGGAATGTATTGATTGATGAATGTAAAGATTTATTTTTTTTCTTTATGTATGAAAACAATATTATTTTTAAATTACATAATTAAAAAAAAATAAGCATATTATACAGGCATGTATTTACACATTTAATTATAATTATAATTTCTATAATTATCTGTAATTTATCTAGATAAATATTTTTATCTTTTATCTTTTTGGTAGATGAATTTGATTTGTTTATCTTTTATCTGTATTTTAGATTAAATTGAGTTTTGTTATCTTTATCATTATCCAGATGATTTTTTTGTTATCTGTTCCTAACACTGATTAGTTCATTCAAAATTTTTAA
>CM023359.1:27966291-28012400 GCA_013282895.1 Eriosoma lanigerum
CGATAAGTAGTGATGGAGCGATAAGTAGCGATGGAGCGATAAGTAGCGATGGAGCTATAAGTAGCGATATACAGATAAGAGAATGATAATGTAGCGATGTTGCGATAAACATTACTTAGAGTGATTAATAGCGATGAAATGATAAGTAGCGATGGAGCGATTAGTAGCGATGGAGTGATAAGTAGCGTTGGAGCGATAAGTAGCGATGGAGCGATAAGTAGCGATGGAAAAAATTAATAGAGATGAGAGGGAATTTGATAGCAGCAAGTAAATTGGATAGCGAGTAAATTGGCACAATAATAGTATGAAATAATTTATAATAGAAATATGTCTCTAAATGTCTATCAATATATCATTAATATAATACTGCCACCCGCCCACCATAGAACAACCATGGGTTTTTTTCTATGTGTATTATTTTAGAATGTATTCTTGGAAATATTATTTTTAAATTAAATATTAAAAATATAATCATATTATACAGGCATGTACTTATACATTTAATGTAAATTTTAATTTCTATAATTATCTGTAATTTATCCAGATAAAATATTTTAATCTTTTATCTTTTTGGTAGATGAATTTGATTTGTTTATCTTTTATCTGTATCTCAGATAAAGTTTAGTTTTGTTATCTTTATCTTTATCCAGATGATTATTTTGTTATCTGTTCCTAACACTGATTAGTTCATTCAAAATTTTTAATGTGACCAGAAATTAAAATATTAATTATATTATTCCTAGAAATTCCTTCGAAATTTGTTCATACACTTCCGCAGTAGACATTTAGTTTCTGAAAATAAATATTATTATAGAGATTAATTTTGAAAAACAACAATTAATAAATGCTAATTACTCCTTCAAGAATAAATATTAATAATTAACAATTGGATACTAAATTAAAAATTATGAATAATGTAAAATTAATAATGTATAATGATACTAAAATTAATTTACTTTGATTCATTGATATAATAATCGAATTCCGAAATATTAATTTCCCAATATGGTGTTCAAGAATATTGTAGGAGCCAGTTTATTAAGTACTAATTGTTCAAAGTTGTATAAAATAAATATATATTTTGTAAAAAAAAAATTACTTGTTAAATGTTGATATGAATGATTATATAATATTTTGGAATTTGGCAAAGATAATTTATTGATAAGATAAGAAAATAAGAAATAATATTATTATTACTTATTAATAATATAATCGTACCAATTACTGCCAATAACAAAGTAAATAATATAAACATAAATACGAAAACATTAAGTTATTAGATATATTAATTAATAAAATTAACAAAACAACTTTAAAATGGTCCGATAACAGCAATCAATATAAACTTGATATAAATACAAGATACAAATACAATCATAGCAATTTTAACATTATACAATTGGCTATAATAATATCTCTATTATTATTTTTAGTTTTAAACATCAATAGTAAAAAAGCAAGTAGATTTATCTCGGACGTTAATCCTTCGTCCCTTCGGTTCTTGGAGAAATTATTGGTTTATTATAATTTATAATTAAGGTATTGATATTAATGATGTTGCATTCAAAAATACGATTTTGCAGAATCAGTCAGATATAAAATATATTGTACTGATAATCATTTCCAAACTTTAGCCACGTGTGACGTGTGTAAACTAACTATGAGAATACTAAAAAAAAATGTACAAGTCTTTACGTTAAAAACTGTATTAGTTATCTTGAAATATTTAAAATCAAATCAACCGTAGTTTTGCTGTTTTTCTGTTTTTCTGTTTTTTTGTATTTTTTCTTTTCTTAAGAATTAGCTATTGAGAAATTCGAAAAATGAGTTAAATAAAGTACTAACTAAAAGTAATTTTACATTTAAATTTATATATACTAAAATTTATTATTACAATTACATTATTAATGTCATATCTTTGAGAGACACTCATATAAATACACAATATATAATATGTATTAGTATTACCTATATATTATTATATAACGTATACTATTTACTTGTATTGTTGTATCGATATTTAAAACACGGTTGTAATGTATAAATAATAATTATTATTATTTCAAATACCAAAGTATTCAACAGGTTGCGGAGTGTATTTCCGAGAACCAGTCATCACGACCGCGACCTTAGACTGCTACGGCTTACTCAGCTGCTGGACTTTAGTGTGCACATGACCGTGTTTGAGTTTGTACCGGTATACCGCACAGGTATTTACTACTTACAACGTAGTACTGTGCATGTTCACGTGAGTGTATTTCGTGTTTTGTGTGTACAATCGTCGAAAAACAATCGTATAATATAACTCGGACAATAATAATATTTTGCCAGGTACAGTATGAAAATATTATAAACTTGTTGGTGAATGGTGAGGATAAATCGACAATATTTTAATATTAAACGTCTTTTCGGTTTTTTTCTCAATCTAATGTACCCATGTTACAAAATTTTATAAATATAATAAACAACGTGTTTTCGCGATTTTGCTTTCAAATTTACAAATAACTTTTGGTTTTAGGTAATTGATATTTCATAACCGATAAACGAAATAGTTACGAATTAATGATGTTTTGTTATTGATAGGATACTAGATAATAATTGGTTACTTCATTGTAATTATATTTCTTTAGTAAAGAATAACTAATAAGTAACTAATACCCTTTCATAAATAATAATTAGAATATAGTTTTATAATAAATAAAATATCTACTGTCAAATATTATATTTCTTTTTTTTTTAGGTAAATAATAAGTTATTACTAAAATAATCATAAATATATTGATTTTATAGGTTTTTGACCATCAGTTATACAAACATTTCGGATTAGGATTATAATCAGGTTGAACGTGAAAACTCGCCCAATATTATTTTCATTGAAAACCATTCCTTTTTTAATTAAACGGCTCATAAATAAATTAACGGCAAATCAATTGATCGATCAATAATTGCTCATAATTGTTAAGTCCTGTCAGATTGTTAATTGTGTTATAAATTTTGTATTTTATTTCTCGTCGCTGTCTTACCTAAGTCTGTATAAGTATTGGTGGAGAACCCATACGTAGGTTATGGTCGGAATTGTTCAATTATAATTTATTTTTAATTTTATATTTTTGTTCAAATCTTTAAATATTTTTTTACATTATACAATCACTAAATTTATACCTCATTATTCTCCATGGTCACTTTTTCGATATTAATACGTAACTATAGAAAGATATAAAAATAATATCTAAAAATCTAAAATTTTATAACATATGATAATATGTTATTGTTACAAATAGAAAAATAATAAAAGTGAACAGGAGTGGTTTCCAAAATTTAAAATATCCATCCAATTTCGGTATTATTGTACATTATGTATTACACAAAAAAAGGTTTAGAATTATAATATTTTAGTTAAAATTATGTGACACCATATTAATAATACATAATAATTAGTCTTCCACAAATTTTCCCCCCAAAATGCAACCATATATAGTCCGACATCATTCATAAATATCTTAAATGTATAACATTTACTGACATTATTAATTTTGTAGCAAAATAAAAATAATATCGCGAAAATAACATTGTTTGTTTTCGTCAAGTATTTATATTATTACACAAATGTAACTAATTATTAGTTGTAATGTTGTAATATATGTAATATTAAATTCACAAGTTCACAACAGCTATCATCTTCGCAAGGTACACGATAAATTTAATCTATTCGTCGACAAGGTCGAAGGAGGTTTGCGAATAGTTTTAAAAAATTTAATATAATTCATGATAGTATTTATATTGTTTATACACTATAATACACATTATACGATTGTTTTAATTATTATTATACAATAATTTTTATGTGATCTATTTTTAATATTATTTTAAAATATTATTATTATCAAATTTATATAAAATGAATTTTTAATACAAATATTGAAATATACAATTGCGTTTATTTACATTAATTCTAAGTATAGGTAACTTAAATAATAGAATACTTGATTATAATATGTTTATTTAGAAACTATATAAAAAAAAACAACAATAACAAAAAAACTCACGTTTCGCGTTTATGATTTTTATATTTGAATAACTATTATTATTATAAAATAAGTACATTTTGTAATTACGTAATTTACAATTAATTTAATTAATTACATACCATTATTAAACGTGATATTAAGTACATATTAGACCATAGTTCAAAGTATTTTGCTTTATATTTTACTGAGAAAAGAAATCACAATATATATTATTGTATAAAATTACGATGTTGCACATTTGTACCAATATTATAATAAAAACGAAATAATAATTTCTTATCTATAATAGTTTTATAAACAATTAAATTATTATCCATAATTATGAGTTATGACGTCAAGTAAAATTTTCCTGATAACCATCTGACCAGATACATGAATTCAAACACCGATGTTTAAAGATTCAAGAAGTTTAATTAAGTAAATAATACTGTTCAAAATAAATAATTGGAATTTGATATGATTTGTGATCATTTACCATAGTTTGGTAATCTATTCCAAGCAATATTGTTCCACTAATAGAAAACTAACTTCAAACAACTATAATTCAATTTTGTTAAAGGTATACTATGTTATGTATTTGACATTAACTCCAATAGAATTTAGGAGAAAGTTCTTTTTATGAATTATTAAGTACCTATAATTTATGATAATTTATAAAATTATCAATTCCTGGAAAATAATTACTGTAAATATTATTATAATATTATGCCAACAATAATGTAAAATATGTTGTTCATCAATTCGTTTTGTTACAATTTTAACTAATTATAATAGTTTCAATAATGTTAATGTAAAATTAACTGACTTGAGTCACATTTTTCTCAGATAATAAGAATATACTTTTGAATGTTTACAAATTATTTTATAAAATATGTACGTTTGAAATTCAATATGTTAAAATCATTAGGTATTTTAAAATATCTGAATTAATAGCATAATGAGAATGAAAATAATTTGTATACAATAATATTATTATAACACAAATATACTACCTACCAATAGGCAATAATTATAATTAATATTTGATTTTAGTTTCAATACTTTCAGGTCGCAATAGTAGTATTCATTGCACCAAGAATTTAAAATAAAAAAAATGTGTTCACTTAGAAATATTTGATTTATTTTACAGTTAGATATAAGTTAATATGCATTCTGTTTCTATATTAAGAAAAAACAACTCAAGGATATAAAATTTCTATCTTAGATTTAGATGGCTAAGTAGTTTTACTGGGTTTTTTTTATTATTCATCGTAATATAATGCTACACACACTTAAAAATATTTACCGTTTTTTTTTTTTAATTATATACTAATACGTATTTTAATTTCTCATTTAGGGAGGCATATTTTTATATAGGTAACACAAATTGTAATAAATCGTTCAGTTTTCATTTCTTAGCAATTGATATAAAAATATTTTCAAATTTAAACTTGTATATTATAAACTAAGTTCAACACAATTCTTATTGATTACGTACTTCCGAAATTTAAAAGAACACCTATATGATTGGAGCTTATGTCTTCATATGTATGTACTGTAATTAGTAGTTCTGGTAGTATAGTTGATTTATAAATAATATTGGAGTAAATTTACTTAAATATGAAATTTATAGAGAAGAATATAATCTAAGTTCTAGCGTTAAATAGTTTTCAAATATTTTTATTTAAAAATAGTTTTGATAAACTGGTTTATTTTTAAACTAGTTAGAAACTTTTATTTTTAAATATAATATATTTCATATATAATACTAAATAAAATACAACACTAAAGTATGAACGCACAGCAACAGCGGAGACTAAAACTGTGTATAGTACGACCACTTTGTATAATACGAAATGTTAAGTGTTTTTTATACGAAATAAAAATATGTGTAATAGTTTTATTAAATATATTTTTTAATTTCGTATTATATATAGATATTTTATTATTGTTTAAAAAACAACAAAAAAATATAAAGTTAAATAATTTTTCAAAATTTAAATATATCAATTATCATATAAACATGGTAAGTATAGTAATCATGAACAATGATTATATCATTTAAGAAATATTTTTTTTTAGTATGTGGATGGGAGTAAAAACATTAACAAATATATAACAATACTGTGCGTACGTAGATTTGCTATTATAAACGTATGTAAGACAGAAGTAAATAAAATGTGGGTACTACCCTCTTAATAATAATTATGCAAATATATAAATTTGTTTGCTAAAAATGTCAATGTACTTTATATTATTATTTATTATGAAGAATAAATTATTAATTTAATGAAGAATTGGATATACTAAGCCCACTGTTATCCATTTAACAATAAATTGTTGTTATTTGTAGTAAATTGGTCATTGGAGAAATTAGTGACTTATTAGAATTATTAAAATTTAAATGCAATGATATTGCATTAGAAAATACGATTCTGAGCGAATCTCAATATATTACAATATATAATACTGATAATTCATTCCAAAATTTAACAAGCATGTAAATTACATATGTAAATATGCAAAATAAATTTCAAATCCCTACGAACAATATTCAAGGATAAATTTTATAATTTTATCATTTCATGATAAAAAATGTCAGTCATTATTTTCAAAATATTTTGTAAATAGATTAAATAGTATAAAGTAGGCTTCTATAAAAATTACCGTTAAATCAAAAATTGCAGGTAATATAAAATATTTTTGGAAAAAATTCAAAGTTCTATATTTGGCCAATCCTTTTCAAAATTTTACTAAATGTAAATATTACCTATATCAGTATTTTAAACAATTTTCAAGTTCCTACGATTAATACTCAATTAATAATAAAAAAATTAAAAAATTAAAATAACGGAAACCGTAATTTTACCAATTTTCCGCTTCTCAAAGAAAAAACTTTTGAGAAATTCAAAAAATGAGCTAAATAAAGTTCCAACTAGATGAAATTTGGTACGGAAAAGGTACCCTATTTGTCGTAATCGGTCCATTATTTCTACCCGAAAAAACGTTTTCATATATCAGAAAAAAAAATAATAAAAAGCCTATAAAAAAAAATTATCAGTCACGATTTTCAAATTATTTTGTAAAATGATTAAGTAGTATATTATTAGGCTTGTGTAAAATTTTCATTTAGATAAACCCAAAATTGTAGGTAATATTAATTTTTTTTGTCAAAAATCTCATAGCTCTATATTTTGCCAAATAATCAACTAATCTGTTCCAAAATTTTACCACAATTGTATATTACCAATGTTAGTACTCAAAAATATTTTCAAGTCCCTACAATCAAAACTCAATTAGTTATCACGAAATAAAAAATGATGAAAATCGTGATTTTGCCGATTGTTTGGTAGTTTTTCTTTTCCCAGGGAAAAACTTTGGAGAAATTCGAAAAATGAGCTCAATAAAGTACCAAGAGGACACGATTTTCTACCAAAATCAAACCCCACTTGTGATAATCGGTTAATTATTTCTATCCGAAAAAATATTTTAATTATTTATTAATTAAAAAATTATTATTAATATTATCATTATTATCAAGACATGGAATATACATTTTTAAAGAAACTTATGAGGACTTGAAAGTTATTTACAGTTCTTATACTTACATATTTAATAAGAGTAGTTAGATATTTGATTACTATAACTGATAACTATGTGACAGTTGTACATTCATCAAAAACTACTATAACAGAGACATTTTTGTTTTACCACAATCCAGATTTTACTGTGTAAGTAATTTGAAATTTGTTACAAATAATAATAGTGTAATACTACCAATATTTACCAGATAGAGATATTTCTCTAGATTTTGGTGAATTAAAATGAACTTTCGATATAATGTACAGACCGAGAAATCTAAATGATTGGGTGACTTTCAATAAACACAGATAGCTAGTTACATAATAATATTCATCTAGTAATGATAGTTGATGTAATGGCGAAAACATAAAAAATTTAATTAAATATAAGTAAATCATCGAGTTATTATGTTTGAAAATAAAAATGTATATAATATTATAATATTTAGTATAAATGTTAATATATATGTTTATATAGCAGTTGCTAATCCAGAGGGGCAAATTTTTCCCCGTCAGAAGAAAAAAAAAATTGTTATATACATAATATAATATGAACATAATTCTGTTTAATAATATAAATATAATATTAGTTCCTATAATATAAATTAATTTATAATTCCGCCCCCCCCCCCCCCAATTACTTTGGACTAGATCCGTCATTGGTTCAAGTATATAATATAATATACGTTAATATTGAATTGTGTGTTAATTGAGTTTATTAAAATGTAAATATAAATATATTAACTTGGAATTTGAAAAAATTATCTCGTTATTTATTAAATTAATAGTTACAAAAAAAAAGTTACAAGCCACAAGTTAAGTTAAGATATATTTAAATATTTAAAGTTATGTAAAAAGTTAATATTTGGCATGTATTTTAATAGTTAAACCTTAAGCGTATATACATTTTTTTAATAATATTTAAAAAATAAAAAATAATTTTAACTAAAGTTAATTTATTTTTCATAACTAACTAATAAACCTGAGCAAATTAAATATTTTATTAACTATTTACTGTAAACTTATTCCAATATATATATATATATATAAAACTTAGTTCAGTTAGAAAATTGCATTAACTTGCCTTGATATTTGTCATTTTATTGTTTATTATTTTCATAAAAAATTCTGTATTTAAAGTATTTATATTACATAATTTCAGGCTATAGATACTTCAAGAATAGTATATTTAGCTCTAAACTGAAATAGAAGTACATCAGAGAGGTTGAGGCGTGTCCACGCCGTGATAACGACTATGACGACGAAAACGCAATAATTTCAAAAACAACTTCATTGTACATAAACTGCGTCAATTCAATCGAAGTGGTCGGATCATAAGCAAATTATATATTTTATAGTTATAAAATATATAATCTAATTTTTAATATGGTTAGAAAATGTTTTATTCACTCGCCGTTATGGAAGATTGGAATATATTATGTTAATTGACAACGGGTTTTTGTTATTTTTAAATCACGTTTAGAAGTTCTTATGCGGAATATTATTTACGTGGCTATTCGCGCATGTTTTGTCCTTGGTTTCACATCCCCCGTCACCTTGTCCGGGCATATTCAACTTTGAAGGTTCAGAACCGGAAAATAACAGGTGGTACGGAGAGATCACGTTGAGGTCCGATGAAAGTCTGGTTGGCATCCGATTGGATGTTGAAGTTGATCGACCTTCAGACTTGTTGGTAGTAAGTATTTTAAAGTCTTTTCCATTTAATTTCTTAACACAATGACGACGATTAGATAATATTTTGTATTATAAATACTAAAACAGGGAAATAATAATAAATTAGTAAAAAAAAAGGTTTATTATACTTGGTTGTAACAACTCATAAAGTAGTAAGAACATAAATTTGAATATTAGAAATGTGTTGAAAAATATTTTTTATAATAAATTAACGTATTGTGATTTAACGAAAAATTATGGTGATGAGAATAACGATCGAATAATTTTTTACCGTTGTAAACATGCACAAAATCAGCAAATCCGCCTGTCGTCTCAATGTTAGTTTGTACATACAATGCTTGTTTACATTTTTTTGTTTAACATTCTTATAAAATATTTATGAAATATTGACAGTATTATATATCATATTATAATTTTTTTTTCATAATCAAGTAGAAAAAGTGGGAAGGTCGTTCCTTCGGTCCTTGGAGAAATTAGTGATTTATTATAATTAAGATTTGAATGCAATGATATTGCATTAGAAAATACGATTCTGACCGAAATATATTATATAATAGAATATATTATACTGATAAGTTGTTCAAAAGTTTACCATGTGTATAAACGGCCTATGTGGATACTCAAAAATATTTCTTGTACCTACGTTCAAAATCATGTTAAATATAAAATCAATTTTGTCAAAATTACGATTTATGTAAATTTTGACGTTTACCTATCATTTTTGGTAGTTTTTCTTTTCTCAGGGAAAAACTTTTGAGAAAGTTGAAAAATGAGCTAAATAAAGTGCCAACTATTTGCAAATTTTTACCGAAAGAATAACCTACTCATAATAATCGGACATTATTTTTAGTCAAAAAAATGTTTTCATACATGGGTAAAAAATAAATGAATAAAAATTTAAAAATCATCTTTGTAAAACCAATACAATCCTCGCTTTGCTAATAATTTAAAACTGAAAAACAAAATATTAATTTAAACAAATAAATTTTTCACATTTCATAGCCCACTGGCTTAATATGTCATTAATTTTGTCACACTGAAATGTAAGAATGTTATAGCAGTTTTATAAATATTTAATGTGATTTCAGTCATGGATGGGGCAGGTATCGGCTAGTAGCAATATGAAATATACCATTTTAAACTTGAATCAAAGATTGAAACCAGGATTTCCCGTATTATGTAGGATTATGATAAAGTTCAACCCGTCAGGGGGTAGTCCCAATATAAGGTCCATACGACTCAACGGACGTCAAATCTGTCCCGAAGAATCTAGTGAGATAATGTTACATTTACACTTTTTTTTTTTTTTATCATATATTATTAAATAAAACGTTTGTAGATTATAATTCGTATGGGGAGTCTTCTAGACCACAAACAACTCACAATAATGGAAGACCAGATCCCGAATTCGGAGAAAACCCAATAAATAGTAACAACAATTTGCCGAACACGATATCGTTACAAGCAGGCAGTTCTGATACTAATAGTCAAATCCAAGGGGTTATCAATGAATTCCTTCAAAATGGAAATGCCAACGATAAAAATGTCGTCATAACTGTGTTTGATAGTGACAAACAGAATACACTGACTACTATTAATGGCAATCAACAAAACCGACCGCTAGTGGTCAATAATAACAACCAACAAAATCGACCGGCCACAATCGCCAGCAACAATCAACAAAACCAACCGACCGATTTCGTTTATAACAATCAACAAAACCAACCGACCGATTTCGTTTATACCAATCAACAAAACCAACAGACCAATTTTGTTAATAACAACCAACAAACCCGGCCGACGACAATAGTTAACAACAACAATGAACAAAACAGACCAAATTCAATTAATGGTAACCGACCAGTTTTCGTGAACAATTCGGGTCAGTCAAAGCCAAATTCCAATAGACCTAATGAACAGCAATCATCAAATGTTAAGCCAAACAATAATAATCAAGGTGGAAACTCTTTCAATGGGTAATATGATTTAAAAAAACACAATTTGTTCTAATTATTATTATTATAAGTTCATAATCATATATTGATTACTAATTTATTTAAACCAGAAATAATATAAATACCTACAGTACATATTATATTACGATTGGAAAAAAAATTATATGGTGATTATAATAAACAGAATGGGACTTTTCCACTTTAAAGAAAAATATCAAAAACAAATGATTAATATATAATTTTTAAAAATTTCATTTTTTTTACTATAATATATTTAATTTGGAATTTATACAGTGCCGTAAATAAGCAACAGATCTCGTCCAATACCGTGTCGTGCGGTGAAGTCAAGTTAGCTGTACCACTGGTTACCGCCGGTCAGGAGACTCGAAGAGGACAATGGCCTTGGCATGTAGCACTCTACATGATTGAAGGCATAAACTTAAGCTACCATTGCGGAGGATCGCTGGTCGCTAAGAATAAAGTCATTACGGGTGTGTGTTGCGATATAACGTCATATTTAGTTAAAACTGTTTACTTTTAAACTATTGATATTATAATTTCCTACAGCTGCTCATTGCGTGACCAAACAAAACGACGAGGTTGTAAATTCCTCCAAAATAGTCATCTATCTTGGGAAATATCATCAGCTCCAGTACAGTGATGAATTGGGTGTCCAAACGAAACAGGTGAAATTATAAACTTGGATCATATAAAATGTAATCGGAGATTCCCTTCAAATAAAATATTATTTTTTCCGTCATACTATATACGAATGTCTATTGATAATTAAAATTTTTACTTACGATTATAGGTCACTCGAGTGAACGTGTTTCCGTCGTACAACAGCACCAACTATCTGGGAGACATAGCTGTGTTGACGTTATCGTCGAACGTCGAATACACAAAATATGTGAACCCCGTGTGCTTATGGGGAAATATGTCAAACGATTTGGACGATTTAGTGAACAAAGAAGGAACGGTATGATATTTTAATACGAGTAGTTATATTATACTCAGTTTAATTTATACATTCATACAAATTTAACTATTATCTAAATAAGATAATATATATATTTATGAAAATGTTTATAATCATATTATAGAGTTAACTATAAAATATCTTTTTTTCAGATAATAGAAACTTTCTCATTAATATAATATTGAGTATCTATTATTTTGTTTCTATTATTCAATTGTCGTGGCAATGAACATGTCATTTCACGTTGAATATTGTAAAGTATAAAGAAAATACAATATATTTTATATTTAAGAATATGTAATAGGTTCGTATATCATCGCGATGTTTTAAACTACAACTCTTCCATATAACTCACCGACAATAACAATGCGATCATTGTTATATTCGTTAATTAAAATAATATAATATTTCTCAGTTCTAAATTCTATAATAATATAAAATATATCCGAAAAAGTGAAAAATAATATTTAATATTTTAAGGTTAATATAAATTTACATTATTAGTTATTTATAATAAATTCAAACTTTTAACAACAGTTACAATTGTATATATAGCAATCGTCAGTTTTACAAGTTTTCAATGCAATATTATGTTATTAATTTATATCATTCTAATAGGTTGTCGGTTGGGGTTACGATGAAAACGATACACCAACGGAAGAACTAAAAATGGCTAAAATGCCGGTAGTGTCATATGAAACATGTATATGGAGCTACCCGAAATTTTATTCCGAGTTCACATCTGACAAAACATTTTGTGCTGGATTCAGAAATGGTAAAATAAATAAAATTATAATATTATATCGAACATGTGTAGCGTATAGGTACTTATGACGAACTCCAATTTAAATTTAAATACTACGCGAGAACTACTTGATACATCAATTCAGAGTCAGTTATAATATTGAAGAAATTGAAACATGTAATACCTTCTTTTTGTCTTACATTCTTAAAATGTTCTTATACTGAAATATATTTTTGGAGGATTAATCACTCCCAAGCTATGAAACAGAATGAGACCACTCTTCACAAATCATTACCTAACCCTACAGACCAAGCTTAGGCTCTTAAGATGTTACATATTCTCAGTACTCTTGTATGGAGTAGAAACTTGGACAGTCAACAAAGAAACAACATCAAGACTGGAGGCATTTGAATTATGGTTATACAGGAGAATACTTAAAATACCGTGGACAGAGAAAGTAACCAACATTGAAGTTCTGTCTAGAATGAGGAAAAAGCCAGAGATTGTTAAGATAGTGAAGTGCAGGAAGCTCCAATACTTGGGACATATCATAAGAAATGAGAAGAGATACTGCCTGTTACAATTAATCCTCCAAGGCAAGATCAATAGCAAGAGAGGCCCAGGAAGACGAAGAACATATTGGCTCGCAAACCTGAGACAATGGTACGAAAAGTCTTCGGCAGAACTGTTCCGGATCGCAACAAACAAGGTTAATATAGCCATGATGATAGCCAACGTTCGAAGCGGACAGGCACCATAAGAAAAAAAGAAGCTATGAAATGTGTATAGGAATGGCAAAAATGGACTAATAATGAATTTCGCCATATTGTTTCCATTTGCATGAATAAAACGATATATGGAATGCGTTATTATTTTTCAAGAAAAATAATGTCTTGGAAATAAACGTATATGATACAGTTATAGATATAAATTATGCAGTGATAAACCACTGAAGGAAACAAAGTTGCGGCATCCGCTTGGGAGACATTTTTCAAATCGAAAATAGTATGTAATGCACGTTTTTTGTATTCAGTTCAGTGCTCACAATCTAATCTGCGTGCTATCCCAATATAAATAAACATGAAAATAACATAAAACAGAACTTTTGAAGGGTGCAACCCGCCTTTTTTTATTTATGACCATCATTTTGCCCATACGATACAGTATTTTAAACAGGAAAATAACATAATTACATTAAATCTAACCTGACCGTATTTTTTTTATACAATACTATAAATCTCTATCACAGTAATTATCTTGAATTTACGGTAATTATTTTTATTAATTTCAGGCACTAGTGTTTGCAATGGAGACAGTGGTGGTGGTATGGTTTTCAACAAGGATTCTCGATGGTACCTGAGAGGAATTGTGTCGATAACGGTAGCTAAGGAAGGACTACGTGTATGCGACACGAATCATTATGTAGTGTTCACAGACGTGGCCAAATACCTTGATTTCGTTCTGAAGCATTTATGATCGCATTCAGAATTTTTTTTTTATAAACATAAAATTAATAAAATGCATTTCAAGTAATACGCTGATTCCTATACCTATAGACGAACAAATGTGTCGCGCCACGTTCATATTTATATATATATTTTTTTAATTTATATAAATAACTTTATAATTTTAGGCTGTTAAAATCAAATTAATTTTACTTTTAAATAATATTTTAAAACATATTTCATTGAAATTGACAATATTGATGTATAATTTTGTGTATTATTATTTACATTTTATATAATTAAAAATTAACAAATAATATATGCCGATTTATAATATTGCAAATCGTTAACTTGCTCAAGATTTGACTCAGCGGTCATCGACCATGTTACCTATACTCAACGTAGGAATAATGAAGAAAGATAATGCTCCTTAAACAAACTTAAGAACGCTGAACGTCTCCTCCCGAAATCACTCCCGGCAGATAATTTAAAGAGCGCTAAATAGTCAAGTCAACAGTCAATATTAGACCTGTATTTTGGTCGTTGAAATGGAATTGGTGGTCAATTTGTCGCTGAGAACGAAACTATACCGAAAAATTTGTATTAGCCTATACATTGTTTACGTGCTTAATTTCAATTTGTAGACCAGAAGTTGTTGAATAATTTTTTTTAAAATAGTCGACGCAATCTTTAAGTCCATTAAAATTGATTTAATTTGGCCCCGGTTAGGCTTAATTTAAAATACAAAATGTATGTTAAATGCTAAACTATAATATTATTTTGATTACCGTGAATAAGTTATTATTATAATTAGGTTTAAATTATTTTGAAAATAAATTACATGACCTAACATAACATATATTATTCATAAAAAAAAAAAATATGTATATTATAATTAGCATTTAAATGATATGCAACATATTTTTTTATAGACTTATAAATATATTATTATTTACAATAGAAAAGATAGAATTAAATAAAATTTGTTAAATGTAAATATTTATTTTATTGCGTGTTATTTATTTATTTATTTTTTTTTTTGAACAACGAATTATTATCTTATTAAGGGCGTACGGTTCTTTTTAATATTTTCATTTAGATGTTCTGTCCTAACGGTTAAACTATCGATCTATGCTTCCATTTCTAAATGCTCCATGTTGTTAACTCCTTGGATAAAATCGAACGGGAATTTTGGTTTCTTTACTATATATTTTTTTCTCGATTTTGATTTTGCTTTGCAATATTTTATTCGAATATCATTCCTAGACAACTATAAAATGAACTCTGTAATAGTAATCATATATTCAGGATATATTATTTGAATCTAATTAAAAATGATAAAATTTTGGTTTTCGTGAACATTTAGATTCTGAGCGAAGCGAGGAATGTATTAGTTTTACAAAAAGGTTTTTTTGTGACTGAAAACATTATTTTGGGTAGAAATAACTGTCCAATTACCACGAATATGGTATCACGTATGATGCTTACAGTAGCACATTGTATCTAATTGGTACTTTTTTAGCTCATATTTTTAAATTCCTCAAAAGTTTTGCTTTGGAAGAAAATAAAAAAAATAACGAAAATAACAATAGTTTTATTATTATTTCGGAAAGTTATAGTGATTATCAAAATTCTTAGTGACTCTATGCGACTTATGAATATTATATTATATATAGTATTTGTAGTGGCGACTCTTCAAGGGAGTCTTTCAGACGGTAACTCCCCATAAAAAAAAAGTAGCAACGTAATCAAAAAGTTTGAAGAAATTAGAAAATTGTATTATAATTTAATATTTTTATTCATTTTGAAAATAATTATTAAGATTTTTTCGTTTTCGGTAATTAATATTTTGTATTCTATTTTTACATTAATAATGGTCAACAATAATAATATGGGCGAAAAATATCGATAACGATGACGGTCGCTAGTTCGACGGGAGTCTATCATTCGATAGACTCCATTGTGTATACTAGTTTCATATTCATGACAAGGTGGAGGATGGGGGTGGATTATATAGATATTATTCAGTACATTGAGACCTAGACTCATTTAAAGTTTCTGCCATTCGCATCGCGGTCCTCACGTATTTTTCTGTAAACACAAAAACCTGCAGCGTGTCGTGCGTCCGAAGAAAAAAAAACAATTGGATTAAGAAATAAAATAATATAAATTATCTATTCTTATAATTAAAAAGCTATTACTATTGTAATAATAAAAAATTTTTTTTTGTCATTTTTGTATCAAATCTTTTTTATTAAATTTTCAGTCTCCCCAATGAATTTACTTGCGAGCCGCCACTGTATATTTGTATCGATATCAATTGTAGTCTATAAATAATTTGTATGTGTTTATAATAGACTGATTATCTATTTATCTAATTATATCTATTTATAATAGATATAATGACTGGCACTGATTAATTCAACAGGTAGCGTTGTGAATATCTGAAAACCGGTCACTGTGACCGGGATTCCCTCTGTTAGGAGGTTGTTAGACTTTAGTGTGGACACGCTCGCGTTCCCGTTCGTACGTATTTCGCATATATACTTAAAAACGGAAACAAGATTTTTTAGTTAGGTGTATTTCGTGTTTTGTACGTGTATATATTTATCGACCGATTAATCGTTGAAAAATAATCGGCAGTTTTATCAGGAAATGTACGTACAATATCATTATGTGCCAACTTATAAACGTTATTGAAATATCATTGTATCATACTTAAATTAATATATTAATAAATTATTTCGTTAAAAACAACAGCATTAAATTGACTGCTGGATGTATAATTATTCCTTTTTTTCTCTTAAATGATCGTATATTTAAATCTGTACTTACGAGTATATATTTAAATATTATATATGGTTAGAATTGTTTGATTATTTTATTTAAAAAACATTTCCGGTCAAGTGTCATTGATATTCACGAATATGAATTTCTGCAATAGTTTAATTGGTAATCACTTATAATTTAATAATATTAAGCGATGATTTAAGTTTATATCAAATTATTTATTATCGCCACTTTTTTATGGAGAAAAATGGTATAAACCATAAAAATAAATAACCTATTGTGGTTAGATTAAGAGGAGAATAAATAGTCTGCAATACAGCGTCCTCCACATATTATATCTGTATTATTTTGTTATTATTGAATTTTACAACATAGATAATTTTATAAAACATTTCTAATTAAATTTTTTTAGTTAAAATTTTGTATCTTATTATTCCATATTTGTATTATTAAAACATACCATTTAATTTATTTATCAAAGACAACATTTCTTTTTAAGCTATACTTAAATGCATAATTATCACAATTACTTTAGTATTATTTTTCTTCCAAATAACATGTAGGTAACATAAAATGTTTTTTTCACTTTATTTGTATCCTTCCGTAAATAAACATTAGGCTTAAAGTCTACCATTCATACAAAACTCTGAATTTGAATTGTAAATTATATATTATAAAAACTTTAAAATACTGCGGTAAATTTTATGTAAATAATAATATAATAAATACAAAATACAATTATTATTATTGCATTTATAAAAGTTTACAACAATAATATTATATTTGACGTCTCGAGCATATATTAATTTAAAACTTGTAAATATTAACAACAAAACGTGATTGATTTAAAATAATTTTATAAAAGGAATGTGGAATGATATTTTACTTAATGATTTTTCCTGAAAAAGAATAAGTGTATAATAATTTAAAACGTCATATAAATTTAATATCCATTTACATGTTATAGATTGTATTTTATATTTTAGATTACTTATAATGTAATCTACATAATATTATTATATTTTGAAAAAATTGGCATGATAATCATTATGACGTCAAGTAGCCTTCAGCGAAATCGACTTGTGAATTAATTAAAATTGAATAATGATGTAGGTTCAGGTACAATATATAATTTTTATTTTTCTTCATATTTTAAAAGACAAAATTACTGAGAAAAACATTGGTAGGTGGTGAGTACGTTACAATAAATAATATAAATATAAATATTTCCTGAAACTAATGTAAAAGCAATGATTTATTTATGATCGTATGATTTGATAATTATGAATGTATATGATAATGATAATAATAATAGCTTAATGTCATTGTTCAATATAAATTAAAAAAAGTTAATTGAAAAACGTGGACTTAGTTTAAATAAAACCAGCTTTGTATTAACTAAGTTACAAAGTTAAAAGTTAAATTAATAAACACTAAAACTAATAATTTATTTATATATTACGGTAAGTAAAGTAATAACTATTTTGATTATACAAAATAATTGTTAGTTTTGAAGATTTATACAATTTTTATTAAAATTATTATAATATTATAAAATTGTACTTTTAATTTAACTTTACACATTTAACTCCTGAAACCATTAGGTCCGTGCACCGTATTCAAATAACAATTTTTAAAAAATATTTGTTATTAAAAAGTATTTTAATCGTTCGATTTATTATTTTTTAAATCATTATGTGTGTTAAGTGTTAATTATACGTGTTTCTAGGTGAATATAAATACTGCAGCGTTAGTACAGTACTACTGTTAGCTCCAAACTGGAATAAAAATACGTCAGAACGGTTGAGGCGTGTCTACGCCGTAAATAACGACTATGACAACGACAACGCAATAAATTCAGAAACAGAATCGACGTCCTTGTGCAAGAACTACGTTAATCCAATCGCGGTTAGCACATATCGATATCAAAACTTAGAAAAAAAAAAAAAAATTCAAAAATGGTAAAAGTAACGTTTCACTCACGGTCGTTGAAACATTAACGATGAGTTTATTTGATTATTTTATATTTGGTTTAGAAGCTCATCGGCAGACTATTATTAACGTGGCTGTTCGTGTATTTGTCCTTGGCCTCGTATCAGCCGTCTCCGTGTCCGGGCGTGTTCAAATTCGAAAATTCGACACCAGAAAACGACAGGTGGTACGGTGAGATAACGCTAAGATCCAACGAAAGTCTAGTTGGCATCCGATTGGACATAGAATTTGATCGACCGACCGAGTTATTGATGGTTTGTATTTTTAAGTTTATTCCATTTTTCATTTCAACACAACGATTTACTTAGTCAAAACGTACACAATATCGAGAATGGGTTTTTAGTTTTGTTTTTTAACGATTCAATTTGATACACGTATTCAGGTTTGAGTTTTACACACGAAAAGAAGAATATTTTTATACGTGTAGTATGTACTTATCTAATTAGTAATTGTTTATCGCGGTTTTACCGGAAATATCGTGTTAAAAATATTATCATAGAACGATCAAGTAATATTCTAACCGTCATAATCATAAACAATTACAAAAATCTAGAAATCATTTGTTATAATGTTAAATTTTGTATAGTTGTATCCACTTAATGAAATAAATTGTATAAACTATATTTTCATGAAGTGTACGAATCAAGATTTAAATTTTTTTAATTTCTATAACTCAATAGCTAAAATATTAAACTACAATTTATATAATTGTGTTTTATTCTTTGCAAATATTTTACCATGTAAAATATTTTGTATCTATTACTGTCGAGTATTAATAATTTTTAAACGAATTTATTATTGTATATGGATATCGTAAGCACATAATCATGGAAGGCATAGAGAAAGAAGGGAAAGAGAAGTATTGAGACAGACAATTAAGACGTTGAGTATATTATGCTAAGTCCTAAATTACTTAATCACTTAGCACTTAGTACAAAGCAGCGTTAGAAAATATCTAGATGAATTTAACTAGATTCATATTCATATATGTAAATTTATATCTTAACAAAAATGTAGTTATCTAATCACCACCATCTAGGTATAAAATTGTTATGTCTTAAAAAAATGTATTTTATGATTACGCGATTTTAAACATTAAGGAATAATAAATAGATACAAGAACCTTTCTCGTACAATATTACTATATTATCATTTAAAGTAACATATTTTAATTGTGGAATATTAATTAATTCCGACACGGAATAAATAAACTAGGAAACTATTAGGTATAAAAAAATCTGAAAATTAATAAACATTAAAAAAATTTATTAAAATTTATTTAAAAAAATAACAATAATTGACGTCTAAGAAAAATCTAGAAAAATCTCTAATATTTATTGAATGATTCAATGAAAGTAAGAAAAAAATAATCATAAATATAGCTATTTAAATTGTTAACGACGAGTCGCTGTTTATATGCAACAATCACATAACAGTGACAATGATATTTTCTATTCCTTATTATACTTTAGATAAAGGAAATTGTTATTCATTCTGATACTAAATACTAATCATCTAATTCTAACGTAACATATAAATAAAGGTTTTGTTTTATTAAATTAATTTCCTATATTCCTATAATAAAACAAATCATTTTAAAATATAATACTGCCATAGTATTAAGCAATAAAATATGAATATCATCCTCAGCAATAATGGAAATACTATTTAGTTAAGCCAAGGCGAAATAATTGAATTATAAGATGATTGAAATTAACCTTATATTTAATATACTGTTAACATAACTTTTGTTTATTAGAAATTAATAAATTATCATTTGTAAATTTGAAATATAATAATATTTCCAAATTTCATATTTTTATTAATAAATTTAATTAAAAACTAAAACAAATATTATTTTAAAGTTATTTATAAAAAAGGAAGTGGTGGCTCATTAAATTATAAATCTAACCTAAGGTAGGTACAATAGACAAGATACAAGTTTACATTATTATGGTATTACTATGTAATTCTACTTAAGTATACATTAGGAACATGTGTAAATTACACACCATGTAATTGCCGTTTCCATATCTCGTAACATATTAAGCGTATATAAGGTATATAAACATGGAATAGGTGTTAATAAATGTACATAATTAAACAAATATTTTAAATTTATTACTATCTATATTTCTATTAAGTTTTTTTTATTTATACAGTCATATGGGTATTTATCTTTCAAACATTAAATAGGTTTCTATATATATAATAATTATTATTATACTATATTAATATATAATATTATAATATATAGTAAATTTATAATATGATTTTAGACATGGAATGGACAGGTAACGGCCAACAGCTATATGAAGTATACCATTTTAAACTTAAGCCAAAGATTAAAATCCGGATTTCCCGCATTATGTAGAATAATGATTAAATATGATCCATCGGGAGGCAGTCCTAATATACAGTCCATACAACTCAATAGACGTGAAATCTGTCCCGACAAATCGAGTGAGACATAATTACATATTAAGAATTTTTTTTTTACCTCATACCCATAATACCATACCCATACCATTAAATAAAACATTTTCAGCTTATATTTCGTATGAAGAATCATCTAGACCACAAACAAATTACAACAATGTAAGACCTAATCCTGAACTTCAAGAAAATGTGAATCTATATACGATCGATGGTGGCAATGACCACTCGCCTAACACTGTATCTTTACAATCAGGCGAATTGAATACGAACGTTCAAATTCATGAGTTCATTAGCGAATTTTCTCCAATTCCTTCCGGAACGAATACCAATATACCTACTAAACAGCCATCATCGAATGTAAACCCAGAAACTAATAAACAAGTAGAAATCGCTTTTAACAGGTAAAATGATTCTAATTAAAAAATATAATAATAATTAGATAATAAAATGTCTATGGTTAGTAATAATTATACGTATGACATCATGTTCTTTATATAAATCTATTTGGTTTGTGATTTTCACAGTGATATAAATATACAACAGTCCTCGTCCAGTTCCACTTCGTGTGGTAAAGTTAGCTTGGCCATACCATTGGTGACTAAGGGTCAAGATACCCAAAGAGGGCAATGGCCTTGGCATATAGCACTCTACATGATCGATGGCATTAACTTGCATTACAATTGTGGAGGATCGCTCGTCTCTAAAAACAAAGTCATTACAGGTGAGCGTGACAATAAAATTCTATATATCACATAGGTACATTAATAAATTATATTATTATATTTCAAATACGATAATATTTAGCAAAATTCAATTTTTTATTAACCATTATTAATTATAATGTCCTACAGCCGCTCATTGCGTGACAAATAAAGACGACGTAGCTGTCAATTCCAAAAAGTTAGTTATCTATCTGGGGAAATATCATCAACTCCAGTATAGTGACGAGTTGGGTATCCAGACAAAACAGGTGAAATTGGAAATTTAAATCAATTTCAAAAATTGAGTCACATATTCCTTTCAACTAAACTAGTGTCTTTTCCATATAAATACATATTATATTAAACTTTATTAAATACCTATTAGAATATATGTGTACGACTGTTTCATTGTTAATTTCGATTTTTGAATTCCGGTCGAAGGTCACTCGAGTGAACGTGTTTCCGTCATACAACAGCACCAATTATCTAGGAGACATAGCCGTGTTGACATTATCGTCAAATGTCGAGTACACGAAATATGTGAGTCCCGTGTGCTTGTGGGATAACATGTCAAATGATTTAGCCGACATAGTGGATAAAGAAGGAACGGTAAGATATCTTAACAATAATATTATTCTGAGCAATAGACAATTAAAACATCATAATATATTATGTAATATATGAATAATAATAGATTAAGATAATTTTTTTTTTTTTATATTATGATATTGTGTTTTTATTACGTTTCTTCTTTGTCATTTGTTATTTGTTACGTTTTTATTAAATTTCGGAGTATTAACGAACGTATTAATTGGAGGTGGACGAAGAATACTATAAATTATAAAGAAAATACAATATAATAGTAGTGATATTGTAGTAACTAAATTTATCTACAAACTTACCGACGATAACAATTAAATTTTATGTTATTATTCATATATTTGTTAGTTATAATAATTAAATATTTTTGAATTCAAAATCATAATCATTTAAAATTTAAAACAATATAGGTGTTCTAAGCATATTTTGTTATTTAAAATGCAAACACGATTTAAATCTCACTTTAGATATTATGATTTTGGTATTTGTTTACTGTAGTAATCATCAAATCGTCTCTATTATCAATACAATTTTATATTATTTTATTATGTTTAAATGATTGTAGGTTGTCGGTTGGGGTCACGACGAAAATGATACACCAACGGAAGAACTGAAAATGGCCACAATGCCAGTTGTGTCAAACCAAGTATGTATAAAGAGCTATCCAAAATTCTATTCGGAGTACACTTCTCCGAACACAACATTTTGTGCTGGATTCAGAAATGGTAAGTCAAACATACAGTATTTCACTGTATTATTATACAGGAATACGTGATTACAATTATTCAGTGGTAAAATTAATATTTTATGATCTAAAAAATATGGTTAAATATAATGTCTTATCTATCAAAAGGATATTTAAAGTGGCTTACATTTGTAAAATGTTCTACACAATGGTATCGAATTAGAGTCTCTAGATAGTTTGTGGTCACTTACAAATCATAAGCTGATTAAATAGATATAGAATCAAACTAAAACAAAAAATATAATTATAGGGAGATGGAACACCCTATTTCTTCATATAACCGTTACTTCACTACTTAATTAATTATTGTACTAGACAGGTAAAATAATGTAAATATAATATTTATCTGATATATTTTTGTTTTTCAAATAAGATTATTCATAGTAATTATTTTGACTTTACGATGATAATTTTTCTTAATTTCAGGTACTAGTGTGTGTAACGGAGACAGTGGAGGTGGTATGGTTTTCAACAGGGATTCTCAATGGTACCTAAGAGGTATTGTTTCGTTAACAGTATCTAAAACAGGACTACGCATATGCGATACGAGTCACTTCGTAGTATTCACTGATGTTGCTAAATATCTCGATTTCATTAAGAAGAATTTATGATCGTATACGATACTATTTTTTATAATCATAAAATATTAATATCATTCATTTAAAGTCACTGACTGATTCCTACGTAGACGACAATAGAGTCGCGTTGCATTCATATTTTTGTATTTTTTAAAATATTTTTCATTAATAATTAATAATAATATAATTATATTCTATTTATTATCTTTAAAATTAGAGTTGTGATTGTGTTTTAGTCATAAATAATATTATTCATTTTAAACCATAATATTGACGGTGTGACATTGTTCGAATTGTATATAATACGCTTTTATATTTATTTTATATTCATCTATATACATACGAATAGTAATAATTTCCTCGAGATTTCATGATCATTTGATCCGGCTGTTGTCCACCTATCTCCCTATGCTCCTCATAATTTAGTAGTTATAGCATTGATTATACATACTATAGATTGCTCACTGGACAGTTTTTTGACGGCGTGCTATTTTAGTTCTGAACAACCCCGTTCGTAACCGCTAGTTGTCGACAGAATTGGAATATGCTAGTATTCAGTTAACATTATTCGAAAAATAATAATAACTTGTTTAATAATGTACACCGAATGCATTGCCGGTGACTACTGGCGATTGCAACGATCCTGTCCAGAACTAAAATAGTATGTCATCAAAAAACTAGCCAGTGAGTTATTCATGGTATTTATAATCAATGGTTATAGTCACTAAAAAGTTGGAGAAGTCTTCTAGAATGAAATTAGATTTCAACCTTAAATTTTTCTTTCTGAAACTGGGATTTCTTCAAGCAGACGGTTTTAGTCCAGTATTTTATTATTTTAGTTCAGTCTTCATATTTCATATTATATATATATATATATATATTATCAGAGATAAATGCCTCTGATATTTATTAGGGCTGGGCAGGCACCGATAACTGATATTAATATCGGTATATCAGATATCTGGTTTTTTTCAAAACCGAAAATAAAACTGATATAATGCGCCGTACTGTTGCATATCTATACATCGATCATTTTTAATAATAATATAAGATATAACACCTATACTAAAATTTATCGGTTTATGTATTATGGTATCGGTTTTTTTTTTTTTTTTTTTTTTTATAACACCGATTCATGGAAATTAGGAAAAATATTGAATCGGTTTTATATGGGCAATATATATTGGAATATCGGATCTCAGAAAAAAATGGTATCGGTCCAGCACTAATATTTATAGAGAATCGACTAGGTGATCAAAAAAAATTAATATTTTGTGACTAGTATTTTTATACTATAAAACAGTGAGGGGGCAAAGCCTTCAAGAAATCTTCCAAAAAGAACCTTTATAAATTCCTAAATACGTGTTTGTATATTATAATGTAGTAATACAAAATAAATAATTAGTCTTAAACGTCACTCAAAAATTATATTTTTCGTGTAGAAATAAAAGTAAATGCAGTAGACGGTTTTGATTTTTAATAGAAATAGTTCCTGAATTAATTTGTATTCATCATTTAGACAACCAACTATTGCCAATATAATTGGCAATCATAAATATAATCATGTAGATGATTTTGTAATAAATTAGATGTTTTTGTCATGGATACAAAATAAGTGAAGAAAGAGGTTTACCTTGGGATAAATATTTGTGATTTAAAAATATATCTTTAAATATAATCTTTCTTTGTATTTTATAAATATAAACATATTTTAATTAGATTTAGATCATGAATTATTTCGTAGATTGTTTAGAATATTTTTTTTTTATAGTTAATTTTTATAAATATAGTATCTATAAATAAATTTAGTCATTAATACAATTTTATATTTGGTTTAACAATTATGAAATATAATTTAAAATTTGTAAACAAACATTTTAAAACTACAAAAGTATTTTTTTTTATTATAGTAGATAATTATTAATCTGCAGTATTCAGTAATATTATGAGTAAAATATAAACTATGTATCTCTTAAGTCTTAATGATCGAATAAATACTATAATTAGATAGGCAATGTATATATTTATTTTTTTCATCATCTCTGCGCTGCAATTTCAATATAACATTTTTAAAGAATTACAATTTTAGAATTATATTTACTCCGAAATTTCGAAAAAGAATATGAATAATAATAAGAAAAATATCGAATAGATGTGATAGAGAGTGATATAAAAAAAGCGGATGTAAATGGACGACATAGGCCGATATAGGTCAATATACGTTAATATACGGTAAATCTCTATATTTGTAGGACTAGGGGGGAAGAATAATTGGGAGGTAAGACTACTAAGGTGATGATGAAGAAAGAAGAAGAAAAAGAAGATATCAAAAGTGCCAAATATATTCATACTTTTCCAATTTTCCAAATTCATATAAAATAAACGAACAAACTTTTACTACCGAATTTTATTTATAATATTTTAATTTTTGAAATTGCTCTTTTTAATTTTATTACAAAAATTTATATAATTTTTATAATATTTATTATATTTCAAAAATCTACAAATTTAAAATAAGTACATATTTATAACATTTTATAAAAATTCGTTTTAATAGAAATCGCTAATATTCAAAAATGTTTTAGTCGTTTACTAAAAACCACATGTGATCCATCAAATCACCAATATTAAAAAATTATGCATTGCATTTAAATCAAAGATGATTATAGTATATTCATCATTATCATTCCCAACCGTGGTACTAAACTACAGATGAAGTATTGAACAGGTGGGATTGTAAATTTTTAAAAACCAGTCATTATGATCGGCACTATAATCTTCTGCTGGACTTTAGTAGTTTAGTGTGAACGCGCCTGCGTTATTATTTGGACGTACATTGCATATTACTTAGGTACTTAAAACCGGAATTCTGCAAGAATTCGCATGAGTGTAAGACATTTTTAGTGCGTTTGTATAGTTCGTTCGATTGATAATATCGATAATAATATCGCGTTGGTGAAAATATTAAAATATTGTACTTATGACTCTTCAAAATTACTAAATTAAGTATATTATTTTTTTCGTCAAAAGATGCGGTTAAAAATCGACCGATTATTTGTCAAGTTTCGTTAGTATTAGATTTAATATTAATTCAATTAATTTATAATTATTATAGTTATTTTTCTATTTCAAATTATGGTCAATTCATATCTGTATAGTTTAAAAACACATTAGTATATAGTTATAATCGTTTGTTAATTATTATTCTAAATAATTTCGGACGATTGTAATCAATACCCACGAATATGACTTTATTTTTGAAATAGGTAGATAATTAAGTTAATAATTTAATATTGTACGATCTTTTCAATTTATATCAAATTACCTGTTCTTTACGGTCACTATACGGAAACAATATTTAAGCCATAAAAAAATATAATACCATAGACCAGTGTCGGTTCTACGGTGGTGGAGGGTGGGGTCATATCCTTGGTAGGTAAAATAAAGCTTTTTTTGTAATATAAATTTATTATTTTATGTCTATATTAATAAAGTATACCTACACAAATATGTACATCCATATTTAAAATCCCCCTCTGTGAGAAAATCCTAGATCCGTTACTACCATAGAAGGGTTAAGGAGGAGACTAAATAGACTTGTAACATATATACATATATAAATATATAATTTAGTATTAATTTATTGTCTTTCACACAACACGAAAATATTACACAAAATATTTCGAATTATATTTTTTAAATTTAAGTTATTAAAATTACCTACTGGCTTTTGACAGTGAAGGATGGAGAAACAGATTTGTAAAGACAAGGAAAGGCCTTTAGTAGAGAAGAAGAAGAAAATTACCTATTTATTATTATTCCATATTTGTAAACTTATAAATTAAATTTATTTACCAAATATCTACATAATACCTATATAATTCAATGATCAATCTATAAAATAATACTCGTATTGTTACCTAGTATTATTTTTATTCAAAATAATATAAAAATATTAATTAATATAAATATATAATATAATATTCTATAAATAGTATTTTGTTTTTATTTTATTAAAGCCACCAGTTTATCAATATTTATAAATTATTAATTTTGTAGCAATATAATTAAAATAAATATATAACTATTACCAACATAAAATTATTTCTTGTTATAATATAATAGGTAGTTTTATTTATTAACATATTTTTAATATTAGGTATATTCACAATATATATATCATCATTACAAGGTATATAATAAGATAATCTGTATACTGACAAAGATGAAGGACGTACGTTTGTGAGTAGTTTTTATACATAAAACTATAGCTGAAATGGTAATATTGATATAATGTTTAAATGATGCGATAAATTTTAATATTATTATCAAATATAAAACTACTCCCTATTCAATTTAGAATACAAATGTATTTTTAATTTAAAATATTATTGAAAAGGTAATGTGTCTAATAATAATATACAAAGTATTTTTTGTTTTAACTTTTTGGTCACATATTAATGATTAATGCATGTTATATAACATAAAATTAATTAATTTAAACTTATTTTTATAAACAAAATTTATAATTATTAATTACACCATAAATGAGTAATTCAAATATTCAATAAAGATTGTAATTATAATATGAATAACTTACAGTTTTCTATACTAATAGATAATAAACTGATAAAATTACATATTATATTTTCAAACCTTAGCACTATAATTATTATGACGTCAAGTATCTAGCCAACAGAAAAACTGTTTAGTTAAATAATTAAAATTGATTTAGGTGTAAATAATTACGTAGGTACACTATATGTTATAACTAAGTATATATACATTACATTTGTATATTACAATTGTATATTACATTTATTTAAACTAACACTATAATGTACATTTGGTGTAGATATATTAAAATAATTTTAAAGAATATATATACATTTTCACTAGCTTAAATAAATATTGTTTGGTATGATAATCGCAAATTACTAAATTGTCAGTTTTGGATTGGTATGGTATTATAAACTAGGTTAAATTAGGGTGATTGATAAACTACAATATTTTATAACCCTGATTATGTTTATGTTCAATTATAGTTTTCATAACTTTAATTATTTAAAATATTTAAATATGGTTTTCAATGTCCATAGAAATCATTTATAGTTTTTAAAACTTGATTTTATTTTTTAATACTTTTATTTTTGTTGATTTGTTGATAGTTGTAAAAAAATTGCCGAAATTGTTCGTATCGTGTACCGTACTAAAATAATAATTTAAAATAATTTTTGAAATATAATAAGAATTATTGTTCTATATTCACTGAACATGTTTTATGTGACAGAGTAGTATTTTTGGCATTAAATTCATTTTATTTTCATTAAGAGTTTTGTGCTTTAAGTATTGCATTAACGTATTTGTAGATAAACGTTATTGCAGCAGTAATTCCAAACCGGAATGGAAACATTCAAGAATGTCTATGCTACGATAACGACAATATAATAATTTCAGAAATTGTTTTTCATTTCGATCGCAGTAGTCGGACCATAAATAAATAATTTAACACTTCAAAAAAACATAATTTCAATTCTCAAAATGGTTAGAATAACATTTTATTCACTTCCCACAATGAAAGATTCCAATAAATTGTGTTAATTTACAATGGGTTTTTTGTTTGTATATATAATTTAGATATTACTCTATGAACTATTACTTACGTGGCTATTCGCGCATGTTTTGTCCTTGGCCTCACATCCCCCGTCACCTTGTCCGGACAATTTCAAATTTGAAGGTTCGGAACCGGAAAATGATAAGTGGTATGGTGAGATAACTCTAAGATCCAATGAAAGTCTAGTTGGCATCCGATTGGATATTGAATTTGACCGACCAACAGAGTTGTTGACGGTATGTATTTTTAAGTATTTTCCATTTGTTTCAATAAAATGTTGACGATTTACTCAGGTAAAATATACAATAAATTTAAAATATCAAGTGATGACATAAATAATAGTAAAAATTAATTTAAATCCATTAAATATATATATAGTTATTTGATCATTATTTACCAATTATTTTAAATAAACATTGTTTTTTTTTTTAATAAATAAATAAATTTTGTATTTTTGTTATCATCTTAATTATTTAAAATTTAAATTTAAAATAATAGATCTGATTACGTATTGTCTTAAGAGGCGTAGTTAAAATATTGACACAAAAAAGAGCTCTACACATCACAAATCACATCCAATAGTTCATATTTATCACATTAAAAAACATATGGTACCAAATAAAACATTAGTAGGTATGTCAACTACATGTTACCAGATAAAATTTTAAAAAAAATTTAATTAAATTTTTTTTCTATTTTAAGTTTATTTTTTTTAAATTTTTTTTTAACATGTGTAAAATACAAGAACATAATTATTTTCAATTTACGTTCGATAGCACATTTAGTAAATATCTTTACCTTTATTTCAGTATCATTAGTTTTTTTATGATTATTATTAGAGTTATACTATTGAAATTACGAAATATGTTTTTATGAAAAATTAATTATTTACGTTAGTTTGTGCTGCTACCTATAGTATGATTTTGCGATCAACGAGTTATACAATATTTACGATTCACGAATGCATTATGAATTTAGGATATTTTATTCTATTATTATAATGTTAATGTATTATATATAAGCAATATTTTATAGGTACTTTATACTCGGGTAACGTGGTAACGATGAGAGGTTAGTAGACGATCAACAGTTTACATACATTTTAACCATACGAATTGCAAAATAACATGATTGAACATTTCATATTTGAGTCTAGTAACTATCTAATATTTATATACTTTAAAAAGTAAAAACAAGATAATTATAATAATTCTACCTATGAATTATAATCGATGTTTTGAACTATTTATTTATATACATATTTAGGCAAACAGTAACTTTAAATTCTTTCATATATAATTAATTTGTGGTCGCGCATGATCATACTATAGACAGGGTAAAAGGTATAAGTACCTAAGTCAATGACATAAAATCAACGTAGTAAAATTTATCTAAGTAACTTATTTCTATACCCAACCATAGTGTGCCGTATAGTCCAATTGTTTGTGAAACAATAAAATGCGTTTTCGAATTGTGTTTTAAGTTTCTAATATTCTAACAGAATCCGTATCAGCCGAGCTATGAACATATAATTAAATTAATAGTTTAATATTTAGTTTATTACAAAATGATAAAAACAATACAACTGTTAAAAGTGTGTCATAAAATTATATAATAAATATGTGGTATTTAGTATTAATTAGGAATAACTAGTACAATACACATAAATATTATTTAAATATAAAGCGCACCACCGTCCCGTTTAAAATACTATACTTCAGAGACATTACTAGCGTGGAACATTACAAGGGATTTGAAATATTACCCGAGTATAAAAAAAGTTGTACATTTTATATTTCTATAAACCTTGGGAATTACGTAGGTACGTTGTCAGCGTTATCGACATTATTTTTGTGACATGAAATCTAACCTCACTTTATATCTTCGATTCGTATATGATTTCAGTCATGGATGGGACAAGTATCTGCTCATAGCTATATGAAGTATACCATCATTAACTTAACTCAAAGATTAAAGAAAGGATCTTCAGCATTGTATAGAATCATGATTAAGTTTAACCCTTCGGGGGGTAGTCCCAATATACGGTTCATACGACTCAATGGGCTCCAAATCTGTCCCAACGAACTGAGTGAGATATTGTTACATACATTTTTATTAGCAAATATCATTAAGCAAATGTTTTTCAGATGTACAAAATACGCAGAACAACGGAAGACCCAATTCAGAGTTCGGAGATAAATTTGACCAATACATGGTAAATGGTGAAAATAACAACTCGCCTAATAAGGTATCGTTACAAACAGACATTAACAGTTTAATCAATGGCGTTAGCAACGAATTTTTTCCAAATAAAAATGGCAACAACAAAGACGTCGTCATAACCATTTACGATGGCGATCAACAGTATAGACCGACCCCAATCAATGGCAATCAACAAAACCGACCAATCATGATCGATTACAACAACCAACAAAATCGACCGACCGCAATTACTAACAACAATCAACAAAATCGACCCACCGCAATCACTAACAACAACCAACAAAACCCACCAACCGCAATCGCCAACAACAACCAACAAAACGGACCGACCGAGTTCGTCTATAACAACCAACAAAACCGACCAACCGCAATCGCCAACATTAACCAACAAAGCCGACCCACCGCATTCACTAACAACAACCAACAAAACCCACCTACCCAATTCGTCTATAACAACCAACAAAACCAACCAAATATAGCAAATGGTAATCAACCAGTTTTCGTGAACAATTTGGGTCAATCTAGACCGAATTTCAACAGACCTACTGAACAGTTATCATCGAATGTACGGCCAAACACTAACATTCCAGGTGGCAACATTTTGAACAGGTAATATTAATTGAATAAAACCCAGATTTTTTATTATTATTATCATTTTGGAGTATTGACTATTGATATCTTTAAATGAAAAATAATATATAAAGTCCATAGAAAATTTCACTAATACCTACAGTTACTATAATACGCGGACTCTTCCACTTAAAATAGAAAAATGTATTATAAATCATTTAAAATAATTATTCACATATTATATACATCATTTATATTTAAAACCTATACATAATTATATATATTATGTTTTAAATATTATAATCTATTTGATAGATTTAATGGATTTGAGTTTTTACAGTACCGAAAGCTCGCAACAGATGTCGTTTGGTTTTGCGACGTGCGGTCAACCCAAGTTGGCCATACCATTGTTGACCTCTTCTTGGGATACCGCCAGGGGACAATGGCCTTGGCACATAGCACTTTACAAGATCGATGGCAGAAACTTGACGTATAATTGCGGAGGGTCCCTCGTCTCCAGGAATAAAGTGATTACAGGTAAGTATGACGATAAAATTCTAACAAATTTCCAACACACATTTAATACATTATAACATTATATAATTTTCTGTGAATTTGTTATATATTTATATCCGTTTTGAAATTAGAAATTTAATTATAAAAATATGTCCTTTATAGCCGCTCATTGTGTGACCAATGAATATGATGAGATCATCGAATCTAAGAAGTTCGTCATCTATCTGGGGAAATACTATCAGTTTCATTACAGTGGCGAGTTGGGCATTCAGACAAAACAGGTGAACTTAGATATACTAACAATTGATTACATTGTTCGAGTAAATCGAAATTAAATATTATACTATCGATGATTACAATATATTTTCCAGTTTTCTACCCTATACTATATCAACCTTTATTAAATAGTACATCATTTTTAATATGTGTGCTAATGTTATAATTTTGTATATTTTACTTTCGGACGTAGGTCCTCAGAGTGAACGTTTCTCCGACCTACAACAGTCTTCGATATGAGGGAGACATAGCTGTGTTGACATTGTCGTCAAACGTTGAGTTCACGAAATATGTGAGTCCCGTGTGTTTGTGGGATAGCGTATTAAATAATTTTGACGATAATATAGTGAACGAAGAAGGAACGGTAAGAAGTCATTATAACAATAATTATAATTAGTTCAAAATTGATATATCTTGTTACAAACTTGTTAATATAGAATTTTTCCTCAAAATCATCAATATTAAAATCAATCTTATAATATATAAAATACTTATCTAATAATTTATAATCAATTATTATGTGCATTATGTTACAATTTAAATCATTAAAACAGTTATAATTTATAATAATTATATATTATATAATTCATCATTTTCTGTGGCAATGAATGTGGAATGATTAGCAACATCTGCTCTAGGAATAATATAAACTATAAAAAAAAGTACAACACATTATATACTTAGGCCGGGTTGCATAAACGTTTAGTAGCGACTTACCGAACCTTTAACGGACTAACGGTTCGGTAAATAAGATTGAGTGTTGCTTAAACGTCCAATAAAGATAACGGATCTGTAAATAATCGGTTACCGAACTGTAACTCACAGATGCGATTTTACAGATCATTATATCATAGAAAATAATTATACTGTCATAGATTATATGATATTATTCTATGATTATATTAATGATATAAAAATTTATCTGAGTTTTTGCCAAAATGTCAATATTTGTCATTTGCGAATTATTTATTTGAGATTTTAAATTTGAATAAATTATTTGATTCTTATAAATATTACTCGTATAACCTATTATTAAAATGATTTATCAACTTATCAAAATAACTGTACTTTGGTATATGTTTACTGTTTAGATAACCATAGAAAACTCTTATAAATTATAATTCAGTTATGCAACACTTTTTACAATTTAAACATCCATTAAAACGTTATCGATTAGTTAACTACAGAATCGGTAACTAATTTACAGACAGATTTTTGTACAACCCAGTCTTACAGTATTTCACGATTTTTATTTGTTGTTATAATAATATTATATTTCTGATTTCATAATAATATACGATAATACAACAAGTATAGACGTATATGTATCGAAATATTCAAACTTTATTTAATATTATTTATTTTAAGCCTAAACATTTAATGCTTCCGTGTACTAATATATTTACCATAATCGTCATTTCTTACTAGGTTATGATTCAATATAATGTTATTAATTTATCTCATCATAGGTCGTTGGTTGGGGCTACGACGAAACAAATATGCCGACGGAAAAACTGAAAATGGGCACCATGCCGGTCGTGTCTTACGAAACGTGTGTGAGGAGCTTCCCAGAATTCTTTTCCGAGTTTACTTCCGACTATACATTTTGCGCTGGATCCTTGAACGGTATGATCAATAACATTATCATAATATGTGTATGAAGTACATATTGTTCTAATGACACCATTTTTAATTGAAATTTTACATTGAATTCATTTGTTGCCATAAGTAAGTGTAGTTTTACTTTATGATACAATACAAAGATAAATAATAAAATCAAATAATAATATTTAAAAGTGGCGCTGAAATGGGTCTCAAAAATATTGATCACGACCTTGCTACACATAATTCAACTGATAATAATAATACAATTATAATCTAGGGTTTAGCCTACTTTACTTTAGCCTCCTCCCTGTATAACCACTATTTGATTCATTATTCTAAAACAACTAACAATTTATATACATATATATTTATATGATAATACCAATCATCGGCAATTATTTCAGATTATTATTATTTTGATAATAGTATTTATTTTTATTTTTTTTAATTTCAGGCACTAAAGCGTGTATTGGAGACAGTGGAGGTGGAATGGTCTTCAATAGAAATTCTCGTTGGTATCTAAGAGGTATCGTATCAATAACAGTAGCTAAAGACCAACAACGATCATGCGACAGAAGTCATTACGTAGTGTTCACCGATGTATCCAAATATCAAGATTTCGTTAAGAAGAATTTATAATAGTATAGTAGGTATTTATTTTTATAAGCATATCATTATTTATGCATACCTATATTAAAAAGTTTATCGCTAATTCCTATATAAACGAACAAAAGTATTGCGGCATGTTCATAATTATACTTTATGTTATATAGTATTTTCTATATCGTATTGTACAGCCAATGCTCGAAATAAACCGAAACGGTGTTCCTAATCATTATATTGTCCTTACTATCGTTACTATTCGTAATATTAACCATTGCTTCCGTTCCTGTTCATAAAATTATGAGTTAAAAACTTTCAATTAGAAACATACTTAATAATTTAATGGAATAACAAAAATGATTTATTATTTCAATTTTCATATTATGCAGAACGTAGAATATTGAATTATTATTACGAGTACTCAACTAATATTATTGACAATAAATTGTAGAAAGTCCATCTCGGTGCATAATATATATTATATGCTGTTATAATAGTGTTGTTATTTCTAGATTAAAAATATAATTTTTTGTGTATATAATATTACCAAAAAATCATAATGAGTAAAGTAAAGAAACACAATTTTTTAAAATTAGAACAATTTTGTCCACATGTTGAGTTGGATCTAGTAAACGAACAATTCGATATGTCCAATGAAAAAGGTAGTAACTCAATTTTTTTCATTTTTGAGTTACGACTTTTAACACTGCATTCTGATAAAGGATTTTTTTTTTATCGACTACAAAAATAATTGTATTTCCATCTATCCCAAAGAAATAATAAAATAATATTAAAATAAAAAAATAAAAAATAGAACAAGAAATTATCTTTGAATTTTATTTTGTTCCTCCTGAACAATTGACAAAATAGAGTTACTACCTTTTCGTTAGATGTATTAAATTAATGCTGTCATTAATCATTACTTGGCTCTTTATGAACATTTTAATATGGCTGTGAAGATCTAAAACAAGAGTCAAAGGAAAAAAGGAAATAGATTATAAAATTATGATTTCTATCATCGAATTTATAATTAATTAGATGCAATGGTAGATACTTTAGATGAACTAGGTGATTTATTGGAGTATTTACAAAGGCGCAGTGTTACTTTTGTGGAAGCTAATAAAGCAACTAGAACTATAATTTGAGTACGTAAGTATTTAATTCAATGTTAAGCGAAGTGGAGGGCCGAAAACGGCGGGAGCATTATTGGAAATTGATATAAATATAAATATTTATATATTTTATGACGCTTTACAAACAAAAATTGAAATAGATACTAAATATAATTTTTTAATTATGTTTACTTCTTCAACTACATAAATAGTCTATTTATAAATAAAGTTTTAAATTTTGTCTTAAAATCTACTGCTTTAATTTATACTTTATCGTTCCGGATCCTATAAAATTTTCTACTTCGAGTATTATGTACAACACATATATGTGTATAGAGTATAGACTGTAGATATATTAGATATATTGGTTAATATTGGCTATAATACATAAAAAACAAATTCTCGATCGTTTTTATTCAAAATAAGTAATATAAAATCGTATACAGTTTCAAACCACAACATAGATTTGTATATAATTTTGGTATACAATAATTGAATTGCATATTGAAAACCTAAAATTGTATTTCCTCTTGAAAATAATACGATGGAATAAACTATAAGCCTACTTAACTACCACCGGGTTTCGGGACCATTTGACCCAGCTGTTGTCCGGCGGACAACATCGAGGCCATGTTCGCCATACTCATACCCCGTGTGGGAATAACGAGAATAGAGAATCCTCCTAAGATAAGCGTAGGGTTTTGACCCTGGCCGTCTCCTCCGGATCCAGAAATCCCTTCCGGTAGACCGTTTGGAATTGCGCCGAAAATACCAGTCGGCAGTGGCCCCGCAGTGGTCGCCGGAGCCAAAGTGGTAGCCGATTCACCCCCGGGAACGATACCAGAAAATGGGCCTTTAGGCTGTATATTGCGATCCGTGCTCGAACGCATTTCTTCTACCGGAAGTTGATCATCCTGAGTCGTAGTAGCGTGCGGTGTATCCATCAAAGGCGATTCTATTTGAGCCTGGGATGATTGCCGAACATTTCTTCCGGTCGCCTAAAACGAACGTAATCGAACCGATTCTATTATTAATGAAAAACAAAACTTCGTATTATACTCGTATGTTTAACTATTTTATTATTATTATTATTATGAAGATTGTAATTAGTTCCTAAATGAGAATACATTTTGATAATATATTATTCAAGAAAAGAAAATTATAGGTTTATAATAATGTAGGTATACTATATATTATGCATATAGATATATATCTTTTTATTTTTATATTAAATATAGATAAATATTATTTTATATACTATTAATTACTATTATATCACTATAAATAATATAAATTTTAAACAAAAAAAGTTAGTGTTTATTTATTATTGTCATGTATATTTTTTTCAAGTAACGAATTGTCCTCGTTGGGCTTGTTGGGCTTGTCCAATCCGTTTTCTTCGCTTATATGTTCCACTCCGTCGGTGTAATTATCGATCATTGCTTCCATCGCCGAATCAATATTGTGAATTCCTTGGATGAAGTTTTCGAATGGGTTTGTTTCACTACTGTCGATTTCGTTTTCATTTTCGCTTTCGTTTTCATTTTCGTTTTTGTTTATCAATATTCTATTCGCATTTCGAACGATTCTAGACGCCTATAATATATTAAAAAAAAAAAAAAATCATGATTATTCCAACGCGCTCTGCAGTTGCACTCTGCTATGCGTGATATCTCGTCAAATGTAAAGATCAAAAATGATTTGTCATACAATATATTAAAATTTCATATTCAAATAATTACACTATCGTTATTTCCTTATTCTACAATTTTATAACTCTATTGTTATAAAAACATAAATTCTAATTTATATTTATATTATTTGTATTTTGTATGACAGTTTTTAACAACATAACATTTATTACCAATATGTATAAATATTGTAATGCCTCCAGACTAACTTCTTACATATCATTATCTATACTCCCACCTCGGAAACTATGTTGATAATCATTATCTGTCATTTCAAACAGAAGTCTTGTCCTCTAACAGATTATGTTAATGTGCCTATTTACACAACAAAGTTGTTACTAGGTAATGATATTGGTCCCTTTTCTTGTTGTTTAATGAATTTAGCTTTCTTACTTATTTTTTCTTGTGAAATATTATTTTATTTTCAACTGGTTGAATCTTTAAAATAATTTTGTTAATTAGGAGGGGGGAGCAAAATTTATTATTAGTATAAATAATATTATAAAAACAATATTATTTAAATATTATTGATTATATATAGACATTTTAAAAATCCCGGGTGTACTTTGTTGGCAGTGTCGTATTTACAAGTTTTGCGCCCTAGGTGAACCACATTATTACGCCCCACCCCAAAAAAACAAAATTATTCACTTTTTTGATTTTTCTTAATACACCTGGTTATAGCGGTGTCCGGCCGCCCCCCTAAATAGATCAATATTTGGCCGCCCGGAGCAAATGTCCCCATTGCCCCCCCTAAATACGGCCCTACTTGTTGCCCCTAAAATATGCCGTTGCATTGTAATATTCTTTTAAACAATAATTTTCGCGTAAGCAGTGATACTGTGAGTATAACACTAATCACAACTATGTTATATTTTGATAATAATTTTAATTAAACTTATATTTTACAAAAAAATTCCCCCTCGATATACTATGGTATTCTTCATATTATACGAGTATATTCCAAAACATTATGAAATAATAATTAAAAGGTAATATCCATGTTAGTTTATAATCCGCAAAAGAAAATATTTTCAAAAGTAAAAATTTTGAAATGCAATAATCAAATTATAAAAAATAATATCAAGATTAAGAAAAAATATGTAAATAAAAATAAATGGTATAAATGTAAAAATAGAAAAATGGTTAATGTATTTAAAAAATTTAAATCAAACAAACTACGCCTGAAATACAGTGGTTTTGTAAATGTTGATATTTTTGTCTCGAATATTTCTAAAAAATTGAAGTTAATTGAGGAAATAACATTGAATTTGTTAGGTTTGTTATTATGTAATTTGTTATTTGGTAAAAACACTTAAGTGTCTGTAAATTTAACTCAAATTTTATAATTTAAGTTCTACGTAGCTGTGAGTTTTCTATATTTTTGTTGGGATAACCAGAAACAACTATATATATATATATATATATATATAGCAACAAAGACTAGTTAACGTTCTCTTAAGATTTGATGAATCATATTTACTAAGTGTATACTTATTTATAAAAATAATAAAGGACAAATTTTTTTTTGTTATAAAATCCAAATATATATTTATTTATATCCTTTTCGGTTAGACATACGATTATCAATTATTAAGGCGCACAAGCATAATAATATAATATGATAAACATATGAATCGCCTACAAATCACGTATAACTAACATTTAAGGAAGTACGAATTTCAATTGAAATTTAACAATAAAAAATTTAATTCATGACGTTTCTACCTACTTTTAAATTATTAATATTATAATAAATACGTTGAAATGGTTCAATAAATCCAGTTTCCTGTTTTTATTTTTTTTGAGGCATTTTTAATTTTGTATATATAAATATTAAATATATATTATAATATTATATAAACACAAGTAAATAAAGGTAAATATTCAAATTTACAGATCTATGGATCATTTTAACTTCGTCACATAAATATCATATAATAATAATAATTGTTTAAATTATTATTCTAGAATTTCGTACCACATAAATACATAATGATTATATAGTATTGCAGTGCTAGAGACTTCAACGCATTGTTTACGGCTCTGTAGTGATTATAATATCCGTTCGTGTCAGTTATTAAGCATGTTAAAATTCATAATAACATGTGTGTAATGTATATATCATAAAGCAGGGTTAGGAACTTATAGTGCGTAATTTTGTGTCTAGCTAAAAGTCTTGCAGTTACCAAACAAGTAGTTGTAGTTTCTTTGAATTTTGTCTAATTTCTTAACTCAAACAGTTTTGGTAAAAACTATTATTATTTTATTAGCGGAGGCACCCGATTAAAATACTTATTATATTAAATAATTATTCATTACCGATTTTTATTTTATTTTAATATTATCAAACGAGATGATGTTATCCAACATTTTTCACATTAAATATTAGATTTTCTTCTTTTTTTAAGTTTGAATTTTAAAATAACGAGCAATAGTTTGAGTTAAAAACATAAAACGAGATTTTAAGAATATTTTTAACTGCTATAAGTTCCTAACCCATTTTTAACGTGAAATATTAATAAACACGGGACGGCCGTTCGTATTTTCAGAACCGGACATCGGAAAACATGTTCCGCAACTGTTCCCTTGTGTTCTTGTATTGTTCAGATCGGAAGAACGCGTCCACCGGTCGCACCGGATCCTGTACGTCGTCGTCGGCGGCGGCGGCGGCGTCTCCGTCCGCGGACCGGAACCCGTTTATGCCCTCTCCGAACTGCGACATGCCCTGTGACATCATGTCGCACGTGCCGTGCTGAAACTTTTCCGACCCGATGAACGTGCCCATGTACGACCATGGCGGCGGCGCGCTGCCCATCATGCCGCCCATGGACGTCATGCCCTGGTTGCCGCCCTTGCACAACCCCTGATGGAACTCGTCCGACATCATGTAATCGCCGATCATATTCCGCGTGACGGGCCCGTCGCGTCCAACGCCGCTAAATCGCGCGACAATCTGTTCGGCCGCGGCGTCACGCCACACTCGTTCGAATGCTTCCGAGTCCACCAACTCGGCCAACGTACGCGGCAACACCTGCGTCGGTCAACACAAACCACAAGTGTTTGCATATGTGCGCGCGCGTGTTAGGTTGTACCGGACACTTGGACGTGGGAAATCGGTTGCGAGACAATTAGGCGCCGTACATTTATTTATTAATTCAAATTATAATAATACTATTATGCAATATCTTATTAAACTCGATAATATAGGTAGTATTATAAAATCTACACAATTTTTAATAAATAATTCTTTTTTTTTTAAATGTACACAAATATTTGATTAGATATAAAAAAAAAAAAATCATAAAATTATACTTGAACATTAGGACATTATTAATATATGGTTATCCAAACGTCAATCAACCGAACGTGATAAAAAAAAAAAAAAAAAAAAAAACAATAACAAAAGTCTAATAATACATTTTATTGTATTGAATAACTATGAACCTAACCAGAGTAAAAAATATCATAATTTTTCAAACCTTAGTCCGTTTAGTAATATTTTTTTCTAATTATCTACATAAGTACATAATAAATAGTAAATATCAATATAAAAAGAAAATATTAATTTTAAAAAGTATTGACATTTGCTCTTAATTGTCTTGCACCCAACTGACATTGCGCCTAAAAGTCCCGCGTCCGATTTTCTGCGCCTAAATGTCGGTATACCGTGTGTATGTGTGTAAAGCACGCGTATTAATATGCGAATAAATAAATATTACATTTATGAAATTGCTACAAAGAAGAGAATAATGCGTTTACGAAAAAATGCAAAAAATAATAGCATTTTGTTTTCTCACAACAACAAAGGCATCCAAATTCATATTTATGATAAATTAATGATTTGGTTAAGAAAGAAATCGACTAACATTATTATTATTCTAATAGTATATCTTATTTAATTTTCATTCATATTAATAATGAATCGATTTATTGTTATAAAAACAAATTTACAGCTTAATAATAATTACTTTACTTAAAAAATAATACATATAAATGTTAATTTAAATTTTTTTTAAATATTCACAACTTTTTTCGACCACATTACCTTAGACATTTATATTTAATACCTAATCATATTTGATAAAAAATTAATTTTATTTATTTTTAAACACGTAAATTACACTCAGACACGCATACACACTGTCACTACTAATACTAAACTTAATTATTATACTTATTTGATGTTATAAATGAAAAACAAAAATTAAATATACTACTCGTACTAATTCAACAACAATTTATTATTATATAATTCGAGTATAATATAAATTGTTGAAAACTACGAGTTGGATGCATTTATCCGGAACGTATACCTCATATTATTAAATATTTAATTATTTTATGCATTGTGCTCTGTTCCGGAACGTTGATTTTTTTAAAGATTATCATAATATGAGGATTCCTCAACAATAATACTAAAATTGAAATTAAATTATCGTTAAAAGTGTACCAACTATATATTTTTTTTATATATATATATATATATAATAAAATAATTAATGTTATCATTATCTATATTTCAATTAACAATTAAAATAGGTATATTTATTTATTTCTATATTTTGTAAACACAATTAATGTTATAATATACATTCTAAACATATTTGTTAAACATGACCGTGCAGTCAAGTATTGAGATTTATTAAAATTGTTTACTATATTTATTCATAAAATACCTACGTTTAAATATAAATACTAAAATTATACGCTTACAAATAGGTTAGTTTCATTTATTACTTACAGTCAATTCGTTAAATCCGATTGAAGGAGCGGCATCTGTATAGAATGCGTCTGAAAAACAATTAAAATATTAAAATACTAATAAAATATACAATTTTTTTTTATATTATGATATAAACTAAACAATCATAAAATAATAATATTATGTTTTATATACATTATAATTTAGCACGTTAATATTATTAATGTTAAAGGTCAATACACTGTTTAAATTTATTTATATTATTCAAATACCTATTTTAAATATAATCATAACTGTAAGGACATTAAAATATTTAAACATTTTTAATAAAGTACAAAATATTAATCGATGTGTTTGAGTATATGTAAAAAAATATACATTTTATGCGCTAAAATTAAATATCCCATGTAGTTATAAGCAATTGAAAATCATCATAGAATTAAGTGGTTTTAAGTTCAATAGTTAATAAAAATAATGAATTAAATAGACGAAACCCGTAAGTAATGTTAAAAAATACAATATTCACTGGCTGTTATAACATTAAGCAAACTTATAACTAAATGTGAGTAGTACTTAATGCGAACGACATATTATTTTATTTTTTGAGTAGATATCCAAAATATCTCTAATTAAAAAAATTTAAATAATTAATTATACATTATTACTACGATTTAACGTACAGTTTTATCGTTAAAATTATTGCGTTAAAAATAAATAAAAATATGCAAGTTGAGTATAAAAAAAAAATGCACTAATACAACTGGTAATAAAATTATATTTGATTACGTTTTTTTTTCTTCTTCATAAATTATATATGATGCTTTTAAGTTTATCTACCAAAATAGTTGCCTGGGCGTGTTTTATACTTTCAAAAACGCATAATAACATTTACACAGTTCGACTTACCCTTGAATAGGCACGCCGAGACGAAGAACACGAGAATTTTCGGAGACATGTCTGGCTTGTAAGCAGTATAATCGTCTATAAAATCGTCCGTCGTTAATGCGTACTTATAAATTACTTTTTTGATAATGTCGTTTCCGGTGGGTGCTAATCAAGTTAGGTATTTATTTGTCATTCCTAGACCGTCCGTGTAAATTAGCGAATTTTGCACAATCGCAATAACACTTTGGGGGCCCTTTTGTGCCGCAATCGGTCGAGGAAATCAAAATGTAAATTGACTATTCTTATCGTTTTTAGCAATTATTGTGATATTGTTAATCGTAGTTTTTTACGACCTATGTAAATTTTTCCCGGAGGGTCATACTTCGATACGTTTTTATTATAGCTTTATAAATCCAAAACGCATCGCCATCGAACATCAGTCGTCCGTCTGGTAAATAATCGTATCAAAGACATCACAACAACATTAATATTGTATACCACGTTTGTATAATATTTTCTTATCATCCATTGTGTGTGATCCTTTACGTGGCACGTAAAAACTTCGCTATGAACATGAAACTATCAGCATTGTTTTTCGCAGTTGTCACACTTTTCCAGTATACCCAATGTAAGTAAATCGCACATTTAAATTTTTTATTGATTTTTTTTTTTTTTTTTACGATTCAGTTTTTTTCTGTGCGACTATTCGACGCTTATATATTAGGATTATTGTTAAAATTTTACAAATAAAGTGTTCATATTTCAAAAAAAGAAATGTAGTTATTGTATATATCTCTATTCTGTCGAAACAATAATAGTTTAAAATTAAATATTAAATTTAATTATTTAAATGGTATCCATATACAGTTCAAGTAGGTACCCAAGAAGGGAGCATTTTTTTTAAAACTTTATTCCGAGGCTTATATTATTAAAAAATATAGTTATTATAAATTGAATTTTGTTTTTTTTTTTTTTTTAAGTAGCTAATAACTAAAATAATGTATGATAATGTTTTTCTAACGGTCATTATGAATTTTGTATTATTTTATCTATTACAAATTGTTAGTTTATTATTCTATAATATTTATGCTTATATGTTTATTATCATTAATAAAATATTTTAATAATAACTATTATATTATTTATAATATTTGAAATTTAAACGGATTTTAATTCTATTTTAAATTTGTAACTAAACATTTTCTCATATTTGTCTTAGAATTTGTAACAATTGTTGAATTTGTATACGTTTCTTTTAATCGTATAACCTTAAGGCGTACTATTGTGTTCTAATAGAATATTATTTACTAAGAATTTTATAAAATTACATAAAACGTATGAACAAAATGGCTTCGTATATTAAAAACCTGTATATTTTAACAAAATATTTTTTTTTCAAATACATTATGAATTTTTCATTGTTTTTGACTACAGTCTACAATATTTAAAAATTACAATTTTCTGTCTTCTTTATTAAGATTTGCCTCTTTAACGAGTTTATTTTCTATTTATACAAGTACATTGTTGAACGCTTTTAACTAATTATATGTGAATATATAGATTACAACTATATTATTATGTGTCTCTAAAAATAGCACTGAAATATAATTTACTATTAAATGAATAATATTATTAAATGAGTATTTTTTTATTAATTTTCTGAAATTTATATCATAAAATGAAGACACATATATAAGGATTTTCATGCAGTATGTTTATAAACTAAATTTCTGTAAATTAATTTAATAAAAATGTATTATTTCATTATGTTACATAGGTATACCTACACATCGAATTGCTAGAGAAGATAAAGAAATTTCACAGCCTAGTGTATTTGATTATAACCAATTCCAGTCAGAAGCCACTTCTGAAAATGATGAATCAGCTTCTGAAGTACAGCCTTCAACTGTAACTAGAGATGCAACGACCTCTTCAACCGGAGGTACATCATCATTCCAAAATTATGTTCCAAGTCAATTTGGACAATATTCTAACCAAATCCCTAGTCAGTTTAATCCCAGTCAATATGGCCAATACCCAAGTCAATTCCCAAGCCA
>CM023359.1:28012410-28117620 GCA_013282895.1 Eriosoma lanigerum
TCAATCGTACGTAGGGATACTACTTCCACATCGGCTGCAGGTCCATCATCATTCCAAAGTTATGTGCCGAGTCAATTCGGACAATATTCTAACCAAATCCCTAGCCAGTTCAATCCCGGTCAATATGGCCAATACCCAAGCCAATTCCCTAGCCAGTTTAACCCTAATCAATACATTCCATCCAATCCCACTGGTGCTTCAAGTGCGTCACCTTAAATAGCTATTTAATCAGCCTTCACTCTTTGGAACTCAATAAAAATTACTGAATTTGCTTAACATAATATGTGCATATAATTTTAAAAAATAATTTTTTGCTGATTTATCAATTATTTAAAAATATTTAATAACATACTGTAATATTTTTTTTAAAATTTTTTTTTTTATTCATTTATTTTTAACATAATTTGTAAAATAAATAATTGAAATTATATAAATATATAATATTATAACTAATAGTTTTTTTTGTACTTAAAATATACGAAATTTATTTAAATGATTACCTTTATATATATTTTACCTATTTAAAGTTCCTATTACATATACTTAAATTTTCAAATTATCTATAATTAATCATAGAAAACAATTTTCAATTATAGTCATACTTTTGAAAAAATATTTCCAGTTTAGCCTTATAGTATATAATACACATATGTATTATGTATTATTATAATTTGTATACTACAAATTATATTCTTTAAATATTTATGAACTTACCTATGTCAAGATAATAGAGTAAAATAAATATTTAAAATTGAATATTAGAATTTAAATTGTATAAATAAGAATACATAAACTTTATATTTGTTGGCTATTAAGTAACTATTTACTAAGACTTATAAGCTATTATTAACTTACCATATTTTAAAAAATGCATTTATATTAGTTTTATTTTGAGTAAACAGTTATTAAAGTCGATACAATGAATACCAAAACAATTAAACAAAACGTAGTTTGTAAGATAAAGTCACAAATTGATATACTTCAAAACGCAATACTTTGTATGGAGGATCAAAGAAATGAAACTAGAAAACATTTTGGTAAATCCTTAGTAGGTAAAGAAATTGATAAGGTACATCAACTTATTGCAGAACAATTATTGATTATCGATAATTTTGAAGTCACAAATTTTATTAAGGAATTTTGGGAGGTTTTAGAGAAGAATCGGCAAAACAAACAAATAAAAAACATGCATTTTGATAAATATTTATTGATTGCTGAATTAGAAGAACTGGATAATAGTTTGTTAATAGCAAAACAAAAAAAGAAAGAGGCACAACAACAATTGGTCGACATGAAGATGGAATTGAATGTGTTGGATGATTTGTTATTCTGTAATGATTGTAATCAAGGCTAATCAGTCTAATTTATTGATGAAATAACAGTACTTATATGTAAAATATGTACGGTAATAAAAAAAATAAATATTTTTTAAAGTTGTTTTCATAATATTATTTCAATAATTATAATAAGTATAAATAAGCGTTTATTTTATTTTACTTGTCAAACTCGTATTTTATATTGCTATTTTTTAGCATCCAGTTTAGTGCATATGCATATTAGCACATGCAGATTCAGTTTATTGAAAAAATATAATACAGAATACTATTATTTATTTATAATTTTTGTTATTTTTAATATACTATAAAATACATTTTTTAAACATAAAACAATATGTTATAATGTTGGAATGTAAATAATTTGATGTAAATTTGATAATGTTATAAACTAATTTATTAGTTTTTAAGTAGTGATATTTAGGCATATATTTTTTTATTAAATCACTAGATATTTAAATTATATCACATTATAAGTAACAACATAAAATATAAGTTACTTAGGAAAAGTACAATATTGTAAATTATATTATAATTCATAATTTAAATGGTTTTAAGTATGATATAACAAACACAATTAAACTAATCTTTAATGGTTTAATTTTTTAAACTTAAAACTAGTATTGTTATAATCTGGCTGGATTGAATGTTCGAAAAACTATATTACCTATTAAACTTAATAATCAAAAATTCTAAACAAACAAATTCTAACAAATTATTATAAAAGTTTTAAAATGTTTTAATTATAATAGGAATATACGAATATACTGTGCTACTTTTTAAAATTAATTTTTCATATCTAAATTATTTTTTGGTTATGATCGTCTAGGTAAGTAAAGTATTTTCATATAAAATAAAGTATTTTATTTGAATATGAATACTGGATGACTTGACGCCCTCAAAAAGATGAGTTAATTAATAATTTACTGCTAAACATTCCCTATTTTTTCGAATCGTTTATACATAAAAATATAATGTATATATGCAAAAATAATCTACAATGTTCTGTATTAGTAATGCTTGAACTAAATACATTATTATTATCGCATGTAACTAATGACTTCAATTCTTATTTAGCCAATACATTATTCAGTATTTTTATATGTAAATATAATCATCAAAAATGTCCCCTTTTATATTAAAAATAATGTAAATTTTCAACTAAACGTATTTAAAATCAATGTTTTATATAATAGCCAGTCAGTCTCCACCAACAACACACATCCAGTAATAATTTCGAGAATAAATAAATCACATTATTTATTTCAAGAACACATCATATTATGCACTTTGAGAGAGGAAACAAGTTAAGTTTTACGGGAATTGTTATTATTAAATAACGTGGATGAATAAAATAAAAACAAAAAACGAATATTGTGTTTAAAATTCGATCGGATTTTTAGAGAATTTTTTATTTTAAATAAATTATTTCTTGACTATATTGTATCATATTAAAATTTTCTTTTCTTTTTTTGTTTCGAATTGACTCTAAAATCATAACGCTTAAAACCCATTATAAATATTACAATAAACATATACGAAGACAAAAGGTAAGACTCGTGTTTTAATTATTTAAACCTAACTATAATATACCTATATAAACATGTGTATCGTATTTTTTATTAATTTTTTTGTATTATCGTTTATATTAAAATCTATTGTTTTTTTTGTTTTTTTTTTCAAATTAACATTATTTGTTTTAAGTTATAAGATGTAATATAATTTTGTTTCATTTATATTATTTCAGATTTGTTTAAAATGTATTTGAAAATATCTACAATCCTTGCATTGATTTATATCCATTTATCACGAAGTAAGTGTTCATCAATGGCCATAGTTAATTTATGCCATAACTCATTTATTTAAATTGTATCTAAACATAATTTCATATTTAAAACAATTTTATATTATATCAATATAAGAAACTCTATTATTTTATTTTCAGTAGTATATACTGTGGTCTAAATATTATGATAGTATCAGTTTTTGGTTAGGTTAAGTAAGGAATTTCTAGGTAATTTTTTAAAATAATTTATTTAATCTAGATAAGTTATGAAAACTACATATTTAAAATTTAAATTATCTATATTATGTAAATAAAAAAAAACGAATTATTGTAATATTATGTTTATTTAACTACTTCATCTTATGATTTCGTCAATACATTATTTATTTTACATTTCTGTTGTTATAATTCAACGAAGTTGATTGATACAATTGATAATGATAAAAGTATTAAAAACTTTACATTTCTAGTTATTCTTAATATAATTTATTTATATTATATTATTCATTATTTTAAAATTATAAAATTATATTATTTTATATAATTATTTATAAAACTTTTCAGTCTGAAACTAAGAACCAGGCACATCCCCAACACACAGCTTCGGGGGGGGGGCCCCAACAATTTTGGGCCTTGTATCATTTTTCATAATTTGTTTCTAATGAAAAGCTTATAGGGGGCCTCCCACATCATTATCTAAGAAAAATGAATTTATACCTTAATAATAATAACAAATAAGTAATAAATGAATTTAAAAATAAAAACAATTTATAAACAATGTAAAATTTATTTATTTTATTTTAAAAAGTACAAATACTAAAAAAATTTTTAAAATATAAAACATAAAATAATATTATAAATATTAAATAGCTAATATAAAATTATTTTTCTGTATTTGTGTTTTTTAGAGCACAAAAATATCTAAATCAAAGTTCTTAGACCCAATTGATTATCTTTTTCGGATAAAGTTTTTTATGAATATAAATATAAAAATACAGCCATAATAATAACTGTATTACTCAATACTAATCACAAATTAATAATGATTTCAATATATATAAGGCCTATCACGTTTTTGATACTTAGTAAAAATAATTGAATTTTAAATTTAGGGGGGCCCAGACCACATTAAATTTACGTGGGCCAGGCCCACCCAGGCCCACCCTTGGCTACGTGCCTGCTAAGAACTTTTAAAAAGTATCTATTAACAAGATTTTTTAATATGAAACATTTTAACCAAGTATATTATATATCATCTTATATCTTATCTAGATGTTTATTGTATTATCTATAACTAATAAATAATATTGTTAATATGAAACAAAAATATATAACTTTTAAATTATTATATAAAAATGATCTACACGTGTAGACGCTTGTACCTACAAATATCGTTTAATCGATACAATTAATGCACTTAATACTAAAAATTAGTTTGTCATTGTAACGTTTAATTTTTAAATATAGGCATTATTGTGTTTCATGAATTTTCTAGTAACATAACGTGAAATAATTTGTCATTGACATATTCATATAACAATTCAATGTAATTATAGGTGAAACGAATCCTATGAAAGATGATAGAGGATTAAACATCATAGGCGCTGACAAGGTAAAGGAAATGATACAAACCATTTACGGGGCTAGCTATTCTGATCAAATCGAGACAAGCACATCTACGACTACAACAGAGCAGCCATTAAACACCTTAGAAGGTTCTGAGATTCCGACTGCTGTTGAAGAAACTGCTTCACAATATAATGGTGGTGTAGAAAATACTTGGGCTTCCGAAATAGATATCTCCAAACCCGATCCCAACTAGGAGTCTGTAATAGTATTGCCCAGCAAAAATTATAACAGTTCTTCGTGTAATAATGATGATTCTGACGAAAATTAATACTATATCGTTGTTGTTATACTATTTTGAATAGTGGATTTAGAGTTTCTGTAAAACCAATGAAATTAAATAAATAATTAGGCTTGTTATCTAATTTTATTTCATATATTTTTAGCTAGACGGCTATGTTACTAGTCAGAATTAAATCATAATATTATTATAGTATCTATTACTATTTTTACACTCTAGTAAGAACTTGAAATTAAAACACTTATTATAATATAAATTTAACTTACAATTCAACAATTAAAATTGTTTATATGTGCAATTAGACATATTAGTAGAAAAACATATTATTTTAATGTTTTACAGAAACTAACAATCTTTTATTTTTAAATAATTTAGTTTTACTAACGGTATGAAATATTGTAATCCATCATAACGTACCTATTTTTCGTTTTCAGCTAAAATCCATTGATACCTAATTTAATATTAACTATTATCTATTTAATTCCATATCTTATAAGTTTTCATTGTTATTTAAGCGTATCACCTAATAATAATATTTTGATAACTAATTATATTATAATATTTTGTTTCGTTTTATTGATTATTAGATTATCTTAACTATTTAATGGATAAACAGTTTAATGGAAACTACAATTAAAACGATGTTTATTTATACATCATCTTGTTAAATGATTTGTTAGATTTTAGTGTTATTTATTACTTCATTAATTATTTTTCTCTTCCACATTCCTAACTATAATTGTTTTAAGTTGTTTTTCACAGATAATATGCGTTGTACCTTCACAATTTATATAAATATTGTACTAATATATATTTTAGTATATTAATTAACTTAAAGAAATTTGTAACATCTTTAAAACAACCTTATAATATACAAAACTGTATAATAATATAAGTATAAATATAATTTATAAAAATAATATAATAATGAAAATAACATAATCAGAAGTACAATTTACTTAGTATTCGTAGAAACTTTTCTCGAGGGTAATAAAAAATAACAATATAAAATGTATGTAGTTAAGAAAATTGATTAAAAAAATTCGATCAAAAAAAAAAATTTGACATACTTTGATAAAAATACAAAACAAATATAATATCGATTTCTACAATTTCTATTGATACGACTTATAATTTATTTAACGATTTTCGATAAACCCTCTTGACCATGTCGGCTACTCTTTTGGCTATCACCAACATTAGATGACTATAAAACAGATGTTACTTGACGTGGCCACAGGCATACTCGATGAATCGATCACTCGGTGTAGGCTTATGTATCTTGAGCTAGGAGTCGATTTTGAACCCAATTTTGCACGTTTCAGTCTTATGATTCTCAGGTCTGATGTCCCTTACGATCGCGCAATCCCAGTCATTGTCGGTATACAACAAGAAAAATAAAAAGAATGCGATATTCTCACAGCCATTTAACGGGGACCGATCAAGTTTCAATCCTAATTTGTTCAATGTTTTCGCCTCCGTGCCCATTGAGTTTACCTGTTGATTAATTTCGGATTAAAAGAAGTACAGAAAAACATCTTTATAACTACAGCTTAACTGTGTGTTGTAAAAGCTGAGAATTAGCGCCTTGGGAATGGTATTCGTTATACTATTTTGATTGTTTCTGATTGTATAACCTCGACGTCAAAATAGCATACGCAGGGAAGGCCACGGGCACCTACCATCATCCTCCCCAAGATTTTTTTTTTCTTCTTTATTATTTAAAATTTTAAACAAATTTTAATTTTATTATTTAAGTTCTGTGTGAAAAAGCTTAACTCATTAAATAACTTAGTATTTATTTATTTAATAACTACAGCATTAATTTCCTGATTCGGCTTATACTTTAGAGTCATGTGAACTATCTATAGTATGTGTAATGTACATACACATTATAAATCATGGATTAAGCTTATTCCATGTAGAACTTACAATAATAAAATATAAATTTGTTTAAAATTTCAAATAATAATGAAGAAAAAATGTATTTTATGATATCTATATAATATATAATTTTACTTTTGAATAATTTGCATTTTTCCTTTGGACAGATTGTAACGTATCCCTAGATAATTTAAACAAGATATCGTTGAGTTCAATTTTGTCATTCCAATGGATAGCTGATCTTACGTAATTCCGAATCATTAATGGAACTTGTGTCCTAGTCGGTTTATTACTGCCTGTTTCAATCAATAATATCTTCCATTAAAAACTATAAAGAAAATTTTAAAAACAATAATTAATAGTTCTTAATTAATTTGGAGGTATTTTTATTAAAAATGTATTAAAAAATAGTAATGTAATGATATGAGCACATATAAACCCCATAACTAAAACATTTAAATTAAATAATTTTTTTTTTTTTTTTACGTGTTATATTGTTATTTAACTATAGTTATTATATACATATCGCATATTTTCCAAAACTTGCCCTAAACAATGCAGGTTGTAAATATTAATCGTAATAAAGATTTTTTTATCTTTCTTAATAATATTTAAAAATTAATTTTAAGTTACGAGGTTTTTGCATGCTGGATCATTATTATGGTGATGTAACAAATTATAAAAAACATAATATATCTTCTTACCTTGCCAAGTCTACTGACAAAGTGGCGACTACAATACGTACCGTAATGCCCTCACAACGTTAAAGTTGTATTCTCTGTCTGGTTTTTTTATACTTATGGGATGTCTATACGGGTTTTCGACATCGCACGGTCTTCTGATAAAACCCTAATGCAATGTGATGAACACAATTTACCTATTATTATATTAGATCGTTTAAAATCTACTGAAAGTAATGTAATAAAGTCATAATAAAATTGAAATAAACTAATCATCAGGTTCGAATGATCAAAAAGATACTCATGAACGGGTAAGTGAACTTCAATTTGATACTCCTTACTTAACTATATTTTTTTGTTATTATTATACAAACATTTATATGAAAAATAAAATTATAAAAGTCCTATTTTCATATAATATATTAATAAATAATTAATATTTGACAATAATAATAATAGAATTAGTTACAAATAGTAAACACAAACATTTAAAAACTAACTTTTCGTGCTTTTATGAAAAGATAATTTCGTAAAGGCTCGACTATGTCTAACATATTGCATAATATTTCATATTCGTTTGAAATCATAGAAAGTCCCACTAAACGTTTTTGTGAAATTTGTTATGGTTAGTAGGTAACCATGTTATGTTTATTCAAATAAAACGAGAAAAATAATAGCACTTACCATAATATTTAGGAACCTTCAGTGGCGTACACAGAGGGGGGTTAAGGGGCTGAAGCCTTCCTCATTGGCCAACTTATAGGTATATTTTTATTACTAAGATTGGTCCTAATCTTGGTAACTTATATTTTATGCTGTTTAAATAGACTATTTTATACTCTTATTATAATGCATTGTCTGAAATATTTCATGATTAAATAAATAGTGTACTATTAATAATAACCAATTGGTTTTTGTTTCTTTAAAATCATCACTTTATAATAGCTAAATTTTACATCCCACCCTTTTATAAATCCTGGATGTGCCATTGAAAACCTTAATTACTAAAGTATAAGTATTTTAATAATATTTCATTTTTAAAACGCACTTTTTTCTATACAATAACATACTTTTGAGTTTTTTCCGTATGATCATAATACTAAAACAAAAATGTGTTATTCTATTTTATGATTTGCTCTTATTTCAGTTATTCCTTAATTTTAAAATTGTTTTTGTATTTAATTATAAAAGTTATTTAAATTTATAAAACTAATAACTACCTTTATTTAGTAAAAGCTTAATTTAAATTATTTTATTATTATCTTTTATTAAATTAAGTTATAGTCAGATTTTTTTATAATGTTCGACATATTCCTCTCACTATTTTATCATTCAATACAATCATAATTTTGTGTTATTGATATATAGAGATATAGTCATGCGTTTTTCGCAGAAATTTTTCAAGGAGGGAAGCAAAATATTGTAATTTTTCAATGTTTAGTTTCACTATCCGAGTATTGCTAAATTATGGATGTTTAAAATGTTTTTTTTCATAGGTATAGGTTATTTAGTAACCTAAAAATTATTTTAAAATGTTTATCTTGTATTATATATAGACATTATAATAATTCACCAAAAAAATCTAAGGAGAGCGCCCCCACCCTGTAGACACCCATGTATATTGTACAAATAAAATATAATAACCTGTTAAAACTTTATAAGCATAAACAAGAGCAACTACAACGACATAAATGTATATTGTATTATAAACATAAAATTAGGAGCATTAGTTTATTATTATTATTATTATTATTAGGGCCCAAAATTAATTTTTATCAAATAATACCTATGCTGTAGAAACTGTGAGAACCAGTTAGTATATATTCTACAGTATTGTCCATTTTTGAATTTTCAAAAATATATTGAATTTTCGGTTGAAAAACAGTCAAAAATATTTATATATGGAGGGTTTGGTAATATAGGTTGTAACTGTTGTAAGAAATGATGGGTTAAAAATATAGTAGAATACATTCCGTATATGTACAAGCTGGCGGAGCAAAAACTACCATATTTGAAATTAACGCCAAACTTTTAATTTTTGAGTTACTGATGTGAAAAAAAACAGTTTTAGCAAATTTTGGGAAGTGACACCGTCTTATATAAACCTGACTTGTTGTTCACGGTGAACAACATTGCACATACGGCGAGAATTTCTACAGATCTCATGCGTACTAATTTTCCTGGACGTCTAGTCTCTCGAAACGGTGACGTTCCATGACAACCTAGCTCAAACTTGCTCTCTGCGACTTTTTCCTGTGGAATTATATGAAGTCAAGAGCTTATGTAAATAAGCCACAAATATTAGCCGATTTACGAAATTCAATTAGAAATGAAATTGCATCAATTATAGCGGAAATGTCTGAGAAAGTGATGAGTCCCTCCAAAAATGCATCACCATGCGTGGACGCCATTTGCCAGACATTCTATTTCACACATAAGTTTTTTTCATATTTAATAAAAACTTTTCAAAATTTTCTAAAACTGTTTTTTTTTCACCTTAGTAACTCAAAAATTAAAAGTGTGGCGTTAATTTCAAATGTGGTCGTTTTTTGCACTGCCACTCTGTATAACATAATAGAATAACAATGAATACCAAAAATTATAAATCAAGAGAAAATTGAAAAAAAGAACATTGTAATATATAATGTTTTGGTTTACAACTAGGACAGGTAGTGTTAGTAAGTAGTGGACTGTATAAATAAATAATATAAATAATAATATAACAATATTTATGAGATTACCTACCTTACATATGTATGAATTGTCATATCCGGACGAAAAATATTCTTGGCGATAATCCATCTTTTTTTTGATGCCATAAATTTATAAGAAGATGAAAGGTAAAACTACAGGATATATTTATTGATGTTAATACATGGGGGACGATATAAAAATTAAAACGAAGTTTATACGGCAACATACACAAGATAGGTCACAGGATTTGAACTTAATATAATTATTATGATATATTTGAACAATTTATACAATTTCCTAACAATAATATTCACAAAAAAGTAACTTTTTACCAATTATTTAAAGAATTTTAGTCCAGAATTTGAAATATTTGTTTTTTTAATTGTACTCAATAACTTTGATTCATAACTACGATAATGGACAGTAAAATAATATGAGGATGTTTATCAATTTCAAATCCTGACATTTCTACCGTAATCGCTGTAGGATGATTATCAGCAGTTCTACGACTTTAATAATTTGATAATAATCATGATACACAGAATAACTAGAATTTTATGTTACTAAAATTAATGAAAATTACATAGGTATTTCATTTTATCTATATTATAAATTCAAGGATAGCTCTGAAACTTTATTTGGCTGTGATCTACTAAAAATATACTTCACCTTCGACTTCCATAAAAAGTACATACGAAACCAGAATAAAAGATAAAAATTATGCAGATAAAACGTATAAAAAATGTTGTTAACTATCACCATGATTAATTTTCGTATGCTTAGTTTAAAAATAAATTCTAACATGGATTTTGAGATCGTTTGCGATCGACCGTTTGGATGCCTCTATTATATTTGTAAAATAATTACTTATTACTCTATAAGGTATATTAATTAAAAACCTATTCAATTACTAACCATTACTTATATACCTACAATTTTAATATTTTTATTATTGATTATATTAATTTAGGTGACGTTATTTGTATATAATATTTTATGGCTTATTTAATCGATTTCACAATTCTTTACCAATTTGTAAAAGATCTTTTCTAATAAATCAAATAACATGTATGTCATATTTATATTTATTTTAACGTTTTTATAATAGTTAAACACTATTGTTCGAAAACTTGAGGAAAATGTCATGTGTTTGCATCTGGTTTCTATTTATTTGTATAAATTAGCATATTATGAGAAATTTCATTTTATCACGTATTTGTTAAAGCATAAATAATATGTACATATAGGTACGAATACGTATATGATAAAGTTCAATGGACGATAAAAATAGCAGGACACTCCTGGTTCATAAATCAATCGTTGTTATAATAACGAAATAGTGAAAAACTTTTCCGGTTTTAAGTCCTCTAGAGTCTAGACTAAACATTATAGTATACCAATAAAATATACACTGTCCTAACTCAGTAGAATAATCATTGTCTATATAAGTACATAACACTTACCAGAATATTGACTAATAAACATATAACTACAAATATCCTAAACGAAGAAATTCGTCAATAACGTATTGCTATGTAATCCCTATCGTATGTGTTCACTAAATCTAATATCCTTTTTTTAATGTTATCGTTTTATTTATATTTTTTTTTCGTTTTTATAACTTGACTAGGATAGGTCAAATCTACACAAGTTTTTAACATCCAAACTGCAATGTACATTTTTGAGATATCAAATAAAAATAAACGTTGATGTACAATTAATTGCACAGTTTAATATTGTAAAATAATTAAATTAATACATAATATTACATAATTTTAACTTAGGAAAACTATTATTATTACATATTAAAATAATAAATTAATAACTATAACCAATGTGTAATTAGAATTTAATTTATCAATATTTTTGATTTGCCTTATATCTATACATGATTTATAAAATAATAAACGAACATATTATCCATTCAAAACTATGAAATACTATTGATGCGGATATATATATAAAACAAATCAGGATATGTAATACATTTCAATTAAGTATTATAAAATAAACAACCTAATAGTTGCATTATACTCAAATAATAATAGTGCAGTTCCGCATTTCTTATCATTTATATGCATTGATAAGTTATCAATAATTATAGTTGAATATTATTTCATATAATAAAATATAAGATTTTTTTTGTTTATCACAAGCAGAGTGATTCTTAACATTTGCCTTGCGAATATAACAATATCGTACAACATAGACAAATTAAAGATTAAAACACAACGCGCAGCTTTATGTATGAGCATACCACAAAGTATAAAGGTATTATACTTAGTAAAATACACAAAATGTATATCATATTACGTTAGATTAAGATAAATAATAATGATAACAAGCAATACGATTACATCATATACAATAATGGCCCTAATTTCTTATCATGGCATTTACTAGGTACTTAAATAATATAATTTTACAATTTTTTTTTTAAAAATATCGTAAGCGTTAGGTTATAAATAATAATAATAATAATGCAATTGTTATAATGAGTAATTTAAAATTGAATAATGTGTAATAGATACAAATTCTTATTGTGAATATTTTGCACGTATACATCTTAACTATCATATAAATCAAAATTGTGTATTTGTAGACGTAATCATAAAGACGTAAATAATAATATGATAATGATTATTTGGTACACATTATTATGTATTATTGTTACAATGTAGTGACTTTGAAGTATAGTCACACTGCGCGAAAAAGTGTAGGAATGATGGTGTGACGACGGACATTCTGTAAAAATAACAGTCTTCATTGATAAGAATAAAATAATGATAATAATAAGCAAATAAAGTGCCTGCGTTCTGAACACCTTGGCGTGTACACAAAAATTGCTTTATTTTATGTTTAAATTGTTTCGTGTGCAATAAATAATTAGGTAAAATGTACAGATGTTATTTAAATCCAGACGATGTGCATAATATAATAATTCTATTTAGTCACACAACATTGTGACGTTGAAATATTTGTTGTTGTTTTTTTTTATCAAAATATTTAATATTATCCAAATTGTGCAACATGCTTTCGAAATAATCAGAATTTATGATTTATTGTATTTATTAATGTTTCTCAGTGCTTACCACTTGTGCCATGCTTTTCGACCTATCCATCGGCTCTTGATCATATCCGAAGCCTTTTCGGCGATCATGATCGTCGGCGCGTTGGTGTTACCGGACGTAACCAGAGGCATGATAGATGCGTCGACCACTCGCAATCGGTCAATCCCGTGTACCTTGAGCTCGGTATCAACCACAGCACCCAAGTCCCCAGGTGGACCCATACGGCAACTTCCGGCCTGGTGGTTTTCTGGCGCGGTGTTTCGACGGATCGCGCATTCCCAATACGCGTCACATCCGAACTCAAGGTCTTCGCATCCGACCGTCGGGGTGCGGTCTAGTTCCATACCATACTTCTGCAGAGCCGATGTTTCCGACAGCGCTATGGCGATTTTCACGCCATCTATCAACGTGGCTATATCATCCGGATGGGTCAGGTACCGGGCATAGATGGCCGGGTGATCTAACGGATTAGCTGTTTTGAGCTTAATCTGGCCCCGGCTCTTGGGGTGCAACACCGCCGGAATCATTTGGATTCCACGTTTTTCGTTTTCATTTTCCTTCTCACCCACCTGACCTGTTTTCGCACAGTTCGCCAGATAGCCACCGAAAAAGAACTGCAAATCCGGATTATCGTCGATCGGGTTAGCGTACTTGGACGGAAGTACAGCCGTCACCTCAGATATACCGGTGCCAGCCATTAGACCGTCCCGGAACAACAGGTACTCCATGGCCGTAGCCCAGTTCAACGCCGTAGTAGACGAGTCGTTGATATTGAAGTTCACGAAGTAAGCCACGTGATTGTGGAGATTCCGCCCCACACCCGGAAGATCATGCACCACCGGCACCTTGACGGCATTCAAGTCGTCTTTGGGTCCGACTCCCGAGAGCAACAGTATTTGCGGCGAATTGACCGCGCCACCGGACACAATCACCTCGTTCCTGGCCATGATCCGGTCCGTCAGTCCGTCGCGAATCACCTCGACACCGTAAGCGGTCTTTTTTTTCGGGTCGATCAACACTTTGGTCACGGTGGTGTTTAATAGGAAATGCAAATTCGGCCTTCCCTTGGCCGGGCGTAAGAACGCGCGAGCCGAACTATAACGAGATCCATTTTTGGACATGGTCTGCGCAATCGCGAAACCCGTATGAATGGCACCGTTCAGATCTTTGACATTGTATCCTAATTCCATGCCGGCCTGAAGAATGGCGTGCGACAATGGCGGATGGTATTGGAACTGTGTTACCGGTAATGGGCCACCGACACCGTGGTAACCGGCGTCCATAGTGGTGGCTTGGAGGTTGTCCTCGGATTTCAAAAAATACGGTAGAACTTCTTGATAGCTCCAACCCGGATTTCCCAATTTGGCCCACGTGTCGAAATCGTGTCGACTTCCTCGCATATACATCATACCGTTTATTGCACCTGTACCACCCAGCACCTAATACACAAAATAAAACAGTTAAAGTGATTTCAACAACAAGTACACAATATTAGGTATACCTATGCTATATTTAATTACTGTAAATTACTATTTTGATGGCAATCTTAACATAACGTTCAAACCCTTCAATAATATTACGAGTGTAATATATATTATATTATGTTTATCTATTTTTTTCTTGTTTAAGTTATTGGTATAAAATATATAATTATAAATTAAAAATAAATCAAAATAGAAACGTATTTGAAATTCAATGACAATTTATCTGTATTATTGGTCTATAATAAAATAATACCTATTAAATATATAAATTGATTATCTATAAAAATGATATTTTTTTGAGATGCGAATATCACATATTATTATTTTTATATTTTTATTATATATTTTTGCATTCTATTTATCATCTATGAATTAATAGTATATATATATTATATGCACTAATATAATATTTAATTGAAAATTTCACTAATCGATGTAACATTTTATCGTTGTGCTACATTTCGCCGTACATGTTAGGAATGGATTTTACAGAGTTTAAACTAACAAGTTTTATACTAACACAATGTTATAGTTTATTTTATAATCACATTGGTTATAGCAACTACGAATACAATAAAATACAGTTAATTAAACTAGAATGTACCGTATATTTATTACTTGTTAATAATATAAATTATAGTATACGAGATACTCTTTCATAATCCTGATTAAACGTCTGACATCCAACTAATATATTAGAACAATAATAGATAATAACAGTGATTAATATTGTCTAGCACTAACGTCATATTATGACATCATCGATAAACTTAATTTAAAAATTGAAATTGGTATTTGGATTTAGTTAGAACACGATTAGCTCTTACTTTACTAATTTACCATAATACTTTTAAATTTATTTTTTATAGTCTAAGTTTTTGATTGACTATATTTCAATATCATATTAAAATGTTTTATTTAATAAACGTACAATACGAGTAGTTAAATAAATAATAAATCGGATTTTCAAAGTAAATATTTTGACATAATATCAGCAGTGTACACAAGATTTTTTCATGGGGGGTCATAAAATAATTTAACACTTATTTATGAAAATAGAACTAAATTTTTATATACACTGACATATTACTATAGCTCCGCCATAAACTAAAATAAAGTGATAATTAATAATAATACCGATTTTTATCTTTTACTCAGTTTTTCTTTTTCGAATTGGAAAGTTATTAATTAAAAATAAAAGTCATGGGCAGGATCTATCATTGCCCATGTGTGTACGCCAGTGTATAATATTGCATTGTTTTGCAAAGATAAATCATATACTATATATAGTTTTTGCCATTTGGTGACCATCATCGTAATCATATAATTGTTATTTTATTTTTGGTAAACCTATAGGTAATGACTATAATATAACATTAGGTTAGATTAAATCAAATATTGATTCAATTTTGAATGGTACTGAATTTGTTTTAATGTGTAAATAATATTGAATTTCAAACATATAATATGATCAAACAAATATTTCCAAAATCCAATGTTGGGTATTGATGAGTTAAACATTTTAAGTTATTTTTTATAACGACTTAATTTTTTAAGTATCAACTTTTAACTTAACGAGATAAAGACAAGTAATGCAACGTAGTCCCGTAAATAATACGTTCTTGTTTTTATCTCGAATTTTGGGATAGCACAGATCAAAGTTTGCGAATATAATAACAAACAATATTGCGTTGTGCAGTTTATCGATTGAGAATTCAAATATTATTACTATAATATATGATATATACACGTGACGGGACGACTTTGAGATTTGTTTATCCTGATTATCGGTTTAATAAAAAATAATAATATTATTATCATTCAGGTCCGCGTTAACACTGCTGCCGCCAGGAGAAATTATAGAACCGACCACGATAGAGTATAAATAGTCCGGTTGCCCAACAAGTAAGAACGCGATAATATCACGCTTACAAGTTGAAATTTGTTAATTCTATACTGCTTTGATTCCATATCTATTGTTAGTCGAATAATAATAGTATACCGGTATAATAACGGTCGTAATAATAGTATACAGTGTGTTCAGAATATCATGTTACAATAATAGTGGCGATTAGATACATACATTTTAAATGTTATTTTCATTAATTTTGTAACGCAATATTTTGCGTCAATGTTTTGATCATACTGTTTATTATTTATTTATATTGTAATATGTGTGCGCAATAATTCGCAGAACAATACCTAGATAGTAGACACTGCCACAAGTGGATGAAAATATTATATTCAAAATAATGTGGTTTTAGGATGTAATCGAGCACAATCGGTTGTAAATGTATTTAATTGCAGGGATGAACTAATCCTGAGATTATTTGATAAATTTAATGAATGTTTATTTTTTCTTTTGTAATAATAAAATAAAATGTTAAAATTATAATTTTAATGTAATAATAAATAATAAACAAACCAAAAATGGTCAGCGAGTGTTATTTCTTTAGGTTAACGTTTATTAACACATGACAACAATTTATAAATCATGTCCGTTTTATTCATCAATTTTAAAGAAAGTCGAATAAGAATAATACATTAATTGTATACAATAATATTTTATTGAAATTATTTAAAGTATGAAAAGAAATTTAAAGGAAATTATATGGAATATATAATATATTATGGAACTTTATCGATCATTCAAAACGTTATAGTAGTGGTATTGCGATATAAATATATCTATATATTTTAATGGAAAGTTGTGGTTTGAAAATAATGAAATACAGAATAAATAAAAATAAATAATGAAAAGTTATAACTGATTCCGAGATATTATTGTGTAAGAGAATACGCAAAATTTGAATAGGATATCATGTTCAAACTTTTTCGATAAACAGCTTGTCGTGTTTGTGTGTGGGTGACGCGGAAGAGTAACGATCGAATGTAAAATGGAAATTCTAAATTGTCAAACGATTAAAAAATAAAAAACATATTACGACTTGGTAGGGATGTTATTTAGCTTGGATTAATCTATTTTTAAAGTGTATAAAACACAATATGATCCATTGTACTACCTACCTAGTTAATAGAACCTACTACCTACGAATAGGTACTTACTTACTTAGGTATATAACAACAATTACTGCAGGACAGTACAAAGTAATAATTTGTTTTGTTATTATGCTTATCACAATACATAAATAATAAGTATATATAAATATAATATATGTATATATTATTGTGATTTTTTAAATTGAATTTTATACTAATAGATTTACGTTTGACTATTAGAGATTTTCCTTCCGTCTTCGTAGATTTTAAAATGATTAATGATTTTTACAATATTGTACACACACACATTACATACCAGTGGCAATTTTAAGGGGCGATGATCCGTGTATTAAGAATATTTATTTATACAATATTTTTGTAACTAATAAATGTTATTGATATCATAATTTGGATAATATAATATAGCATTATCAACAGGATATATATTATTTTAGTTTTTGTTATATTTTACTATCTTATTAAAAAATAATTAAAATAACTAATATTAAAAATAATGTTTTATCAAAACCAAATAAAACACCATACTTACTATAATTGATTAGGTATACATATAATTATAATTAATCATAAGTATTTATAACTTAAAACAAATGTGTTGAATATTTTGCAACAGTAAAGTTATTTTTTATGAAACATTCTTACATTTGTGTTTATTTTAGGATGCAATGAAAACGATTATAAATAAATAGTTTAGGTACACCAATCGTCATAACTGACAAATTGGTTAATATTAGGCAGGTACCGAATTTTACAGTGGAAAGAAATTAAATATAAATAAAAAAAAATTATCAAAACATATTTAAACTATTTATATATATAAATAGTAATTACCGTTAACTTAAATAAATGTATTAACAAAATCAAAATATCTATGAATTACGATCGTATTAATCGCGGAACACACATTAACACAATGGTTTAAATGAACACTAATCAATTTTAAATTAAAGTTATTTTTTTTTATTATTATTAACTTGTCTGCTACAAATTTAAAAACAATTTCTGTCACATTTTTGTGGTATAATTTTCACGTCATTTAACCATGAATGTCACTTAAAAACAATAAGATAATTATTAGGAAAATCCTAATTATTATGTCACTAGGTCAACGAAATAAAATTTTAACAATGAAAGACATAAATGTTTCGTTAATAATTGCATTGATAATTGTTATAATATAGAAACTAAGTGTATATTACATTTTAAACCAAGTATTTAACGCTGGTACTATGGCAGATTTAATATAATTTTTTTTCACATTTTAAATAATAATTAATCGATAAATTTCCATATGAAAATTGCATTGTTACTTAGTTTAAAAAACGTGCTAACAGCAATAGTTTTCTCTTTTAAATAAATAACTGAATAAGTAAAAGTAGGTTTTGATTGATTGCCTATAAAACCCAATAATCTAACGATTAATATTTATTAATTTTAACAAATTTAATAAATTGATTATTTGAGAATGATATCTTTGCGTATATGTAACTGATCATAGAATACGATACATCTTTGTAAATTACTTATTATATTGATTTGATATCAAAATAATAATATATCGTTTTGATATGTTTTTTAAAATCCTTCAATATTTTTCGTCACGAAATTAAATACGCTACGGCCGTTTAAAAAAACAGCATATTATTAAAGAACACGAAATCATAGAAAACCACAACCTCGGCTGGTTAATGGCTTAATGATGCTGGATGAAAAACCCATCGGGTAAAAATGCTGACCTGAATCTTTTAATAAAAAACCAATAATATCGTGACTTCAATCACATCAAACGTAAATCTCAGAATTAAGTTGTAAGATATACGTATAGTGAGTTAGGGAAGGTTAGATAATGACATTAATATTTCATTATTAAACAAGATAATTTAAATAACAATTTTTATTTTTTATTTTTTTTTGTAAAAGTCAAGGATTTAAAATAAATCGATTACAACATTTTCATAATAAGCTGTTCTTTTTCAGACAACTTTATTGTATTTTAATTCTTTAAAAGTTGTCTAAAGTAAGTTTATTTTACGAATTATAGGATATCATAATATATATTATTTGTAACCTTCAAATACGTAAATTTTAAGTTGTTAGTTGGTTATGTAGATACAGATAATTAAATATTAATTATGTAATATAAATTATTAATTATAATAACTTCAATTCTATTTGAAATACAATAATATTTTAATATCATATTTATCTATTCTTTATTACTATCATTATTGATATTATATACGTCTTAATTTAATTTATGGTAGCAATATAAAATATTTATGAAATATTTAAGTTACATTTTATCTAATATATAATACCTAATATAATATTATACTTCCACCGCATTTTTTATTTAATTATTTATTTAAATTTAAAACAGATTTGGTCATGTATATTTAATTAATAGATTAATATTATTTATTACGTACGTGATTATTCATAATATTAGGAAGAAAACTAAAAATTATTCGAGTATATTGTTGATCTTATGCCTTGATAAGTATATAAGAACGTTTTACGGGTCAGCGCAATGGTATTGAAATTACATCTCGTTAAAATCATATAAATTACGTTTTCTACTTACATAATGTGTTATTATAATTTGTTCTTTAATTAGGTATAGGTATAATTATATTTTCAATTATCAAATGTTGTTTCTCGAATGAATTTCGCGTATTAAAAAACGCGTTCCACTCGTTTGGAGAACAAATTTGTTTACCAATAGTAATAATATTAGCTATATTACAAACATATAAATAATATATTACCTTTCCTCTGGGCCAGTAACAACGTCTCTCCGTGCTGCTCAAGCATGCCGTATCTTCGGGTTCCGTGTTATAACCCCAATCGATCGACGAGCCAAGGAAATTCAAGAACATTGACGGTACTTGGGTGCCGGTGGGCTCATCACCGCCAGCTTCGATCAACAGTACTTTCCATTGTGGCACCTGATGAAATAATAAAATATATTTTCATAAAAAAAATAATTGCGTTTATTTAATCTAAGATATCCATTCGAGATTTGATTACATATTATTATAATCTATTGTAGACATTTAAATTTTTTATCAAGGGCTGATACTTGAAGAACTGAAAAGAATCCACCACCAGTTGCCATAAAATAATAAGTTTATTTTTTTTATAAATGGTTTTAACTCTGGGTTAATAGTAGAAACATTAGGTACGTATTTATAATCTATTCGTGCTTAATATTTTAATTCCCAAACAATAACATGATAGATGAAATACTATTCGAATAGATTTAGAAGCAACGTATTATTAGTATGAAACTAAAAAATATAGATGGCATAAATGAACAATTTTTAAAACAAACAATTTTATAAGGGAATTACATAGATAAATGATACGTTGAAAAGATTACTGATATAATAATGAAGTTAATAGTTCTGATATAATTTAAATCCGAGTATATTTTAAATTTAAATCACTGTGGTAAAAGTATGTTTTCTATAATAATATTGACGTTGCTGATATTTTATTTAGTTTTTTAGTTATTATGAAAGAAAAATCGTAACGTGACAGACGAAAAAGCACCAAGGATAATAATTTATCTTAATTATAGATTGTGAGTATTCCCGTGATTACGTATTCAGTGGTTTCCCGTTTCGGTGACGTTACAAGATGATATTCGTAAAGTAGACATTTTTTTTTTTTCATAAAAAAAAATATTAAAATTACAAAATAAAATATATAAATATAATGTAGTTTAATGTGACTAGGATCCAACCAAAAGAAACGTAGGTATGTAAGAAGAACAAATATTATTTCTACATTCGATTTAATGTGATTTTTATAAATGTTTTTTGATTTACATAATTTTTAAGTGCACATAAGTAAAAACTTTTACAACTTTATAGTACCTAATATAGAGTGGACATTACCGTTTATAGAAAACAATATCATTGTTATTTTTTTAATAAATCAATACGGCTATACTGTACCCGATATTATATTATACTGTACACCTTTAGTAATATTATCACTCTTTGTTGGAATAAAATAATATAATATTTCTGATATGTATTGAATATATATATAGTAGCCAGTAGGTACTATTTCATATTCATTAAAATATTTAAAAAATAGATAAATTATAAATAATGTTATAGTAGAATGTAAAAATTATAGTTTTGTATAACATATTACATTACCCAAAAAGTATGAAATGCGTTTGTGATACATCCTGTTGTATTAGCTATACCAAACCAACCCTAACCTAATATACTGTTATTAAATTACGAATATTAATATATTATTTTTATCATTGTGTAGTATTCGACCAATAACGTAGACTTTAATGGAAAAATATTTGCTTACCTCGCTAAGTCTGCTCGCAACCACACTACCCGCCGTACCACCGCCCACAACAATAAAGTCGTATTCCCTGTCCGGCAACACCCGGGATATAGGACGTCCGCACGGATCTTCGATATCGCATTGTGATCTAATGAAAACTTCCAAAAGTCCCATGAACAACATGAAAGCCGATCCGCCGCACGTGCTGGCCAAAGTCGGACCAGGTTGAGTCACCGGACAATTACAATTGCTACTCATGGCGATTTTATTTTTCGAACCTGAAACGATAATAACACTCGATAAGTAATTCAATCTCCAATATAAACCAACACCGAATACATAATATTTTTTGATCATTCGATAAACATATGAAACAGTTCTTATTGTAAAATAATAGACACTTTAGCATACTGTTAATATATTATGCTACAAATAATGCTACAATTCATGGAACTTTTTTGGCAAATAATAATAGTTTTCGTAAAACATAAATTTTCTTGCGATATTTTCGATACTTAAATACTGAATTTTTAACATCAGTATTCAGTAAACCTACTTACAACATACTTTCCTCGGCCAAATTATACCACACATGGTTTACTCACGTGGTGAGTAATTAGTATTAGGGTTAATTCTGTTATGTATAATTTTAAATATTATAAATGTATGTCTACTATATAACAAAATTAATATAGTATTTAATTTCGCTTAACATAATATTATGTGTGTTTATTTTTTTATATCAACATAGTAGTTTGCGGTCTGTTCGAGGTTATAGTTTGGAATCCGTTTGTAACGAAAATATAAATTAGCTCTTTCTCAATCGATGAAAATCCGCGAAAACCCTTCTAATTGGTTTTAATATCTTTTGCAAACTCATGATTCGCGGTGAATAACCGGTTCACCGCAAATATTAAAAACACGTTTATGCAATCAGGTAATTATTATAATGTACTTGCGTATGCTTATACACGTTGTGGAACTTGATGAAACTCACGCGACCGTGAATAGAAACTCTACGCTAAACTTTTACGATAAATATTTTTATAATACATAACGAAAGGGTTCGCGCATTATTTAAGTACCTATAGGATATCGCATGTCATTATTATTTCTTTAAATTATCATAAAAGCAACAATAATATCCGTCTACGGTTGGTATTTAATTATTATTGTGCTACATATTAGTATCGTATACGACGTTCGTATCGAATAAAACGTATAAATAATATTATTATAATATATTTCCATAAAATGCTCTGAATGAATAATATAAAACGCTGCCGGCCATCGTTTCCGGAGTGAAACACAAACCGTTCAGTCGTTCTGGTCGTCAGACATTGAAAATCTTGCTGGTCGATAGTATAACTACTATTGTATAACGTTTTACGAACACGATATTATATGGTATAGTTTTCGTTTATTCTCGATATTTTCTCTAATTAATCTATTGTACATTTTACAAATGATAACGATCCGAAATTGCACTGCGTACCTACGATATAGGGTATCTATCTACTATTGTTCTCGTGCGTCCAATCAACGATAATAATCTAAAATACATTTTTAAAGTGCGATTAGATTCAAATATTTAAATTTGTTGTACTTAACATTTTTTTTTTTTTCTAATCAAGACCGAAAATGATATCTTAAATAATATTATGGAGAATGTCTGCGAATTTAATTCGTGCCGATGATAATAATATTTATTTTTATGTCTACATCATCATGATAATGATTTAATGCAAGTCGATTTATTTACAGTGTGGTTAACGTATCGTGAAATGTTAGATATTAGACGTTTTAAGTATCTAAACTCTGTAGCAGTCATAAACAATTTAAATCGGTTAATATTTTGGAGATATCTCCAAAATATATTATTTATACGTCATGTCATGTCGAAACTACACTTGAAAATTTAAATATGATTGATTATTGTTTTATCATATACTATTTGATAGAGCTCATGAGTGTAGATTTCTGTTTCCATATATGTCTGGTTGTAATTCATATTTGTCATTTCGAAAGCTGATGGATTTATAATATTTTCTCAGTGGTCAATGATCTGCAACGCATATTATAATAATTACTACTCGTAAAAGTTATACAAAGAAACCTCTTCTTTGCTTTTTCCTTGCTTTATTTTATACTGCATCGTTTGTTGTTTAATTATGTTATATTTTTTGCGCGATCCAACTGTTTTATAGATTTTTTATATCATTTTCGTTTGAAAAAAAGCTATCGACCTCCGGTAAATAATACAATATTTAAAATTTCGCCCTATAGACCTTTTTGTATAAATAGCAATCATTTTTAAGAGAAAGTTGATTAGCATAAACATCTAATGGTTCGAAAACACATCTTTATCTATTGTCTAGATTCATCTTTTATCACTATTTTAAATGAAATTTAAAAAACTAAACAAATATATTCACAATATTGCTACATTATTATCGTGAACTGTGCATAATTATTTAATAGTATTATTTATTATAATATTATTATTCGATTTTTACACGATTAAGATGAACGTTAAGATATATTTGGTTGATGCAGTTATAATAAATCGTACTTTTCATCTAAGCGAGAATAAGAATATCTATAAGTTTAATATATATATATATATAGATACTTCAAATAATATGTCGTTTTTATTTCATGAACACTTTAACCTTGGTCGTCCTCGAAGGAAGTTAAAATACATCACGACTGCAAAAGCGAAACGACCAGCGTGTGTCACTTGAGCGATAAAATCTCTCCGATAAATTGCACTAACCTTATAAATCTCATTTAATTAAACGCATATATCACATAGTCGATAAAAACCGTCGACGATAAAATATAATAATATTATAATCATGACAAAAACATTTTAGGGTTTTCATGTTTTTTGCATTCTTTGGATCATGAATACAATTAATGTAACTCATATTTGCATTGATTCTTCTATTTTTGATGGTATTTTTTTATATTTTAACTTTCCACGTTAGTTAGTATATTTTCAGACAGGGATTATTTTTGAATAATTGTTTTTTTATGTTTTCTATCCCTATAATATGCCAATTATAATTAAATGGTTAAAACATTGTTTTGTGCTGAAACGGTATTAGATTATTTTTTGAATTTATCAATGTATTCAGTTGGATAACATGACGTTTCGGATAAAAATTGCTTGTTCCGTTTCATAGTATAATATTATAAATATTATAAAGTGTCGACATCATGACCGGATATACCTGGAAACACTAGTGGATATAAAAATTCAATATTCTAGATATTATTATGGATAAATCCGAATAATCTGTAAAGTAATACCTAATTAATATTGTTTATTAAAAATTATCGCTTAAAAACGACAAAGTTGATAAATACAGATAATAATAATATGTAGTTACGATGGTTGTCTCTGGCCAGACATCATACGAGACGTAATTTGCACGAACACGATCGCGGAATCATTTTATCGCCGACCGAAAACTTACGTACAAACGTAACTCTCCGCAGAAACGGACACATCGTGAACGACTTTGATTAATTTCTCGACGCGACGACCATAGATTTCGTGGGAAGAAAACAACAATATAATAATCGCTGTTCCTTTGTGATCGTTCTATGGACTTTACATTATTATTATTATTATTATTAGTTGCGAATGACCTTATATCGTTATATAACAATATTGTATAGTATTGCGGATTTTGTACCGTAACGAATTGACCGCGTTATTTGATGTTACTTGACCCGAGGGATAAGGTCTCATTGCCAACTCGATTTCACATCATATATCACTGCATTGTTTTATAGCTGTACTGCTAAGTTAAATGTTAAATAATACCAAATATTCGACTAAAACGACTTCAATCGCAATCGGGATCCGGTCCCTTTGAAAGTGTATGTAATAATTTTCGTTGACATTTTCAAATGTATAGAGATACTTTGTTAAAATTAAAATACGTTCAACATTAAGAATTACATTTTACAATAGTCAATAATAATGAACACGTTTATACGGACGATTTTTTGAATTGTAAACATTCGTTTAGTATACTCAAAAATAAAGTTGACAATATTGATTATATGAAAGTAAAAAATGTCATCGATTTTTAATTTGTGAATTCCAGCAAATACGTTTTTCTTGACGTACAAATAATCAATATTATGACGTTCATCTAATATACTTGTTTTATTAATTAGTATAATTTAATACTAAATAAATATTTTACCCAACACAATATTGCGTATTTTTGTGGAGTAATTCAATATTAAAATATAAATCATTATCAGGTTGCCAAATAAAATTATTTTAACCACAGCATTACTATAATATACTGTAATTTAAAACATATTAAAAAATATTATTCGTATTGTTTGAATAAAAAAATGAAAATAAAATATAATGAAAGCCTTTTTTTTTAAAGTACAAAAAAAAACTCCAGCAAGTTAAGTTTGTGATGTGAAAACTATTCTTGATATAATAAAAAAAAAAATACTAAAAAGTGAACACACAAATTAAATTCATCGTGTTCTCTATATCTGTTCTATCACAATGGGAAAACGAATGATAATGTAATGATAGAAACGGAACGGAAGAGCAACTATACATACGCATTTCATTGTTTTCTCTGCACATGAATAAATAATAGTTGGTATATAGATATAGTATATACGAGCAGACACACTTAAATTCGAAACGTCTGAAGATTTATTTCTAGATTTGTATGTTTTTTAAGTGCACATCACGAGTATACCTTTATAACTTTATAGTAATAGAGCGGACGTTACCATTTATAGAAAACAATATTATTGTTTTTTTTTAATCAAATCAATACAACTATACTGTACCCGATAATATATTATAATATAAACTTTTAGTTATATTATCACCCTTTGTTGAAATAAAATAATTTAATATTTTAGAAATGTATTGAATAGGTAGTAGATACTATTTCATACCACTTAGATATTATTTTATTTCATTAGATTTCTTACCTATAGTATATTAATAAAAATATTTTAAATAAAAATATATTTTTCAATCATACGATTTCTTGTTATATGAAATAAGTAATTAAAAAGTATTACATTATAGATCAAATATTTTATCTAATATTGTGACATACGCTCACAAATTATCTTATAATAATATACGATAATATTATTAGGTTTAAAAACTAAGGTAATTCAACTAGCCTCCCACTCAAATCATACAACGATAGTTAAGTTTCAAACAAAAGTCTGAATAAAATTAATTATATAATTAGTATAATTGTATCATAATGCAATAATGAATAATTAATATGTATTTATCACAACCAATTTGATTAATTATAATAATAAAAAATATGTTATATAAAAAAAACTTAATATGTATTTAATTTCCAGTATAGTATGCTAAAATTAGAACTTATTTTGTTTTCATAAACATACAGTTTTCAATTTGTTAGACAAAAATTTTTTCGTGTAGGTACCTACAATAAATAGTAATATTAAACTATTAAACAGTTATTCTTATTCATGATCATCATTTAAAATATAACTGTAATTTCTTTGTTAGGTAATATTTTATAACACTACTATGATCTGCCTAGGGAATATTATCCCTTTAAACGTATTATAATAAACGTTTAAACACTAAATTAAACTTAACCAAACATAATTATTTAATTTTCGCGCAGCATGTTGTTAATAGTATACCTAATATATAGGTATATATTACTATATAGTATATACGATATACATGTATAATAATACTTTCCAGAGAGACGAATACCTTAGAAGGTGTGGCGTCCTCTCATTACTACATTAATTGGTTTATAAATATATTATTTTTATTCATGTTATAACTAAAAGTAATTTATAATTTTACAGTTTTATCATTAATTTAAATTGATCGTTTATGATAAATACTGCAGGTTTAATTAATTCATAATAATACCCCGTATCTATCAAACAGTTTGGAATATTACGCATTTATTATAATTAAAACGGCGAGAAAACAGGATTATTTATTATATTATTATTTATTTATTTTGATTTTAAATTTGAAAATGTTTCAGGTGTATCGTATAATTTTGTTCGATCGCGTGATAATTTATAACATAATAATATTATGTTATTGAACCAAAATAATACCGTTAACCTATCGAGCCATTAGTGGTTAGTACATAAATTATATATCGCGATATATTAACGATCAACGAATGTTATTCTATTGGTACTGGTTATCGAGTATTTTCAAGGTCCGACAGACGGGTGCGTCCGTTCGAATTTTAGTACGAAATTTGGTAACGGTGACTAAGGATAACAGTAATAATAATAATATTTTATAGTTGCGGTACTTTAGGTTTTTTATTGAAACTTTGGACACTACTCAACGCTTTACAGTCGAAAAACGAACAAACTGGAGATTGATAATGATGGCGAACACGAGAATTTCGATGCGAACAATCTCCTTCAATAATCGCCGTCGGATACTTTCTGATAATAATTGCGTTTTCATAATACACGTCGAGAAAATATCATCTCTATCCATGCACAAGTTACAGATATACAGGAAACTACACGATCATGACTTAGATAATTAAACGTCGTAATAAATAACACTTTTGGGTCGTTGATAATGCATATGTGAACTGAGAACATTATCGCATTCGAATGGATTAAAATTTCTATTTTTAACGATATTTTAACCTTAACATAACAAATTACAATTTAATTCTATAGCAAAACTAATATTTTATTATAATTATTATATTTTTGAAAAGTAGTTATCAAGTTTTGCTAAGTTACGTGAAAATAGAAAACTCGCAAAAGGTCGTGACAACACTTGCTCTTATTTATAACAAGTGATCCATCCAGACAGATATTACCTTAAATTATTTTTAATATAAATATCAGATGCCAAAATGACGAATCTAAAAGAAACAATCAATTTCAAACGATTAAGTTAATAAATTTTTTGTTAATCTTAATTATATCATATGTTGGGTAAACAATAATCATATTCAAAATCACAAAAACATCACAATATAATATTCAACATTTCTCACGTCATTATAGTATAAAACTCATTTCCTATATTTAAATATGATATAATTATGTCATTAACGTTATTCTACATTGAACAAGGCTGCATATTTTAAATCGTAATCATTGCTTTAATTCAACAAAAAATATTATTACTAGGTAAAGGAAATTGAAATATTTATTAATATAGAAATTTCCGTAAACATCGTAGAATATCATACTATTACATTATAACCTTCTATTTATACTAACATTATCTGCTCATTGATAACAAATATAAAAAAAAATCCTGATAAACTTTTAGTTTTTACGAATAATTATCAATTATTCCGATAATTATGAATCGCCATCCACCAATAATAACTAATGTGTCAAATAATACAAATAATTTTTGAAATAATTAAAAACTACTCTTATAAAAAAAAAAAAAACTATTTTGAATATAATTTAAAAACAAATTGTAGATATGCTCAATAAATAGTATAGTATTAAATTATCAATTCTAATCTACCTACCTTTTAATATTATTATTTTACATTTTAGAAAATGCATTATACATTAGTTTACTTAACATTAACCTTTAATATAAAAAGCCAAATGTGTATTTACCTATTATTTAGTATTACTTATATTGAATATTTTTTAATTCTGCATTTTTCTTCTTCTAATTTTCACAGACTTATAGAAAATATCGTGTTATATTTCGTATATTTTCCCAAAACGACTATAATTTTGAACATTATTTATTAGGCACAATTAGTATACGAGTAAATTATCGAAATGGGTCAAAATAAGTAAAGAGATTACAAACCCAAATCTGCCCCTCATAAATTTGTACCAAATTACTTCTGGTTAATTGTTTAAGTTTCGTAAATTATTAAAGAAAATACGAAAATATAAAAAATATAAATATTTCATTGCTTTGAAGTTCAGCGATAAGAACTACAACGTTCACGGTGCATTAGTATAATATATATGGTCATTATAAGTGAAGCCAGTGAAGAAATAGGTAACGTTAACTCTAAAATTTAGAGGGATAACCTACCCCCGTTCCTCACCCATTTTGACCACTTTATACGATTATGGATCATATTTTGAAGTCTTCATGATTAATGATTATAATTATAAATAATAGAAATATTTTATAACAAATTTATCGGAGTTTGTCTTGGTAGAAATCCATATAAGATAAAATACTATAATTACGAATACTATATAGTTTGTTACTTATACCTAAATAACGAGCCTATAATATTTTATATTTATAAACGTTACAATATATTATATTAATATATATTTATATTGATAAATACATTATAAAAAATAATTATTAAATATTTTGCATTTCCAACAAATACAACATTTTAAATAGAATTTAATAAATTATTATGATAAACGTATACCATAATAATGTTTGTATTTTTAATTCAATAATTTCATGTCGTGAAGTTAGAAGGAGAAAAATTACATTTTTATACTTAGGAAATTAGATGGAATTAACTATTTTAACGGATGAGAAATTCGGTCTAATACAACGAATGTTTCGAATTATGGATACACGACGAATTTATATAACAGAATTTTTATTATTTTAGTTGTAATTTGAAGCGTTCGAATGATTAAAATTTAATTATAGTAAATTAGTTTTTAATACTAAGTGTATGGTTATATAATATATTATATATTGTGAGTCCAAAATTGGTAGAGTAGAATATGTTATAGAAATATACTTTTATGTTATGTGTGATAATCGAATTTGTCACGTGAATCGTAATATACATTTGAATTGATTGGTCTTGAGCTCAATGTAGATAGATAATTGATAAATAATACGCACATTAATGTTGATGCTCTAAAACTAAACGTAACTTTCGAGATTATTTTTTTCTATTGGCGAGGACACAAAATTCTTAACGTTTATATAAAAATATAACTATTATTATGGAACAACCAAGAAAATACGATATCGTTTTTATATTTTTATTTTTTTATGATCCAATTACCGATCGTGCCGCATCATCATCATTGACGTTATGCAATTTATTAGACACGTTGGACCACAACAATATATTATACCTCACACGTGTATATTTCCCACCGAGAAAATCGCAAGGAGTAAACGGGATTAGTATCGAATTGTAAGGGCGAAAGTGGGGTCAGGCGAGACACGATATTCGTATTGCTCAACTACGTTAGCGTTTTGCTTTTAATCCGATTTCGCGTCAAGGTTTTTGGCGGAGTCTAACGTGCAATTTTGCGGCTTTTCCGCGAACAGCGCGTATCATTTTAATAGTACCTAACGATCAAGGACCCACAACGGGCAGACTCGGTAATGATCGCGAGAAATTAATGAAACAAATATCATAAGTTGCAATTACTATAAATCGCGACTATGTTTCTCTAGAGAATTTCTACCGACACGCGGAGACAACAAAAATCGATTTCCGAAACGATTTGCAACGAAAGATTATTAATTCTTTTTGCTCATTTTTATATTTTTCGTCTTCTTTTTAAAATCGGATTGTACTAAATATGACTTAAATACCGAACTAACTGAACCTAACTGTTAATTTAGTATCCAAGTGAAGAATTTTCACGTTTAATATTATCGAATTAATCTCTTTGGAACTTTATTCGAACTCAGTTCGGTTAGGTTTTTTATTAACCCACGTTCGAATTTCAAACCCACGGCCGGAATCTCAATTTAGGTAGGTCAGTATAACTTTAAACATAAAAAAAAAAATTAGGTAAGGCCCTCGAACGTGAGGTCAGCTTATATTAAGCCGACTCGGGAATATATTTTCTCGCTGTAGAAAGAATAAAAAATGATCTATATAATATCGTTATTACTTTTATTAAAATAATATACTCTAGCGGACAAAACGTATTTTGCAACTAGCCGCACACTCGCAACACATCGCGCGCGGTTTGTGTTGCTACGCACGATATTCGTGACTATTGCACATCAAGATGAACACCGTAGATACAACGCGTAAGCCATGAGTTCGTAAATGGCCAACGGCATCGTAGTGTTATTTTGTCGGTATCGTAAAAACGATTTTTTTTTTAAAAAAAAATACACAAATCCGTTGCCTCGAGAGTAAATGAATAATAATCGTCTCTTTTTCATTTTTTTTTTTTTTCAAAATTTCTCTGTGTTAACGATATAATATTATTTTTTATTTTTGTTTCGTCTGTCGACTGATTTGAATTCGCGAACAAATTATACGGAATCTTAGGCATCTTTTGACACGTCAAAATGCGTTAATTCCAATTTTAAAAAAAGTTTCCAACCACAGGTTTGTTTTTAAGACGACACTTGCTGTAGTCTTTTTTCGTGTTTTAAAAATGTATCTAAAATATTTGAGTTAAGAACTGTTTTGATTTTGGATGAGGTTCAATATAAATTATAACGTTTTTTTCACTTGCGTGTCAATACCTCTTTGGTAGTTATATGTTTAACGTAACGACTTTATGACATTTGTTTTTGCACTTAAATTAGTGTATTTCTCAATATTTTTAGTATTTTCAGCATAAACCTACACATAAAATTGTAAATAGTATCAAAAATTATTGTTATAATAATATCGGATTGCAAGATATCTCGCATTAATTTTAATAAATCGAATTCCGAACTGTAAAAGTGTAAAACACATTTTCTATACAATTATCATAATTTTAGTGAATTTCTTAAAATTATTGAATACGTTCCAAGAGAAAATCATTACTATTTATAATGTATTCGATACATCTTTATTTTTATTATGTTGTTTGAAATCATTAATAATATAGTTACATTATTAAAATTTTCTAATATAATATCGATACAACGAAAAAGGTAGTAAATCGATTTTTTTCGTTTTTAAATTACGACTTTTAACACTGCATTCTGATAAAGGATTTTTTTCTTTATCGACCACGAAAATGATTGTATTTCCATCTATCCCAAAGAGATAATAAAATAATATTAAAATAAAAAAATAAAAAATAGAATAAGAAATTAACTTTGAATTTTATTTTGCTCTCCCTGAACAATTGACAAAATGAAGTTACTACCTTTTTCGTTGGATGTATCGATATAATGTTTTAAACTTTATTTTATTATTTTTCTAAACAATTTTTATTTTAAATAATCTAATTTTTTTTTTCTTTAACTTAGATAATAGATCAAATAATTAGTTTATCGGTTTTTTAAATTGTTAAGTTTGTATTTATTAATTTTTAGGTAATAAATGTCCATTATATGTTTTTGATTGCTTGAACTCGCGAGTCCCGACAATAAACATGCTATAGTAAATTATGTCAGTTACAATAAATTGATATATATAGTTCCTTAATATCACGTATTATACATTAATATTATACCAAACCACGGTTCGGTATATAGGTATACTTTCACCGTATTTCTTGATTACGAATGTACAGCCATTAGTAGGTATAGGTACCTACTTATTATTTTGTATTTTGTTTTTAATATTTACTATTTAGCTATTATGTCACTATATGGACCGTACGGATACGAACTTTGCTCAGGGTATAGTGCGCAGTTTGCTACAAAACTAATCGATCTATATATTACAGATAATAGTTATAAAATTTATCTCGTAAGAAATGACTGTCCATAAACATAATCGTATATAACACAAATTATCAGTAGCTATACATAATATTGGTATTATTAGTAGCTACGTATACGTTATTTTAATAATACGTCGTGCACGCGGTGTTTTGTTGAAACATCATGTAATATTATATATCGGAGGCGTAAAATGTGAATTTGATTGAAATCGTTTTTCTGCAGGATAAGTACCTATATAATAACAATATATTGATATTATACGCATTCGCGCTAGGAACTCATTTTATTAAGTATAAAATAAAGGGAAAATATAATATTCTGATAACGTATTTTTAGAAATAATCAAATAATTTGTATTTTTTTTTTATTATTAATAATTTTACTTAATCGTTAAACGGCTAAACGCCATTATGGATTTTATATGTTGCATGTATTCGTTTGGATCTTTAAAGGCAAAAAAATATTTTTTTATGGAAAAACAAAATTTTAAAATGTATATTATTATAATATATCTCAATAACCAGTAAAACAAATCATAAAAAATTACTTATTTGGTATTTATAATAAAAATAATTGTTTTGCTTTATACATACATTATATCTAATGAAGGTTAAAAGTTTTTAGAACCATAATAATTCGTAAAAATAATACTATAAAGCCGTGAATATGAAAAATGGTAAAAATTAGATGGTATAACATTAAAGTATTACGTAAAAAAATTATAATGTTTTTTTTTTTTAATTATAACCCGTGAAAATGTAATATTCTTTATAACTATGTATCATTAACACCATTGCTTTATGATCGTATAAAATAAATAAAATAAGGGAACACATCCAAGGTATTTTGTTTAACTACCATTAAATTATAGGTATAGTTTGATCATACAAACCTATATTAATAGATAAACTAGTTACACCTCTAAATTATTATACGTATAGATAGTTTAATAACTTCCGTGATGTTAGAACTTGGAAAATGAATGTAGATAATAAATAGTATTAAATTTAAATGCCTATAAGTGTCTATTAAGTGTCTTAAATTTAGTATTCATATTTTCTTTTAATAGATATTTACTGATTTTTAATAATATTCACTTTTAATAAAGTATGTCTTGAACATAATATTATATTACATTTTACTAAAGTTATTATTAAATGCATATAATTTTAAATCCCATATTATAATAACATAAATGTATTATGTAATACGTACGTCATATTAGAATATAAATTCAATATATTTTCATATGAAGTGCGGCGATATGAATCAAAAAGTATCTACTACCTGAGAGCTATACAATTTATTAAAATTTCATGTATATTTTTTGTTCCTAACGAATATAGGTATTATACCATATTTATATACAACAAGCGTCTACTTATGATAAAATTATTCTGATATATAACGTCAACATTATTATTAAATAAGAATTCTGATAACGGGTACCAGACTCATTAGAATTGCATAAAATTAAATTTAAACACAAAACGTAGGTATATATAAATAAGCATTATAATTTAAAAAATGTACATTTCTCTAACAGTCTAATGAGATCTCCTCTATGATCGATTGAGCTATTTGGAAATGACATCGTATGCCAAATTTACGTGTTATATGAATAACTTGCTCGGATCGTTGTCAATAAAATTAAATGACAAAATTGTATCAACTTCTGTGCATGTTTTTATGTAGATTTTATGACGTACCTAAATCGTAAATAAATAAATAAAAGTAGTTTAACCACTGATTTAATATAATATCATACTATACATATACATATAGTTTATAATATGTATGAGGTCGAGGACAGAGATCGTTGACCTTCCACGGGTATAAAGTTACGCTGACAACACCCACCTAAGAAAACCGTTGCCAATTTATTATGATATTATTATGTTTGGAAATTTGATTGTAGTCAGGTAAAGAGAACCTGACTCACCAAGATACTAGAATCATTGACTGCCAGTCATGCCAGCAAGTTGAGCCAAAACACGTTTAAAATCTAACCAAAAAACATGATACCTATATGAAATTCTATTGAAATTTTCTTAATAAACTGACTGCGACTAAAAAAAAACAGATTTACCAAATAAGCTAACGACCAGAATAACGAGAATACAAAACGCTGGGTATTAAAATTATATTTTTAATGATTTTTTTTGTCTTATAGAAACGAAGAAGATTCTCAAGAAATAACACAAATTGAAAGTCGTATAGAAAGTATATTTTATAATCTATACGATTTGACAGAATTTTTTTTTTTAAAAAATACTAAAAATAAAATATTTTGATTGCGGTTTCTCCATTTTCATAATATATAATATAATTGTATCAAGTAGTACCATATAGCCTAATTAACAATAAGAACGTATTATTTGACCGTTTTCATCAATTGTAAAATCAAATGGTTTTTAATTTTCAACACTGATATATTATCAAAATACCAATTAGAATTAAACAAAGAATATTCAAATAAAAATAATTTAAAAAAAAAAAAAAATAATAATAATTCATTTTTGTTATACAAGTCAATTATTCAAAATAGCTATTTTCGACACCCAAAGAGACACGTGTTACATAGAAAATTACGATTTACATATCCAGATTATCATGATCAAATACTACTAATAATTTAAGCATCACAAGTGAGTTTATTCAGGTATCGTCCACAACCGGGTCAATATTATGCGCGAGAACTCAAGTACCGAAATTATTATAAATTATAATTTTCCCCTCGACATTATATGTACAATATAATTGTTGGAAAGTACCTATTGTAAGTGTGGTAAAAAAAGAGTCGACCTTCTGTGTTTGTTCGTCGAATTTGCAGCAATGTATACCGTTATAATATTATTAATTAAATGTTAATTATAAGCGAATATACGTCAATGTAAACACAATAAATACCATTCATCCATAACACCGGCTATTTGTTTCCTAACCGTTTAACTATGCCACTAATCCATGAATCCTCTATAAAAATGTGTACCGTGGTCGTGTACGTGTTATCGAGGTAAGTTAAAAAAAATGTTAATGCAATGCAATACTTGAATATTTATTTAAATTTAAAAAAAAATAATTATTCAACGTAACGGTTTAATTAAATACGTTTTAAAATGTAAGTACAAAACAATTGCCCGATCGTTATAAAAATATTCTAATCGTTTTAAATGTATTTTACTATTTTACAATTTGTCATGATATCCTCAATAAACATATTAATAGAATAATAGGGAGAGCAGTATAATATGGTGTCGAACGTCGGTTTGACATATATTATTATTAAAAAAGTTTATTCAATATAAGCATTATATTATTATACATTTTATAACAAAGCGAAACATACTTAGTAAATGTTAAAATGATAATAATCATATTAAAAAAAATAACTTAATTTTGTGAACCTACTGAAAATATAATAATATAATTTATTTGTTTATAATTTATACTTTACTATTTAGAAAATATAAATCAATAAAAAATAATGTACAATTTATACATTTTATCAAAATGTCTACAAAGATTAAGTATCGGTATAATTAATAATATTAAGATAAATAGTTCATCATAAAGATAAAAATGGTGCGAAAACGATTTTTATATCAATTTTTAGGTATAATTAAATGTAATAATTAAACTTTCATATGTTGTATTATATAAGGCGAATACTATGTAAATTATATTTTCACAAATTAGAAATTTACAGTGTATGAAATTAACCAAAAATATTCTTGAAACATAGTTTACAAATATGTATATTATAATTGTTAATACATTTAATATTATTAATGTAATTTTATAAAATATTTTCATTAAATTTTAATTTTAGTCAAGTAATATTTTGTTTTTTTTTTTAAAAAAATATATATACTTTTAATTATTCAGCGATATATAATAAATTGTATTTATATGTGATTATTGATTATAATTTTGTTCTTAATTAATATCACCTTTAGGATGTTTAATCAATTAGCAGGTTATCTAATAGTTTAATTTTAATTTTAATGATTCTAATGGCATATGATTAATTTTGGAAATATCTTTGTTAACTATTTCAAGTTGTTTTTATATATACTTATATATATTTTTATATAATTATTTTTTTAAATATTTTTTACGTAAAAAGATAAAATTATTTTTTTAATTTCTAAAATCTAAAATTGATAGTTTTTGAGAATTTATAAAAATACCCTGCCGACACAATGTTGTTTCAAGGTGATGTTTACATATTATTTTAATATTACTCGTTTAACTAGGGTTACAACAAAACAAACAATTATTACATAATAACTAGATTGAATTTATAGAAAAGTAAAAAATAAAAATGTATGTTGTTTTTGTCGACGAAATAAACTTAAACATAAAAAATTAATTAATAATTAGGTAAAATTTAAAATTTAAATCATCATGTATAACGCCTATATTTATATTATGAATATATTTTGACCTAAAAATATTAGAAAATTTGGAAGTATAAATTCATTAATAATAATAAAAATAAATTATTTTTAATATCTGGCAAGTGAAACGGATGTAAAAAAAAAAAAAATTGAAAAATGTCTTAAAATTGTACGAAATTCTCATTCTAATATTATTGTTATTATTATTATACCAACAATGATTTACAAAACGTATGTTTTTTTAAAAATTTTTAAATCACAATACTCACGTCACTCCTTATAACAATATCGCGTTATCCGTCAGCAGTTTCGTGTAATCGGCCAACAACAATGGAACACATTTCACCCGAGCCGGCGAGTTACTACTACTGATGAGAACCCGAACCTGCAGAGGAAACAAGACCGAGTCTTCGATGGGAGCGGGGGCGGCAGAAACAGATACAGTTCGAGAGAGAGAAAGATAGTGAAAGAAATACAGTGTTATAGACATATCGTTTTTTATTTTATTCTTAAGCGTACTCGGTTTTTGTTACCATTTATTTTCCACACTACAGACAATGACCCGTTCTTGTTTGTCGTTTTTCAGTATATTTAATTGAATAATATTATTATGTTAACATTCATATTAAATTAAATAATAATATTATTATTACTATTATAATTATCTCTACATCTCTTAAGCTATATCGTCATCATCACCATCATTTCCATCATGATCACCGACAACAGCAGTAACGTCGACCCGTTTAAAAACAGGTAATTCAATATATTTTATTATTTTGTTAACCATTCAACTCTATTTTTACACATTACTCAAGTATTTTCAAGTGTCCAAACAGTATCGGTAAATTTTTAAGGAGATATTTTTCTGGGAATCAATCCACCCCTTTTTTTAAGACAGTATCTGACGTATCTGTTTCGCTTTACTGCCGCCAACGTCACCTTCGTAATATGAACACTTCTGAACATTCGGTATCATATATACCCGATACATGGTAACCGATTTTTTCACCGGTTAGACGAAGTCATTGTTCCATAATATGTAACAAATAATAATAATATATTATTTGTGTTTAATTGACGTAACGCAACCGTCGGTTATGACCGGGTACGGAGATGAGTTTTGGGTTTTTTTTTATCACAAAGATTTGTAATTCAATATAAGTACTCTTACCGTAACTATATAATATGTCATAATACTATCATAAACTAATAATCTAAAATATCAAAATATTTTATCAATGGAAACACGCAAATAATTTTTTTTTCATATTATTATTCATAGGCAGATATTTACATAATATTATATATTTTAGAATCATTTTAGTATATTATATGAAAAATAAAATAGTCAATCCATTCTGAAATTTATTTCACAACCTAACGATCTAATAACGATCTAATAACGATCCTGTTTTTATAATAATGCTATTTTGAATATATCAGTTTTAGCCTTCTATTTAGTATTTAGATTTTTTAAAATTGATACTAAAAGGTATTATATTAAATAAATAATAAAATAATTGTTAGCGATTTATAAATTCAGATCAATAAATCTACTATAAAAATATAATAACGATTTATCTTTTAGTCGAGTCAATAAAATTGATTGTAGTCATTTAATTTAGAAATATTTTATAATTAATTAATCGATATCATTTACGGGTATATTTTATTTATTCTTAAAATACCATTTTATATTAAACTTTCACAATTTATTTTTCAATATTGATATTTTATTTGTCCACATTTCGGTATGTTTTACAATGTTTATGTATAAACATTTAGTAGGTTTTACTATTTATAAGATTTTAAAAATATCAAAATACGCAACACTAAATTTCGAAATAATTATCAATTATACAGTGTCGTTTTGTAATCGTAAAAATACTTGAGTATAATTATGTTGAAACGATTAAAATAAATACAGGATTTTTTTTTTAAAGTGTCATTTCCCTGAGAGCAGTGACGTACGCAGTAGTAGACTCTAAGGGACTAAAGCCTCCCCCATTGGCTAAATCATCATAATATAATTTAAAAAATAAGTTTAAACATTTTTTTTGAAAAATCTAACAAAAATTGTAACATAATATATTATTACACACTATCGTTGAATTTATATTAAAAATGTATAAGTGATGTATAAATGTAAATATTTGTATGTACCTACTCATTAAAATATTAATATAGAACAATATAATATGTTAATATTAATTCGTATTTCAAAGTTTAATAATATTATACATTATTTATTTTGAATAATCCTTGATTTTAATAATAATAGTAATAATAATAATGCTCATACTATCCAATTAGTATATTATCAAATAATAGTTTAATAATTTAAAATAATTATAACAATGTTAGTCGTTCGTTTCCTTTTTTACTTTATCGTAATTTTACGATTATTATTGTATTTTCTTCGATGTTCTACTTTAGTCTTAGGTATTGATGCAGTCACTAAAATATTTTCTTTAAGTACATCATAATATAAATATGAATTCAGAAAACCAGAAACAAATTTAATTGAAGAGATTAAAGGTTGACGAGTAAAGACGATGAAAATAATATAGACGTTAAATCATTTTTGAGAGAACGTTATTGAATAAATAACAAAATAATACGGTTTCTCTCTCGTGTGCACTAGCGTGTATCTAGTTAATGATTATTTCTCCGAATATATTATATTCTTTCTCACAGATGTCACACATGAATGTGATTTCTTCCCCACGTGTATCTTTGACATTTTCTATTTTTACATATAAATATATATTTTTATAAATATAACCTACCTGTTATAAACCGTTGTAACATCAGTCATTAAAACACTATATAAAAAGTGTTATAAACTATGTAGTTATAGATTTCAAATATAAATTTAATATTATTTATACACACGATTTTGCTAAAATATCCTAATCTTAAATATACACCTGTTGTGTTGTATGTAACTATTTTTAAAATCACTTAAATAGGCGTATACACATAAATCATAGTACATTTATATTATCTTATTAACTAATACAAATTAATAATTATTATACCTAATTTACATCATATTAAAACAATCATTTTCGAGGTGTTATTTATACTGTAAAATATACTGTAATACCTGCATAACAATATTAGAAGTAAAATACACCATAACAAAATATTAAATTGTTTAAATGTTTAATTAATAAGTGGTATTGAGATTTTAGTCTTGAATTAGTAACACTACGTAGCTTCAAATAAATACAAAATAGTCTAGTTTATACTTTGCAGTGTTTCGAATTTACTTTCGGTGATAACATTTAGGTTATATCTATTCTTAAGGTTAAAACTATAGTTTGTTTAGCTAGTTTACGTTTCAGTTTTATAGATTTTTTGTTCATAAACAAAAGATATAGAAAAAATATATTTCTGTCCTGACCATTTAGTATAAATATATATCATTATCTAACTATTAACGAAACTGCTGATACTTTAATAGTTAATAAATTTTAGTTTAAAATGTAAACCCCTTTTTCTTTATTATATATTTATATCCGTTAAATTTATTCATTGATAATGGACTATAAATTAACATGAAGTTTAAATTTTATCTCGAAATATCTTTGTTATTGCCATTAAATGATAATAGATGTTGCTTTCCATAAATTAATATAAATTGATATCAGCCTACTAAAAAACTTGTTGAACATAAATGTATATAAATGTATATTCATACCAAAGACGAAAAAAGTTAGCTACGAAAAATATTTATTATTTATTTATTCAGTCATTAACAGTTAATTTTAAATTCGAAATTAGTGATAAATATAATATTTAAAAATAAAAATACAATTTTTAGTATAAATTATAAACTTTTATATTAAATTTAATTCCTACATTTGTATTTGCGATAGATTAAAATTTATTAAATTATTTATGTATTAAACAACTTTACAAGGACAGTATTTTTTACCTAATACGAAATATACAAATTCAACTATGGAAACTTTAGAAATATAACGTATTTTTTTAAGGGATAATATGACATTTGATAATATTTGGTATTAAAACGGTATACAATGTGATCCATTCAACGTATAACATTATCTTAACATTATCTCGAAAATTATTAACTTTTTCCATCTTTTTTTTGTTGATTATTTTAAAATTTACTTTATTTTATAATATTGGTTTAATTTCATATTTTTAATCATTTTTGTTCTACCCTAACTATAAGTAGGTAATTTCTTCATTCTTTGTTGATAATTTGACGAGATTTCTTAGATGTAGTTAAGTATTCTTAAACATTTTTTTTATTTTCTTAATATTATTATATTGATTTGCAAACGTCTGAAAACTATACCATAAATAGGTACACAAATGCGAATGAATCGTATAAAACATATTAATCTTTTTAGTAGAAATCTTGGTTTATTTTGTGTTGTTGAATTAATTGTTTATTAATAAACTAATTAATAGACCACTTATTAATATTTTTATTATGTTATAACTTATTACTTTATTATTAACATTTAATTCCGAATGTACATATGTATAGAAGAAAGTTATTTTAACTTTAAGATTGAAATTTACTTTTAAAGAAAATGTGGTGTATTATAGATTTTATAATATCGAGTACAACACATAATCAGAAATCGCAACTAATATATTTACGTCGTAGAGAAGAATTTCGAGCTCGAGGCAAATTTTTTTCCGGAATATAGATGAATTTTTTATCCGGGCTCAGGCTAAAAAACTTCCCAGCCCCCCTGCTACTGTCCAGCATATAGGGAATAGTTGATAACATCTAAATTTAATTCTAAATAGACTTAATGAATGGTAATAAAATAATTATATTATCATAATGTATTTTATAACTTTATCTTAGTTCGTGATAATAATATATGTTTATATACGATTACTGCACCAGCGTACCATTGCAGTAATGGCTACTGGTTAAAAAAAAAAAATTCCATCTCCCAAAAAGATCTAACATTAAGAGATTATAATGATCAAATCGCTGGCACTAAATAAAATATTTAAATGCTAAAACTAATTTTAAACCTATCTCAATTCATTTCTGAAATTAAAAATGAATATCGCCATTTAAAAGTCGAAAGTTGATACTTAATTGGAATAGACCAAAAAGGGTTAAAAGTATGAAATTAAACCAATATTATAGAACCAGGTAAATTTTAAAATTATCAAAAAAAAGTTAGAAAAAGTTAATAGTTTTCGAGGTTATGAGTGTTCTACGTTAAAAGAATCATCTTGCATAAAATATGAAACCAAATTCAACAATTATTTGTTTTTAATAATTATTCTATATATGCAGTAATTTTTATATTTTTTATGAAAGGTAACCAAATAATAATACACTGCAAACATGAATTCTATTATTTTTAAATTATTACTTAAGATATTTCACGATTCATGATTTAAAACGAAATATTACGTAATTGCTATTCATGCATATTATTAATCAATTCGAAACCGTAAATCTTAATTATATTATTAGTTAAATATTAAATGTGTTTCGTATTTGTTTAAACCACGTATTTTTATAATAAATAGTACGTACATGACAGACTTTGAAAAATAACGTATTCGTGTATTTTCAAGGAATAAACAATTCCGTTTAAATTATCTTATATATCTTAATATAAATTAATTACAACCTTACGAGTTAAAACATGTAATAACATTATTCATAAAAAAAAAAAAACAAATTCCTAGTAAAAATAGCGTCATTTATATTGTAAATACAAAAAAAAAAGAAAAATAATAAATACAACGAGAAAGTTAAACACCAAATCACGATCTTCCTAGTTCGTACCATACGTAATAACTTATAGAATATAAAGTATAAAAATTGTATTTATATATACCTAATATTAAAAATTATTCTCAAATGGTAAATAAACAATATCATAAATATTATATTAAATTTGATAAAAACGGAAATTTAAATTATAAATTATTATATTCGGTATGTTGGACAACTTTCAATTACCTTAATAAATTTATTGTATAATAAAATTTTTATCTACTACCAAATTCATTAGTTTACTCAAGATCGTAAATGTAAAATTTAAATTTACTTATTTTACGTTCCTAACCTTAAGTTATATACCTTGAGGTTTATCTACGAAGGATGATTATCGTTATGAACTTTTACTTTTTAGCAGTTTAATGTATTATTGAACAAATCAGAAATAACTAGAATACTAGAAATATTTTATTACCTATACGTTCGACAAGAAAGTACATTAAAACATGTCTATTAATAAGTCATAATGTAAAATATCATTATGAAGTTTAATAATAGATATTATAATACACACCAAATACACGATATTTATACTATTCAAGTACACCGTATAAAATCTTCTATATACATAAATTCATAACTATTATTATATTTAATAATATTTAAGAGAATGCTCGCTTATAAAATATGTATGTCTATTAAGTGGTTTTTATAATTTCATCTCCTTATTAGCCTATAAATAAAAAAATAACATGTAACAAACCACTGTCTAACTATAAATCATACAAGATCAAATGGAAAATTATTTAAAAATAATATACTAAGTATAATACCGTTAAATAACTATTTTATAGAACATTTGACATTTATATTTTTATTGATTAGTAATTTTATTGATGTAAATAATGAATACAATAATATAAAATAAATTATTGTTATTTTCCAAAATAATGTGGAGTCAAATATAAAAATTAAATAGATTTAATTATAAATTAAATTCAAATTTCGTAGTATTAATAGTATAATACCTATAAACAATATAAGAAATGTACAACATAAAATAATATGTTATATGTAACACATTCTAAATGAATATATTTTACCAACTAATCAGAAAAAATGTAGTGAAATTTATCAAATTGTTTACCCAAAAACTAATAAATATAAGACTAACTTTATATTTTGTTTTAAAAATAATATAAAATTAGAATCTTTGAACATGTTAATTTCATAAACATGTTATATTAATATGATACCATTTAGATACAGTTGTTTAAAATATACTTATAATATTTGTATTACTATATATAAATTCAGACAGCCTTGATACTTAATGAACTCTAAATTCATTTAGTCTCTGTAAATATAATGAAATTGCAGAAAATCATGGCAATTATAAAGAAAATAACAAATGTCATGTATTAATAGGTAATTATTATACGTGTAACAATGCATTGTATATTATGGTATATTGGCAAAAACCGAGAAGTTAAAAAACCCTTCCGTGAAGGTTAAACGTTCGGTATATTTCAAAATTATATATTTAAAAAAGATTCACTTCCGTAAACGGTTAAAAAAAATTATATTACGTAATCACCACCAAATAAATTTATTTATTGTGTTTAATATTTTTTAAATAATTTATATTGTCAGTATAATTATTGAAGATAGTCCCATGTTAAAAATATATGAATAACATGAACATGTGAATATGCATTACTTAATATAAAGTTGAATTGCAAGAATGGGCATTAACAATTTAACAAGTCAAAATTTAGTTAATTCATATTAAGTTATATAACGAAATACTTTTTTAAAGTATTGACTTTTAACATAAAGCGTTAAATTGTTTTCTAAAATTTAATGTAATTTTTTTATGAATTTATGTATGTATTTTTAACTTTCAACGACCACAATTTTGTGTTATTTAATTTGAAATTCATCAAGATATAGCTAGATAATAAAATGATAACAATTTAAGAAAAATGAAATTACATATTTTCATTTTTTAATATTAATATTCTATTTTAGTTTTAATTTCTAAGTTAATTAAATTTAAAAGTAACTTTTAGCTTTGAATTTAACTAATACATTTTTATAATAATTCGAATTAACGAGTTAAAAAATTAGCTTACTTACTAGTCTTGTTAAATTGATTCTTGGATATAATATAATAATTATATTATGTTATATAACTATGTTATACCTATGACTGTTTCACTTAGATATAATATACCTAACTATATAAACGTAAAAAAAAATTCTTTATTTCCAACTAATTCCTTTCTAAAACGATTGATTGAACAATTGAATCGATATAACAATTAATAATAAAAATAAAATATACGACCTCAATAATTATCTGTGTCCCTGTTCCTGCAAGTTTTTGTTCTATATATTGAAACGAACGCATATAGAATACTTTATAACTATATTGAACTATAACATCAAATCATCAACGATTTCTATTCGTTGTAACGTTTTGGATGGAAATTTCAACGTGTTTCATTACGATTAAAATCAAATCTAATTTGAATATTATATTAGGTATTTACTTAAATATTATTATATAAACAACACTCATGATAGACATTTCGCTAGTTATTTGAAAACGTACGAAATGATAAAAAACCTACCAGAAAACACAATAATAATAATATTTTTACGTGAGACAACAGCGAAACGATCTAAGTGGTTCTGTAGATTTCAAAAATTATTTTTAAACTTTGGCCCGACATTTATTTGACATATTATGACGACTGTAATCGTTACGCGAAATAATACTAGCCCCCGAGTAAGCTGGTACCTATTTAAACCGTCGTACGTCCGAGTCTGAAATGAAAATAAGTACACGAATAAGCCGTGTAACACGCTGGTTTCCGAAAAAAATTAATAGGCGATCGTGTTTTGCTCTCGGCAAAGAAAAAAATTAACGTTTCGTAATAAGATTTTTTATCGTCTGTATTTAAACTAGATTATGGTCGTACAAAATACGATACAGAGAATGCGTATAATATATAACGTACGTATATAAAATGTTATGTAAAAATAAAATGTGTTAATATAATCGTAGAATAATAATTTTGAGCTCAACTCGTTGCAATATAATATAGGTAAAGCCATTTACAGTTTCTGTATTTTTGTTTCATGTTTAACAGTTGAAAAAATTAAATATATAAGTTACTTGTTAAATGTTTAAAAAATTGTATACAGATTCCTGAATCGTTAATATTTCAACACGCAAAATTTGATACCTTAAATACTTAATAGAGTATACTACTATAGTAAAAAAATAACAACAACGAAATTGTATGATTTAAAACAAGAAAAACTATTTATGTATGAATATACTCTTTTATGTTTCTAGTAAAAATATATACACTCTACCTACTAATAATTGTTGGTAAAATAGTGTTAAATAATAAATTATTGATACCATGATGATTAAAGATTGGATGATGCTTTTCTATTTGACTTATAAAAAAGCATTTTCAAATAATTATAAATTCATTTATGGAACTAAATTGTTACGAATCTAATTTAAGTTTCTCGAAAAAAAATTCTGTAAAAAAAGTAAAAAAATAATCAAATATATTTTAAATAATTTCAATAAACATATAATATTATCAATATTGTTTAAGAATGACCAGAGGATTCATACATATAATTTGACCAACTTAGCGGCAAACAAACAGTAAAAGTTTTATAAACGATAAGTTTGTAGACAAATGTACTTATTTTTTATTTATTATTCGCACAACTCAGTAATTTTTAATTTCAGGAAATTATTTTAGTTTTTCCATTAAACATGAAAATATAATTCGTACTGAACCACGACATTTGCACTCTTAATGCGTATAAAGATTCATGGGCACTGCCGGAAGGAACACTAACGATCGACAAGGTAGTTAACTTGTCACAGCATTATCATCAGTGACCGTAATTGATCAATTAGTCAAGCCAAAATGCAGAAGGTCTGATTTCGCTCTCGATTACCATTACAATTGACGGTGAACTATATAATATTATTTAGTGAAAAGTTCAAATTAAAATTATTCGTATAGATTTTAACAAATGTTTAATTTATATTTCTTACATTCTGTTGTATATTATGCGCAATAAACACAATAAAGATGAATATTATCTATTATATTATCAATACAGTGAGACAATGTGTTTTATCGCTTGATTATAAAGGTACTCTAATTTATTATTGTACCTAATCATACTCGTTTTACATTATCTGTCTGAAAATATGATCTGGTGTCCTTCAATACAAATAAACAATATACGAACGATTGCGAAAATTATATTTAAATAATCAAATATTGTTTTAATTAAATCAATTTTGAACGTGAAAATAATATATTTAGATACGTTGCAGCTGAATTAATACTTATTTTTGTTTGTAATGTAATACACGTAATAATAATAAAGACAATATAATACAGTATAGATTCAATATAATATGATATCTGTTTTGGATAATATTTTTACATAGTATTATCATTACATAATAAACAACAAAATACATTATTTTACCTACTTTTATTATTATTTTTGTTAATCGTTAGTTATTATAAACTGCGCATAAAAACATTTAAATTAGCATGCATGTTTCTAGTTAATTTTAAATTTTAAACTGTTATCTATATAAACAATTTCATTGTATATACATTTATAATTGTTAAGTAAATTTATATAATTTTCATTATAAAAACTGATTTATAAGATAATTTTAATTTTAGTATTCAAACTAAAGAAATATATTAATATTTACCAGTTACTTGAATAATATTTTCATTATATAATAATATAATATTTTCAGTTTATTTTTGTAAAAGTATTAGATCTCTGTTCAAGAACGTGTGACTACTCATTGTTCTGCATGATAAAATAGGACACAAAAACAGTTATAATATTTAAATTATATTTTCTATAAATCTAATTGTATATTCATATTATGTTTGGTTTTTCATAACAGATAACCTTTCTTTTTCATTATATCCTAATAAATAAACTATACAATTGAGTGTACGTTTAAATATTTTTAATAATAACACTAAACTCAACTTTACACATAGAACCAACATAAAAGTTATTAATAAATTAAAATTTGTAAATAATAAAAGATTAATTGTAAAATATCATAATGGATTTGTTAATTATCTCAAAACTTATATCTTAATATTAATAATATTAGTATTAAGTTCAAAAAATAATATTTTAAAATAAGTATAAGTATATATTAATTGTGTATCTATCACACGTTTTACGATTGACTTGCATGATATAAAATTATACTCTTGAGTTGTTAAAGTATATCCATAGAAAATAATATCTGTATATATAATTTTATATATTTATTTATAAATAAGCATACCTACCTATTTATGTTTTGTACAAAGTACTCTATACGAACGATGTACATAAAACACATATTTGATAATTTTAAAGTATTATTTTCCATTATCTTTATTGCGATTCTCTAAGTAAGAATAAATACATATGAGAACTTATGAAAAATGTATTGAAAACAATTGACCCACAGTAAAAATTGCATAAGGACTAATCAGATAGTAGAGAATGTAAACATTCATCGAACACACCGAGTTTGTATAATTTGTTGCTATTATCAATATTATTATTTATTATTATTATTATTTTTTTTTTAACGTAAAAAGATTTCATTCCAACACAATAATTGCCCGTTGACAACTGTTGAGCATCGACCCTGGCCCGTTTCTCCAGTGACATACTGTACATGATAATTATAATTTATTATTATGCAGCAAAATAACAAATTATAGGTACCTATTATAATTTCATTCTTCTAGACTTAGTAAATAGGTATAAAAATGTAATATATTTTGAGTGATAATAACATACTTGACTGTGTTTAGAATTTACATAACAAAAATTTAAAAACAAAAGTTCCAAAATTGTTCTAATATATAAAATTAAAAAAAAAAAATTAATTATTTACAAATTATAAATGAGTATTTGTTTAAATAAACTGTTCTACTTTTGATAATCGATTACTATTGATATAGATTTTATCTTATTTCCGTAAATTTTACCGATTTTCAGTTATTTTTTTGGTAATTATTCTTGTCCCAAGGAAAAAATTTTGTAAAATTCCAAAAATAAGCTAAATCAAGTACTAACTAGATTCCATTTGATACCGAAAATATAACTAATAATTTTAACTTTAAGACATTAACATTTTTTTCATTACAACATACAGCGTTATAAGTTTTACAACAAAAATATATTATATATAACATGTTAATAGTAAATATCAATATTATATACATAGTTATACAGAAGTATTAAATTAATTTTTATAAATTTTAATTTTAATATAACAAAATAGAAATAAATAACTCAAAATTAAATATTTTATCCTACATATTTTTTCAAATAAATCGGTCCATTGTTATTAATATAGGAATCATTATTCCTTATCATATATTAATTCTTTCTCCTAGTCTCTTTAATCTAAATTCAAAAATATTATCTCTGAATAGCTTGTTATAATATTAATTATCCAACTGTTATAATTTTTTAGGGCGCAGAAAATTGGGAGTAAATATCAATACTTTTTAAAACTAATGTAAAACGTATACTAGATTTTATTTCAGTATATATATATATACGTATATCAAACGCGTTGTTGTATAGGTTATTTTGTCATTCGATAAAATATTAAATTATTATTATTTTTTTTATATTAATATTTATTATTTATTAAGTACCAGATTTCCAATACAGCTAAGGAATTGTTACCATCTCGTTCAATATAGGATATTCTTAAAACCAATAATTCAGTAGAAGGATGGCATAATTCATTTAATTCAACATTAAATACACTCTATCCTTCGATATGGAATTTCTTCATTAAACCTAACCGCTAATAAAAGAAGAAAAACTTAATCGTTTAAAAAAGCATTGATTTTTGGCTGGAACGAACCAAGACAAAAACTTAAAACATATAAAGATACAGCTTCTCGAATCAAAGCAATCTGTAATGATTTTAAAAACCGCAATATAAACGATTTTTTGAATGACATTGATCAAAATCTTTTATACTAAAATAAATTAAAATATCTATGGCCAGGTTGCATAAACGTTCAATAGCGACTTACAGAACGTTTAACGGACTAATGGTTCGGTAAATAAAATTAAGTGTTGCTTGAATGCCCAAAAAAGATAACGGATCTGTAAATAATCGGTTACCGAACTTATACAGATACGATTTTAGTTCGGTAAATTTTATAGATCGGTTATAAGGTGATATGATTTTAATGATATAAATATTTATCAGTGTTTTTGCCAGAATGTCAATGTTTGTTATTTTCAAATTACAATGATTATACTTATTGGCTATTTTATATATTTTTGTTTGAAAGTTTTAAATTTGAATCAGTCACGTTGTATTATCATAATAATTGTATCTTGGTATACATTTACAGTTTAGGTAACCATAGAAAACGTTTATAAATTATAATTCAGTTATGCAGCACTTTTTACACTTTAAACATCCATTAAAATTGTATCGATTAGTTAACTACAAAGTCGGTAAGTAACTAATTTACAGACATAATTAAATGCGACCCGGCCTAAATGTTTAAATATAATTTTATGATTTTATGAATTAATAAATAAATGTTCTTGCGCCCAAATTTACGACAACCAATTGTCATTGTGCCCAATTGTCCAGCGGTTCGGTGTTGTACAATCTCTAAAACATATTTTTTTAAGTAAAATAAATATATCATTAAAAATAAATCAACAAACAGAATCGATTAGCAATTTATCATGTTCTGAACAAAAGGTTTCGGGGTCTTGAACTCATTTCCAGTATTATAAACAATCCATATTTAGGTATTATTATAGTAAATAAAAAATGAAAATCGAATAATTCGTGTTAGGTTACCTAATGAAGTGTTATTTAACTGAATACAACTGACATAGTATTCCAATTAAATTAAAATATACATACATTTTAAAATTTCTATTTTAGATTCTGAGCGGAGCGAGGTTTTTTACAAAGATATTTTTTTTTTTATGTATGAAAACATTTTTTCGGGTAAAAATAATGGTCCGATTACCGCAAATAGGGTACCTTCTCTATAGCGAATTTAATTTAGTTGGTACTTTTTTTAGCTCAATTTTTGAATTTCCCATAATTTTTTCCTTGAAAAGGAATGATAATTCCTTAAATATTGATCGTAGGGATTTGAAATTTATTTGCATATTTACATATGTAATTTACATTCGTGGTAAATTTTGAAATGGATTATCAGTATAATATATTGCAATATATTTAGATACGCTCAGAATCGTATTTTCTAATGCAATATCATTGCATTCAAATCTTAATAATTATAATAAACAACTAATTTCTCCGAGAACCGAAGGGACGAAGGAGGAACTCCACTATCGGCTTTCCCACTTTTTTTTCTTATTATTTCAATAAAATATTATGTTTATTATGTTATATTCAACGAAGACGCGATGTTTATATAAAATAAAATAAATATAATAAATTTTACAAGTTTACATTTTGTTCTCCATTTCAACATACATATATGTGTAATATATGAATGAATAGATTTTAAGTAGTAAGTTACAAATTTACATCACCATATCGACACTTTTTGATACTATTATTGTTTTTTCAGTAAAACATTAAAAAGAATTGACTATTTTTGTTATCATTTTTAATATAATTTTGTGGTGTCGATATTATCGACATGATTAATTTTTTACATTTTTAAACAAAACAACATAATGATTTATGATAAAAAATTATACGCAATTTTATTCGGTTAAAAATATACACGCGTGGAATCGCATTAGGACGGAAAGAATAATGTAAGAGAAAAATAGCGTCAAATATTTCGCATCGAGTCAGTTCGTAAAATGTAAAATGTAAAAATTCCTTATAAATGCGTCATTTTATTTTTAAAACTTTTTGGTGCATATTTCATGTGTATAGAAAAATAATAAACATTTTGTCAATAAACAATTTAGAGACATAAAAAAAAAAATTGAAATTGTATTTTTGTTGTTGGTACTTATTTTGCATATCATTGGGTTTTTAAGTGTTTATTTTTTGGTTTTATATTTTAGAGATATAAGACTTTATTTATCATGTTCGAGGGGTAATTTTTAATAATAGTTAAATAAAATAAAGTATAGCCTTAAACAAAGTTGTAAGTATCAAATGTATACATTCATGCATGTAAACTGCTCTCCAATTAATTTAACGGCGTAAAACTATTCTTTACAAATTATTTTAAAATTAATACCAAAAAGTAAAAAACGACGAAATTTCGCTAATAAACTAGCAACATTCAACGATTTATGATTGAATTGCTTTAATATCTTTAATAATAGTCACTTACAAGGATCCATAAAAGAATTCATAATAATTTTTTAAAATTAAAAAGAGTAATGTAACTAAATTTAAAATTTAAAAACGTTTAATATATTTTATTTTAAAAAAATGTTTGTTTTACATACAATTTTTATCAAATTTTTATAGTACCTTTTGACAAATTTAAAATTATTAAAAATTATAACTATTATTGATTCAAGTTAAATTTAATTTTAAAAAAATAGTATTTTCTGTAAAACTATATTATTTAATTTAACTTAATTATTTTAAATAAAATTGGTATTTAAAACAAATTTAACTCGTTGAGTTAAAACTTAACAAATAAAAAAATTACTCATTACATGAAATAATTAAAATTAATTTGATTTTAATTTTTCACTCGCTAGTTCTCACCCTTGAATTAACAATATTGCTAATAATATCTATTTTGTTTTCATTACTCATAATATTGTGCTGCCCCCTTGATCACATCGTTGTAGAGGCCTCTGTACTCTGTGCTCTGCCTCTGCATTTCTTATCTTTTATATGCATTGATAAGTTATCAATAATTTTAGATGAATAGTATATTTTTATTATCAGATGAATTATGCTGACAATATTGTTACTAAATTAGATATTAAATATTAATGTTTTATAACATGTTAATACAAATAAATGTTTATTTTCATTTCGCACGTTATTATTTAATTATTTAAAAATTTAAGTCGGTTAGATGACGGTTTTCTTGAAATTTATTATCATTAATTTGTTAACAATATCTTAAAACTACACTATATTGCTAAGTCAAAACATAAATAAGTTGGCAAACGCCATGTGTTTACATAACTGATACTATTCAATAACCAATAAATAAAACCAGATTTGTAATCCCAAAAATCTTAAAAAATATTAATATTATGGTTTAAATTGTTTTGTATATTACGTCCTATTATTTAAAAATCTATTATAAGTATTAGTTAATAATAATTTATTGTTGTTATTTAATTTGTCATTCATAGATTTAGTATGTATGTTAACAATTTATATGTTATTCTATAATCACAATGCTCATAAATCATAATCCTATTCCTATTCCTATTTCATTAACTTTTGCATGAACAATTAAAATGAGGATCTTATCAATTACAAATAAGAATACTCATAGTTTTTTAAAACCAAATGAATACGTAATTGAAAAGTATTATAAAATATTGATCTAGGAATCTTAATTTAGAAATATGGAGGCATAAGTCTAGATACAAAATGTGCCTACTTCTCAAGGTATTCTAAAGAAATGTTAATTTTTTTATTACACTGCTTTAAAATCTTACATAAATATTATAGGGAATTTTGTTCATTTTCCAAACAAAGTACCTTTAAAAGAAATATCCACTTCTAAGAAAGAAAAAAGAGAATATATGATATTTATTAATATGTAATATAAGAATTAATATATAATATTTCTCTATATTTAATATTTATATATTATTATTTAAATATAAATGATTAAACTAACAATATTAATTCATAATAATATGAATCGATAAATTATTATTTTTTAAATTATATTAATATTCATTAATATAAGTTATTTTTAAAAAAATTATATTTAATACAATATATGTAAAATTATGATACACAGAACATAAACTATTGGTTATATAAAGGTATCTTATTAATGTATAACATTTCTCAAATATTAATAATCCTATACATTAATATTCATAATTATAATGTTATATAAATATAAAATAAAAATTTAAATATAATAATATTGTTATCTATCATACAAATTAATATTTGTATATTTTCTGAATGTAATTATAGAGACGTAAATAATAATATGATATTTATTATTTAGTACACATTATTACGTTTAATTGTTACAATGTAGTGACTTTGAAGTTTAATCACATTGTGAAGAATAGTGTAGGAATGATGGTATGACGACGGACATTCTGTAAAAATAATAGTATTTTTTGATAAGAATAAGCAAATAAGTATCAGCGTTCTGGACATCTTGGCGTGAATACAAAAATTGCTTTATTTTATATTTAAATTGTTTCTTGTGCAATAAATACTTAGGTAAAATGTACAGAAGTTGTTAAAACATGTCGATGTGCACATAATAATTTAATAAAGTGATACAATATTGTGACGACGAAATATTTGTTATTGTTTTTATATATAAATATTTGTATGTGCAACATATACTTGCGAAATAATTAAAATTTACGTTTATTGTATTTATTAATATTTGTCAGTGCTTACCACTTGTACCATACTTTTCGACCTATCCATCGGCTTTTGATCATATCTGAAGCCTTTTCAGCGATCATGATCGCCGGCGCGTTTGTGTTGCCGGACGTAACCATTGGCATGATAGATGTGTCGACCACCCGCAATCGGTCAATGCCGTATACCTTGAGCTCGGTATCAACCACAGCACCCACGTCCCAAGGTGGGCCCATACGGCAACTTCCAGCCTGGTGGTTTTCTGGCGCGGTATTTCGACGGATCGCGCATTCCCAATACGCGTCACACCCGAACTCAAGGTCTTCGCATCCGACCGTCGGGGTGCGGTCTAGTTCCATACCATACTTCTGCAGAGCCGATGTCTCCGACAACGCTATGGCGATTTTCACGCCGTCTATCAACGTGGCTATATCATCCGGATGGGTCAAGTACCGGGCATGGATGGCCGGGTGATCTAACGGATTAGCTGTTTTGAGCTTAATCTGGCCCCGGCTCTTGGGGTGCAACACCCCCGGAATCACTTGAATTGCGCGCCTTTCATTTTCATTTTCCTTCTCATCCACCTGGCCTGTTTTCGCACAGTTTGCCATATACCCGTTGAAAAAAAACTGTAAGTCCGGATTGTCTTCAGTCGGGTTGGCGTATTTAGATGGGAGTATAGCCGTCACTTCAGTTATACCGGTGCCAGACATCAGACCATCTCGGAACAACAGGTACTCCGTGGCCGTAGCCCAGTTCAACACCGTAGTAGACGAGTCGTTGATATTGAAGTTTACGAAGTAAGCTACGTGATTGTGGAGATTCTGCCCCACGCCCGGAAGATCATGCACCACCGGCACCTTGACGGCATTTAAATCGTCTTTGGGTCCGACTCCCGAGAGTAACAGTATTTGCGGCGAATTGACCGCGCCACCGGACACAATCACCTCTTTCCTGGCCATGATCCGGTCCGTCAATCCGTTTCGGATCACCTCGACACCATAGGCGTTCTTATTTTTTGAGTCGATCAACACTTTGGTCACGATAGTGTTTAATAGGAAATGCAAATTCGGTCTTCCCTTGGCCGGGCGCAAGAACGCGCGAGCCGAACTATAACGCGATCCATTTTTGGACATGGTCTGCGTAATCGCGAAACCCATATTACTGGCACCGTTCAGATCCTTGACCTCGAATCCCAACTCCATACCGGCCTGAAGAATGGCGTGCGACAGTGGCGGATGATATTGGAACTGTGTTACCGGTAATGGGCCACCGACACTGTGGTAACCGGCGTCCATAGTGGTGACTTGGTAGTTGTCCTCGGATTTCAAAAAATACGGTAGAACTTCTTGATAACTCCAACCCGGATTTCCCAACTTGGCCCAAGTATCGTAATCGTGTCGACTACCTCGAATATACGTCATACCGTTTATTACACCTGTTCCCCCCAGTACCTAATACACAAAATAAATTACTTAAATTAATTTCAATAACATTTACACAATAATAGAGATATCTATACTATATTTAAAATACTGTAAATTACTATTTTGATTGCAATTTTAACGTTACACTCAAACTCTTCAATAATAATCATTATTACGAGTGTAATATTTATGTTATTTTTATCTATTTGATTCTTGTTGTTAACTGTTGTTGAGACTGGAATGAATATTTTCCGTCGATTGCTCACCATTTATCTATTATTATGATTCTATACTTGGCTGTGATTATAATCGTGGTCATCCAATCACATGCCGTTAATTTGACATCAACCCGCATTGCTCGTACGTGTTATCACGTTTGAGTATATATTGGACCGTACTGACTAGAAAACTCGTTCTTTCTAATTTAGTAGCTCTGAAAAGAGCCGTTTTAGTGTTTTTGTACAGAAGAAGATCAAAGTTCGCGATTATAATAAACAATCAATTGTGTTGTGCAATTTGTCAATTGAGAATGCGAGATCATATTATTACTATTTATATTAATTTTTAATTTACACACGTGATGCCGTGATGGGATGACTACTTTGAGAATGTTTTTCCTGATTATTGGTTTAATAAGAAAAAAATGTTATTATTATCATTCATGTCCATGTTAACACTGGAGAGATTATAGAACCGACCACGATAGAGTATAAATAGTCCGGTTACCTAACAAGTAACAACGCGATAATATCACGCTTACAAGTTGAAATTTGTTAATTCTATACTGCATTGAGTCTATATCTATTGTTAGTCGAATAATAATAGTATACTGGAATAATAACAGTCATAATAATAGTATACAGTGTGATCAGAATATCATGTTACAATAATAGTGGGGATTAGGTACATACATTTTAAATTTTATTTTCATTAATTTTTGTAACGCAATATTTTACGTCAATGTTTTGACCATACTGTTTATTATTTATTTATATTGTAATATGTGTGCGCAATAATTCGCAGAACAATACCTAGATAGTAGACACTGCCGCAAGTGGATGAAAATATTATATTCAAAATAATGCGGTTTTAGGATGTAATCGAGCACGATTAGTTTTAAATGTATTTAATTGCAGGGATGGACCAATCCTGAGATTACTTGATAAATAAAATGAATATTTTTTTTTTTTAAATAAAAATTATTCTTTTTATGTAATAATAAATACTTAACAAACCAAAAATGGTCAGCGAGTGTTAACCTAACCTTTCTTTAGATTAACGTTGTATTCACACATGACAACATTTTATAGATCGTTTAAAAGAAATAAAAAAAAAATATTTAAAATATTAGAGAATTAAATAATTATTATTTATTACGTTCTAAATCTAAATTTTTAATTTAACTTGATTGAATGTTTCAGTTTATGCCGACGATTTACAAAACTAGTAAGATTACAAAAGGGTGATTCCCCCAAAACTTAAATTTTGATAACGTCCAAAATATTGAAGTGCAAATTCTGAAACCTTCGTTGCAATTTTTTGCAATTAAGTTGCAACATATTGGAATTGGTTTGGAGTCCAAATTATATTCAATTAAAATTATATTTCATGATAAATACAAATCTAATCGGTAACGGTTCACAAAATGTGATTATTTTCTCCAGGGGAAAGTCGGGTAATGGCTTGGGTACAGGTATAATTATACTTTCAATTATCAAATCGTTTTTGTCATATGAATATGGCATATTTAAAAACACGATCCTCTCATTTATCGAACAAAATTAAATAATAATAAAAAATAATAATATGTTACCTTTCCTCTGGGCCAGGTACAACGTCTGTCTGTGCTGCTCAAGCATGCCATATCTTCGGGTTCCGTCTTATAACCCCAATCGATCGACGAACCAAGAAAATTCGGGAACAATGATGGTACTTGGGTGCCGGTGGGCTCATCATCGCCAGCTTCGATCAACAGCACTTTCCATTGTGGGATCTGATGAAATAATAAAATATGTTTTATAAAAAATATAGTCTCGTTTAGTTAATCTAAGATATACATTCGAGATTCGATTACATAGTATTGTAGTCTATTGTAAACATTTTAATTTTTAAACAAGAGCTGGACTAGGATTCAATTAAAAGAAACGTAGGTAAGTAAGGAGAAAAAATATTATCTCCAACTGTCAATTTAACGCAATTTTTATAAATATTTTTTGATTTATATAATTTTTAAGTGCACATAAGTGAGAACATTTACAACTATATAGTACCTAATAGAGTGATTATTACCATTTATAGAGAACAATATCATTGTTATTTTTTTTAATAAATTCAATACAGCTATACTGTATTCCGTATTGCATTATATTATTATAATATACATCTTTAGTTATATTTTAACTCATTGTTGGAATAAAATGATATAATATTTCTAATAAGTATTAAAAATATATAACAGGTACTATTTCATGCCACTTAGATACTAATTTATTTCATTAGATTTCTTAGCTATGGTATATTAATTAAAAAATATTTAAAAATGGACAAATTAAATATATAATTAAAATTATAGTAAAGTGTAGAAATTAAATTTGTATAACATATTATACTACCAAAAAACTATGAAATGCGTTCGTGATACATCCTGTTGTATTAGCTATACCAAACTAAACTTAACCTAATATACTATTATTAAATTACGAATATTAATATTTGTATTAATATTGTTTTTATCATTGTTTAGTATTCGACGACGAACGTAGACTTTAATCGAAAAAATATTTACCTAAATAAAAGAAAAATACCTCGCTAAGTCTGCTCGCAACCACACTACCCGCCGAACCACCACCCACAACAATAAAGTCATATTCCCTGTCCGGAAACACTCGAGATATAGGACGTCCGCAAGGATCTTCAATATCACATTGCGATCTAATGAAAACTTCCAAAAGGCCCATGAACAACATGAAAGCCGATCCGCCGCACTGGCTGGCCAAAGTCGGACCAAGTTGAGTCACCGGACAATTACAATTGCTACTCATGGCGATTTTGTTTTTCGAATCTGAAACGATAGTAACATTCGATAAATAATTTAGTTTCCATTGTAAAACAACACCGAAAACATAATATTTAATAATAGTTTAGTATTTAGAATATATACCCGTACATATAAAATAATATATAATGAATACATATTATCACAATGTTTACAAACATTTAAGTATTGATACAATTATATATATTAAGATAAATAGTTTATCATAAGGATACAAATATTGCGAAAACCATTTTTACATCAATTTATATGTATAATTTAATTTAATTAATTTAATTTTCTTATGTTGTATTATATAATGTAAGGCGAATACTATGTAAATTACATTTTTACACATTAGAAATGCACTGTGTAAGAAATTATCCAAAAATATATTCCTGAAATATAATTTACAAAGATTTATATTCATTGTATACTATAAGTTTTATTAAATTTAATATGATTAATGTAATTTTTTTTAAATTTAAATTTTAGTCAAGTAATATTTTGTTTTCTTAAAAAAAAATATATCCTTTTATTTATTAAGTGATATATCATGCATTTCATTTATATGTGATTATTGATTATAATTTTTGTTCTCAATTAATATCGCCTTTAGAATGTTTAATCGACTAGTAGATATCTAATAATTTAATTTTAATTTTAATAATTCTAATGACATGTGATTTATTTTAGGAATATTGTTGTAAACAATTACACTAAATATTTTTTACGTAAAAACGTTCATTAATAAAAATGCTAAGATAAAATTATTTTTTTAATTTGTAATATCTAAAATGTGTTGTTATATAATAGTTATTTACTAATAAAAATGGATGCTTTTTGGAATTTATAAAAATAGACACAATGTTGTTTCAAGGTTATATGTATATATTATTTTAATATTACTCATTCAACTAGGGTTAAAATATAATAAAGGACAAATAAAACAAAAAATAAAATAAAAAATATGTTCTTAAGAATATAGAAATATGGGTTAAAAATGGTTATACCTAATAAACTTACTGCTTATTATAACTCTAATGACGTATACCTAATATTATATACACACAATTAGTTAAACAATTATTATACAATATAACTATATCACAACCAGTTGAATTTATGGAAACATAGGAAATAAAAATGTATGAAGTTTTTATCACATAAAAAAAATTAATTAAATATTAGGTAAAATTGAAAATAAAAATCATCATGTTTAACGCCTATATAAATATTATGAATTTATTTTAACCTAAAGATATTAAAAATTTTGAAACATGAATTTATTAATAATAATAAATATAAATTAATTTTAACATCTGACAAGTGAAACGAATTTAAAAAAAATTTTAACATTTCTAAAAATTGTACAAAATTATCATTCTAATATTATTGTTATTATTATTATACAACTATTGACAAATCCTTTTTTTTTAAAAAAAATTTTTCAAGTCACAATACTCAAGTTGTCCCTTGTAACAATATCGCGTTATCCGTCAACAGTTTCGTGTAATCGGTCAACAACAATGAAACACATTTCACCCGAGCCGGCGAGTTACTACTACCATTGATTATAAATACTAGTATAAATAGTAAATAAATAAATACAAGTAGTTATAAATACTATTATTTATAATCAATGCTACTACTAATGAGAAACCGAACACGCGACCTGCAGAGGAAACAAGTCTCCGATGGGAGCGGTGGCGGCAGAAACATGTATCTGTTCGAGAAAGAGAGAGAGACAAATTAGTGTTGTAGTCGGATCATTTTTTTATTTTGTTCTTTATTTTTTTACAAAAAAAAAAAAAAAAAAGTAATTAATTAATAATAAATACAACGAAAAGTTAAACATTAAATCATGATCTTCATAGTTCGTATCTTAAGTAATAGTTTATAGAATATAAAGTATAGAAATTGTATTTATTTATTCCTAATATTAAATATTATACTGAAATAGTAAATAAACAATATCATAAATATTAGATTCGATAAAAACGAAAATTTCAATTGCATTCAATATTTAAATTATAAACTATTATATCTGTTCGGTGTGTTGGACAACTTTCGATTACCTTAATAAATTATTTGTATAATAAAATTTGTATCAACTACCTAATTCAGGAGTTTACTCAAGACCGTATATAGTAAATTTAAATTTACTTAATTTACGTACCTAACCTTAAGTCATATATCTTTAGGTTTATCTACGATGGATAATAAATTATTGTTATGAACTTTTACTTTTTCTCATTTTAATGTATTAATGAACAAATCAGAAATAAAAAATCTAGAAATATTTAATTACTTACGTCCTACAAGAATGTACATTAAAACATACCTAGTGATAAGTCATAACATGAAATATAATTGTAAGGTTTAATAATAGATATTATAATACGCACCAAATACACGATATTTATACTATTCAAGTATACCATATAATATTTTCTATATATATTCTTTTTCACTCGTGTAAACTATAATTATATCAAATAATACTTGTGGGTACTTGTAGAGTCCTTGCTTATAAAATATGTATGTACATTAACTGGTTTTCATATTTCTATTGCCTTATTAACCTATAAATAACTATTTTATGGAACAATTGACTTATTGATTAGTAATTTTATCGATATAAATAAGCAAAACAATAATGTAAAATAAATTGTTGTTATTTTCCATAATAATATGTGGTATCAAATATAAAATTAAATAGCTAAAGTTATAAATTGAATTAAAATTTCGTAGTATTAATAGTACGAGTACAATACCTATAAACTATCAATTTCTCTAAAGAATTTTTAGGAATTATTTTTAATTCTTGGAAATATCATATTTCTGACGTCATTATTATAACGCATATATATTATATATACTAACTTTGAAATATACTAATAATTAATATATTACTGTATAAATTCAGACAGCCTTGATACTTAATGAACTATAAATTAATTTAGTCTTTGTACATTTAATTTAAGTACAGTAAATCATGGCAATTATAAAGAAGATATCAAATGCCATGATTAATAGGTAATTATTATATGTATAACAATACATTGTATATTATGATATATCGGTAAGAACCCAGAAATTAAAAAACCCTTCCATGAAGGTTAAACGTTCGATATATTTCAAAATTATATATTTAAAAAAGGTTCACTTCCGTTAATAGTTAAAAAAAATTATACTACGTAATTACTATAAAATAAATAAATTTATTGCATTTAATGTTTTTTTTAAATAATTTATATTGTCAGTATAATTATTAGAGATAGTTCTCTGTTAAAAATATACGAATAACATGAAAATGTGTGTATTTTCATTATTTAATATACCTAAAGTTGAATTGCAAGAATGGGCATTAACAATTTCAAAAGTCAAAACTTTAAATAAATTTAATATTTTTTTATATTTTTAACTTTCAACGACCAGAATTTTGTGTTATATAAATTAAAATTTATCAAGATATAGTTAGATAATAATATGATAATAATTTAAAGTAAAATGAAAATACATATTTTTAATATTAATATTCTATTTAAGTTAACTATACTTAAAAGTATTTTTTAACTTTTAATTTAACTTAAATATTTCTATAATAACTCGATTAACGAGATAATAAGTTAGCTAACTATTACCAGCCTTGTTAAACTGATTTCGGGATGTAATATAATAAGTATATTATAATATTATATATTTTAATATATCTATCAATTTTTCAATGGATAAATAAAAATTATTATTATTATTTTTTTTTTTATATAAAAATATAGCTTTATAATTTTATAACTTAATATTTAAACTTGAGCTCATTCAGATAAATATTCATCTAGGTAATGAATTACAAACAATTATCTTCATAACAATTAAAAAATATAACAAATTATTATTTATTTTTTTAATATATATTTATTTAATTATTAAATTTAAAAAATCTAATAAATATTGAAGCAATTTACAATTTACAATAACTATATTATGATATATTTAGATTTACTTAATCGTCATATAGTTTGAAAACTATTTTAATTCAAGAAAAACAATAAAATAGTTTGCAGTATAATTTAATAATTAAAAAAGCGGAAAGTTCAACTCTCGATGTTCCACTTTTGTCCCTCAAACCTCTGAGCAATTAGTGCTTCATTATAATTAACATTTAAATGCAAAGATGTTTCATTCGAAAATATGATTCTGAGCTAAACTCAATAAAATACGATATATTAAACTGATAATACGTTCTAAAATTTAACCACGCAAGTAAACTACCTATTTTAATGCTAAAAAAAATAATGTTTCCTACATTAAAAACAGCATTAGTTATCCCAAAATTTTAAAAATCAAATTCACGACGTTTTTGTCGCAATTTTGCCGATTTCCCTTCATTTTTGATAGTTTTTCTTCTCATAAGGAATAACTTTTGAGAAATTCAAAATATGAGATAAATAAAATTCTAATTAAATGCAATTCTCACAGAATACATACCCTACTTGTGATAATCGGAATCAGACCATTATTTCCATAAAAAATATCATAATATTTAATTTCACTAAATTTTTTAACTTTATAAGGTTAAAAAAAAAATTGTGACTTACTTACTTAATAAATATCCTTCAAAAAGGTGCTGAAGAAAAAAAGGCATGTATCATATGCATATTATGTTATAATTTAACCACCAATATAAAAATTACAAATTTTGTAACGTATAAAATAAATAAAACTCTTCCTAATAACACTACCTTACGTAACTCCATATTTAATCATTTCCTTATTACTATAAAAACCCTACTTATAGAAACTATTTATTTTATATTTATATGTTTATACCTATACTTTCAAAAGTGATAAATAATTTTAAAACTTAACGAATACTATATATATATATATATATTGTATATATCAAATATTAATATTGAGTTCCAAAAATCAATATTTTAAAATAAGTATATGTATTAATAACGTATCATACTTTTAATGATTGACTTGCACAATATAAAATTATACTCTAGAGTTGTTAAAGTATACACTCAGAAAATAAAACCTGTGCATACCTTTTATTAATTAATTTATAAATAAACATACCAATTTATGTTTTGTATAAAATACTGTATACGAACGATATACATAATCACATATTTCATATTTTTAAAGTATTATTTTCTATTAACTTTATTGGGATTACCTAAGTACGAATAAATACATTATGAGAACTTATGAAAATGTATAGAAAAAAATTGACCTACACTAAAAATTACATAAGGACTAATCAGATAGTAAAGAATGTTTACATTCAACGAACGCATCGAGTTTATATATAATTTGAGTCTATTATCAATATTATTATTTGTTATTATTATTATTTCTTTTTAACGTAAAAAGATGTCATTTGAACACAATAATTGCCCGTTGACAACTGTTGAGCATCGACCCTGGCCCGTTTTTTCAGTGACATTCAGTACATGATAATTATAATTTATCATTATGCAGCAAAATAATAAATTGTATCTATAGTAACTTCGTTCTTCTAAACTTATAGTAAATAGGTATAAATATATAATATGTATCGGGTAATAATAACATACTGGAGTGCAATTAAAATCTACATAATAAAAATTTCAAATTTGTTCTAACTTTTAATATACTTAAAAAAAAACATTTATTATTTATAAATTATAAATTAGATGGGTATTCATTTATTTTGCTATAAATCGTATATATGTTTAAATAATCCCTTCTACTTTTATCGATCACTATTGATAAAGATTATCTTAGATATTGATTAGAATATATAAAATAACAGATAATAAATATCATATATTACTCATAACAGGATAATATATCGTGTAGTATCTGGTAATATTTTATCAAAGTTGTGGAAGTAATTTTTTAATCATGTCCAATTTATTAGCGACTTGATTACAAAAAAAAAAAGCAGAAAGGTTGTTTTTAAACGTTTCTCTTTTGTCCCTTTGATCCTCGAAGAGATCAGTGGTTTATAATTAAGATTTGAATGCATTGATATGACATTCGAAAATACGATGTTAAACTCAATGTAATAGAGTATATTATACTGATAATCTGTTCCAAAAGTTTAATACATGTGTAAACTATTTATAAGATTAATCAAATACATTTCAAGTACCTAGGTTCAAAATTGCATTAGTTATCAATAAAAATCTAAAATAAATTTTGTCAAATTTACGATTTCCGTGAATTATGCCATTTTTTCGTCATTAAAAATTTCAAAACAATAATATATTATATTTAACATATTAAAAATTTATCTTTATTAATAAGTCGTTACACAGAAGTATTCAATTATTTTTTATACATCTAAATTTAACTTTAACGAATAAATAATTTAAAATTAAATATTTTATCCAAAATACTTTTCTACATAAATTGGTTTATTATATTGTTATTCATATAACTGGAATCGTTATTCCTTATCATATTATTATCATATTAGTTCATTCTAAATCCATTTAGTCTAAATCCAAAAATATTCTCTCTGTACAGTTTGTTACAATATTAATTATTTAATTGTTATAATTTTTTTTAATTAGGATCAGTTTACATTTATCTAACATCAAGATGCTGCACAGTTCATATTACATCAGAGAAAACAAACCTATTTTATCAACTCGAGGACCAAAGTTATAATTATTTTTTAATGTAGATTAATTTTGTTTCTCAAAAATCCTTGAGTTCTAAAAACATATTTTTTAAGTAAAATAAATCTATCACTTAAAATAAATATCAACAAATAGAATCGATTATTTAAAGGTTTTAGACAATTTACCATATTCAGAACAAAATTTTTACTAAAAGTTTAGATACAAATAGTTTTAGGGACTTGAATTCATTTCCAATATTATAAACAATAAATATTTACGTATTATTAGTAATTAATAAATCAAAATCAAATAAATCGTATTATTCATAGCACCTAATGTAGTGTTATTTAACAGAATACAAATTACTTGGTATTCCAATTAAATAAAAATAAATATACATTTCAAAATATCTATTTTTTTATTATTTTATGTCACATAAAATATGTCATATTTATCTAAGAAGCGATGTTTATGTAAAATAAAATAAATATAAAATTCTGTTCTACAGTTTATTCTCTATTTCAACATAAATATATGTATTATATATACGAGTGGATTTTAGGTAGTAAGATACAAATTTATATCGACGCTTTTTTACACTATTATTGTTTTATCACTAAAACATTAAAGAGCGTTGACTATTGAGCCATCTTTAATATAATTTTGTTGTATTAATGTGAATTTGAAGACAATTGTGTTCAAACTACGGAGTCCAAACGAAAACGATAATATTGTTTTAAAAAATAACGAACCACATCCCAATTATCTACGACGTGTAGGTAGGTAAAATGTAAATTTCGAATTTTTTTTATATTATCGACATGATTAGCTTTTTAAATGTTTAAACGAAACAACGTAATGTATTATCATTAAACGTTATACGTAACTGTGTATCGATTCAGTTAAAGAACAAACACGCGCGGATTCGCTGAAGGACGGAAAGAAATAAAGGGAGAGAAAAATAGCGTCAAATATTTCGCATCGCGTCAGTTCGATCAATTATGACTGTCAGTTGCGTTCGTCGCAAAAACATTTGTCAGATTCCGACCGAACGTATCGTACGGTCTTTTCAATTTTTTCTGGTCGGCCATCTCCAACAGTTTGAGCCCTGCCACGGCCGACTGGAAACCGGCGTTATAGTCCAATGTCACTTCGTTGTAAATGTACTCTTCTCGCAAATCTTTGTAATTGTCGTTCTCGTCGGGTCCGCTGACCAGCGCGCCGTACAGCGTTTGTGGGTTAGGTTTGGTACTCCGGTAATTATCCCAGTCGCACGGTGCCGGCCGGTCAGGACAAGAGCTGCGAAACGAGCAGATAAATTAATTAATTACGATTGAATTTACGTTTTTAATATAAATAATTGTACGTAGAAGACGTGTCTTAAAGCATTTCCATATTGGTTTTTTATACGATTACAGGAGATCCAAAGTATCCAAAAGAAATACAAAAGTAAAATTAATATGTTTTACGTTTGAATGAAGCGAGATATTATTATTATTACGTATATATAATAATAATAATAATTATTATTGTTTTTATTATAGTTATTAATAAGAATTTCCATACAAATGTATAATTTTTATTTGAAACTTTCTGCTGCACACTTCATCGATATATAAAAATAATAAATATTTTGTTTTTGTTGTTGGTACTCATTTTTTTGCTTTTACATTTTAGGGACACAAGACTTTACTCATAATGTTCGAAAGGTCATTTTTAATAATCATAATATAAAATATATTATAGCCTTAAACAAAGATGCAAGTATCAAATGAATACACTCGTGTATGTAAACTGCTGTCCAATTAATTTAACGGCGTAACATTATTTTTTATAAATTATTTTAAAATTAATACCAAAAAGTAAAAATCGACGAAATTTTGAAAATAAACTGGCAACATTCAACTATTTAAGCTTAAATTGCTTTAATATTTTTAGTAATATTCACTAAAAAAAAAAAAAAAATTCATAACGGGATTCATAATTATTATTTTAATCGCGACATCACGATTACCTGGCTGCGTGGTGCGGTTGTTGAGGATAGTTTTCACCGAATCCGACAACGTAGCTACGTCCTCCGTCCCCCAATATATAATTGATCTGTTCTTTGGCAAACTCTCGATATTGCGTGGACATTATACCGATATTAGCAGCCTGAGTAAAGATACAAAATGTGCTTAAGTACACGACATTATATACAAAATTACAAACAACAATTTACCTGCAAGCACAAGAAAACTATATTCGATGCATGGCAAAGTGCACCGGATTTTTCAATATATAATAATCCCTTCGGCGTTTTTTTTTGAACGTACACGTTGTAGTCGCAAAAATTTTTAATCGCTTCGGTATACTCGGCTTGATTAGTCAGTTCAGCTAAGAGCATCTGAAATTCGATTAAAACATGTTGTTTATTAAAAAGAAATATTTTAATCGGTCCATTTATACGCGGAACGATCGAGTGGGTAAGAATTTTTGGAAACAAACTTCCATGTATCGATTTTTAAAGCTGTACGATTTCATTAATTCGAAATTCTCACCTGAACGCCCGCGACTTTTTTATTATAATAGAATTCGTTAGGCCGTTCTTTAAGTCTATATTTCATGTACATATATTCGGCGTCATCCAAATATTTCAGTTCCTTTGTAGCCTTATACAACCACGCTGCAGCCCACGTTAATTCGTCTCCGTAGTCTGTCGATCTGAATAGAAAAAATAACTTGAATTTGCTTTTCGAACAGCTTTGAGTTTTGATAAACCATAATTAGTAACGAATTCAATGATGGACAAAATATATTTTTAAATTACCTAAGTAAGTCTAGAAATGTTTAAGTTAAAATTAAAAAGAGTAACGTAACTTAATTTAAAAACGTTGAATATATTAATTTTTAAAAAAATATCTTCGTTTTACATTCAATTTTTATCAAATTTTTAGAGTACATTTTGACAAATTTAAAATTATTTAAGTTTATAACTATTACTCATTCAAGTTTAATTTAATTTAAAAATAGTATTTTCTATAAAACAATATTATTTAAATTAACTTAATTATTGAAAATGAAATTGGTATTTAAAACAAATTTAACTCGTTAAGTTAAAAGTTAACAAATAAAAATATACTCTTTATATAATATAATTAAAATTAATTTGCTTTAATTTTTAACTCGCTATAGTTCTCAGCCTTGAATTAACAATATTACTAATAATATCAATTTTGTTTTCATTACTCGTAATATTGTGCTGCCCCCTTGATCGCGTCATTATAGAGACCTCTATGCTCTGTCCCGAATTTGTATAATTGTCTGGCGTGTTTTAAACAATTATTTGAAAAATTCGAATCGATCTCGGCGAACACGATTGAGACGGCGGAAAGTGCGGCCGATGTTTCTCCGGCCAAATCGGAACCTGCGAAAATTAACGAAAGTCATTTATCGTCATATCGATTGTTTACGAACCAAATATATAAAAATCTAATATCTGTCACGCACACGCAGTCTTTCAGCGTTTACCTGGTCGATTTTTGTCAATTTTATACGCCGGCCTAGACATATTCATATCTTCGGCTCGACCCCAAAAACGCAGATCTAAATTGAAATCGCCCACCTGTCCGTAGAACTCATAATCACTGACGTGACACTTGATATAGTACTCGGCGGCCCAGCGGATCGAACCTAAAGCGTTTTCCCATTCGTCTGTTCGATAAAAAAAGTAATAATAATAACCTTATATCGATAATCCAAATTATATTTATATATGTTTACTGTATCGATTTTCATTTTTTTACTTACTAATATCCTTGTATACGTCTTTGTGATTTAAATAGCCCCACGCCAAAATAGTTGTTGTGCTTGCCATTGTAAAGCCAAATTTTACGTAATCTCCAGCTAAAATTACAACAATATATTTTATACAATATTTGACTAATAATATTATAAATTCGACGATAGAAAACAATTTTAGTTTTAAAAATTCATTATATTATTCGAACAAATTTTATATTTATTTCTAAGGAACGTGAGACATTATTACTCTTTTAGGATAGTATATTTAGTTTACAGGGAGTTGCAGAGTTTATATTTAAATTACTAAAATATTACCTAAATCAATACAAATAATTTTTTTTTATATAAAAATGCAATTTAATATTGAATACATACCTATTATTATTTATATATAATAATAATCTAAATTTTAACGAACAAAATAATTTATAGACCATTTTTGCTATTTTCACCAAATGTCTAAACGTTATATCTATAGTAGATATATTGCCTATTTTAAATAAGTACCTATAAAAAATAATATTATTATGTGCAAGTAAAATAATAAAAAAAAAATTACTCTATCTCAAGACAGTCGTGATACGTGTCATAAAAAATAAATATATATAAAACTTAAAATATTATGTACTACGAGTACAATAACATTATACGTGTAAAGAATAGACCGACAGACGACAATAAGCGTCATGTTCAAGACTAAAACTATATATTAGATGACTTAAATTTCTGACGTAAGATTGCATTTTTTGGTTAATATTTACCTAAAAAAAAAAAATATACCACATAATCAATTTAATTTTCGTATAAAATATCATGTTCGAAATTTATAATTAAGATGTTTCATTATTCGTGTTATATCAATTATTGAATGATGACGATATTATCTGCTATATTATGTTGGTATATAGCGTATGTATTACGATACCGAGAGACAAGATGACACTATGATAGAGGTTCGAAATATTAATTTGGAACATTGTAAAATTATGCCTTATGAGTTTTACCTAACGGAGTTATCCAGTATTATTAACTATAGGTACGGAAAATATTGTAATAAAACATAATGTATAAAGATTAATATTATATTTCTACGAAATAATATATATTAATATTCAATTAATGTATATAATACCTATATTGTTTCTATTCGTACACAACACTCTACGTGTACGTTAAAATAGTGTAAAATAAATAAAATAACACGCTTGCAAAAATAATAATAGATATTATTCATACGTTAAGCGGTTCCTTTAGTTTTTGTAATCATACAGCGATGTATTAAGTCCTTGGAATATTCTTCCTGGTCAAAAATCATTTCAAATTAAATTTCCATATTGTTGAATTAATAATTCCGTTTAATATTATTATACTACAAAATGATAATATAAAACAGACATAGAATTTATTTTAGAAACGTTATCACCGATATCGACAGATATTTTTTTATATTTTACGCATATATTTAATATCACTATATCTGTCTATATTTTTCTATTCGCTGTCAGTTTAAAATAAATTATAGGTTACTAACTCGACAATAATTTTTACGTCGAGTTAACACTATACCTACCATCATAATACCCTCCGGAAAGATCTTCGCCATTTTGCCCTTTGTCCGTGGTCGCAGAGTCGGCCCGCCATGGTATGCGGTTGTTGGCTGGTAAATGACCCGACCTCTGAGCTTCGTAGAACATAAGTGACAACCGTAACACCTTCCCATAATCGTAACATCTTGCCGCGCTGACTAAGAACAATAACGACAAAATAACGTGTTTCATCTAGAACAATGTATCGTAAATAGAGTTAGTTAAAAAAAATAATATATATATTAAAAATTATGAAAAAATAAATATTATTTTATTCTTATAAATTATATAAAAAAAAATCAGAAATTGGTATTACAAAAAATAAAAAAAATAACGGTGGGCACAACATACGATAAATATATTATAAATATACTAATATATATTATTCCGATTCATACCATTTTTGTAACGTGTATCTCAAAATCATATTGTGTATTTATAGTATAAAATTATAAAATCTAAATACAAATAACATTTTTTATTAATATTCAGTTAATTAACATTATCTTAAATATTATAATGTATTGAAAAATTAAACATTAACTTCTAAATTTAAAAATACATGTATAATTTAAATCACTTTTTCTCACGCCTTATTGTTAATCAACATTCTTATAGTAAAATAGTGTATTAGGTATTATTATTTTTCGACAATCACATAAAAATACGCACAATTAAGTCAATTACACGAAATTTTCAACCCTATATCATCATAAATAAAATTAAATAGAGAAAATGAACTTAAAATATAATAAATTCAATGAAAAATAAATGAATAGCAAAATTATTTTAAAAATAGCTAAAATGTATTTTCAAGACACTATGTATTTTAATTAGTCGATTGTATCTAATGGAAATTAATTAAAGTATCAATTTAATCCCATGTTGTCTTTGTATGATGCCTACTAATAAGGATGTTACTAAAATGTATATCTTATCTAAAGTTTACTACATACTTTATGTTTATGACAACAAACTTATACTGAACTTATTAAAATCATAGAAATATTTTTAGACGCATTTATTGTGTTTGACTTAATTCAAAAATAATGAAAATAACATTTAACACATATTATGTAATTTCTAATATTTTTGTAAAACAAAATTGTGTTCACCCTAATGTGTTTAACTATAATGTCATTGAACATAATATTATGTATACATAAAATTATAATACGACTAAAAAATGTGAAGTACAAAACGTTTAAAAATTTTTATTTTTTCATTTTAATGTTTTCCAGCGGCTGAACGTGACAATATTTGTTCGCGACAATTTTTATAATATTATGTATAACGTTTTCCTGGTAAAGACGTCATTTAACACACGACAATAAAACGAAACGAATTTCAAACTCGTGTCAAATGTTTAATGTGTAATTAACATAATTCTCCATATTAGAATAATATATTATGTTATAAATGTACAGCGACTGATAAAAATTTTCGACATTATCATTTTTTTTTAGTTATTATTTTTGAGATTTACAGAAAGATGTATAATATGAAAACAATAAAGGTACCTAAATCTAATAATAATTTAAAACTATTTGCTGGTTTTATATTTTTAAACAATCTTTTTAGAGAGTGACTTTCTGGAGGATGTCAAATGTTGATGTTGAGATAATTTACATATGGACCTCCATTGTACTATTCAAATGTAGAGTTTTCCCTACAACGTTTAATCATTGAAATATTAAAATCACGTAAAAATATTTAATTTGTACAATTTGAACCAATTTCTGGTTTGTTCAGTCGAAACATAAAATGTTTCCTACATTCAATCAAAACCCATAAAATTAAATATATTAAATTATATCCATATTTGGCAGCGTAGACACTAGACACGCGGGTGATGTTTGAAAGTTGAATCCTTTCACCGCGAGAGGAGTATTATACCTACCCAACCCTTGTTTTTGAGTAATACCTCTACAAATTATACATATAATATTTCATACTTTCTAATAGATTCTCATCGCTATATCACGTCAATATAATAATATAGTAAAATTGTTATCAATAAGATCAATATAATAATATCACTAAACAAGCAATGATCGAAGGGTGTTAAGAGGGGGAACTACGAATTATTAAATATTATACTAATATTATTCCAGCGTCTGTGTCAAAAGGATTGTGACCTTCGGAACAGGTTCGGCGTGATCGACGATTATCGCTAATTACCACCTGTACACATTCGACAATTCATAATATAATATCCACAAATTTCCACGATAATATACCTAACCTTATAGCGGAGTGCTCAAAAAAAGTTTACCTTTAAAATGCATAATTTCGAACACGTATCTGACATGCACGCATACATCACAGACCAGTCAGTTTCAAACGAAAGAAACAGCTATATAAAATAGTATTATTATGAGACCGACAACCGTAACGTAAAGATAAATTATATCAAAATGTGCTTTTACTATTTTTTTTTTAACGTCTTTGTATTTTATTATATGATATATTATGGCATCGTCGTGTGGTTTACCACAAAATACAATGTGAAAATAATAATAAACCGCATCTTAAAAGGTGTACGTGATCCGTGCTGTATAATAAATTGGATAATAAAACAATAACCAAAACATTTGACATGTCGGATAGCGGTGAATTTTTTCACTCGAACAATAAACGAAAAAATGGCAACTTTAATATATTTTATACTCATTTAGTGACATTTAATTTATTGTACTTTTTATTTCCATTAACAATAATATTATGCTTTTGGGGTTATTTAAGTAAGTTTTAATTTGGAAAATGAAAACTATTTCAAAAAATAACAATTGTCTCCATTGTCTGTTATCAATATAACTATATAATTATATCGAGTTATGACATTTATAATTGAATTTAATTACATTTTATAGTTGCACACATACGACATACAATACAAATGTATATATAATATTATATATTTCGAATAGTAACACAGGGCGCAATATATTATATGGAAAATACATTTCAATTGTCGAGAACTCAAAAGGAAATTAATTAACTCCATCAAGCGAATTTATTAATAACTGCTATTTCCAATTACCATCACATATATGTGTATATAGTGTGTATACGTAATACGTATTGTGTTTCATCGAAACGATGAATTATACAATTACATATTATTAAAAAAATATAATAATTCAATTTAATATAAAATATTTCACATAAAATAAGAACGTTTCAGATATTATATAAAGGAAGCCGGGAACTCAATTCTGGACGTTCTTCCTTCGTCCCTTCGGTCCTCGGAGAAATTAGTGGTTTATTATAATATTTTAATACAACGGTATTGCATTTGAAAATAAAATTCATATATAAAATATGTTTAATTACAATAATTACCTATTCTATATACCAACTATATATTTACTAAAAAATATCATTTATTTTAAAAAATTGTATAAGTATATGTATTATACTGTTAAAATAACTTTTATTTGATTCCTATATTCAAAACTTGAAAAATATGTTTTTAGGAATAACTTATTAAATAAATTACTTAACTTACAGAATATTTGGACCCTTCAATAACTAAAAGTTATGTTACGTAAACTTATACCATACATTAAACCATTATCACAAATAAAATATGCTTTCAGTAGAGAACTTCATTAGTTGATACTTTATTTAGATTATTTTTTAAATTTCTCAAAAGTTTTTCTTTGGGATAAGAAAAATTATCGAAAAATGATTGAAAATGAGCAAAATTCGCAGAATCCACATTTTTGACGAACTTGAATTTCATTAGTTTATGATGGAAACTAATTATTCTGTTGATTTTGTAAATAAAGAAAATGTATAAAAAAAATATTATCGATTCCTATATTGTACTTATATCTGACTGAGTTTTGTTTAGAATCGTTTTTACGATTGCAATAATATTGCATTCAAATCAATTAATATAATTTATATATTATAACAAAAGTAACATTCTAACACTAAACTTCCAATTAATTGGGAGAAATGCTCAGAATCAACTTCTCGGCTTTTTTACTTCATATTTGTAATATTTATATAATATAATAAAACGATAAAAGATCATATTTTTAAATTATACTTTTGACTTTTGAGATACAGTATGGTAATTTATAAATGTTGATTTATAAGAGTTTATTACGAACCAGTAAAATATGTTTTACTAATTAAACACCTGTCTTAACTCTTTATTATCATTTATTTATTTTGAAAGAATAATATTAATTAGTTATACCAAGATTAATATAAATAGTTAAATAGTTTTTAAATAAATAGTTTTTTTTTTAAACATCAATGACTCATATGTAATAAATAATAATTTATATATAATTAATAACAAAGTTATACCTAATTACTTATTGAAAATGAAATGTGTTTGTAAGTGTTTATTTAAAAATGCGTTAATCATATAATATAAATATGTATTATCAAACGTAAGACTATCAATGTATTTAACAAATTTGTTTAATCAATGATTTAAGTAATTTTTAGTTTACTAACTCAAAACATGCAGCCAAATCATGCCCTTCTATGAACAATTATTAAAAAAAATGGATAATAATTATGAAAATGTAGTAAAATGATAAGCAATTATGCTGTTTAAAAAGAAAACATATAATAAGTATACCATATAACATATTATATTACCGTTAAAATGTGAAATGGTGTTATTTCATCAAATACCTAGATATTTTATACACTAACCAAGAATTTTTTGCCAAACCAACTCATCGAAACCCACGAGAATTTCTCGATGAAATAATTAATTCTTCGGTTGAAATGTGGCCATCATTTATAGAAATCCGCCGCATAGTCAATCACAGTACCTTTTATGTAGCTCAAAATGTTACCAAAGTCATAAATGTAATAATAAATAGTATGTATATTATTGTATAATGTGTACTATATTTAAATATTTTTAATTAATTTTTATTAATTTAATTATATTTTTTTTTTTTATAAATTCTAAAATTATTGATTAGGTGAAGAAAAAATTAATTTAATACTATTTTGTTAAATGATAACCAAATGATTTTTATTACAAATAATGTGTATAAAGTGTAATGACTATTAATTTATTTTAAATATAATAATAAATTGTTTTATATACTTTACCTATTTTATTAATGATGTATAAATACTTTAACGGTTTCTATTTTCGAATTATATAAAATAGCTAGTTATTGTATACATTTTCTAGATTTTGAGTATTTATTTGATTTTAACATACTTTAACTAAAGTAGTATGTTAATTTATAAAAAAAACTTACTTCATAATTTAACGGTAATATTTATTATATCACCTATATTATATTAGGTATATAATCAGACGCGTACTACCTCATTGGTATACTGGAAAAATCGCTGTAGGTTCTCTTAAATATTATAGGACCTGGGTCCTCTATCAATGTTTTGACTCGCAAAAAAATGGTATATCTTTTGTAAGAAATTGGTAAATAACTTGACTGATGTTATTGGTATACATATGGAACATATTCCTATTAGTAAGTATAAAGTGGGCTTATTTATATTTAGTTTCCCGGTATGAAAAATGGACCCAATACGCACCTGTATATAGTTCATTATACAATTATTAATATATTTTATGGTTATTATCTATTTTAAGTTCAAATCTTTGAATTTAATATGTACTTGGTTTTTTTTATTTTATTATTTTTCTTTCAATATTATAATTATTTTATACTTAACCATATAAGTTATTACTTATCTACAGACTAATCAGAATTTAGTATTACAAGAATAATTTGGATTGTATAATAATCCTACGTTATCATGTTTTTGCAACAAAATTTTCTTACCACAATGCAGTGTACATAAGGAAATTATTTATTTATGTAATTTATGAAAATTATGAATTATATTTGTGTTAAAACGACCAATTCATTGATATAACTTTTTTACGTCTAGTTTTATTATTATATTTAATAACAAAAAATAAAAATATAATTATTAAATTATCAATACATATTGTCTACTACAATTATTTTTTTCTAAGGATATTTAGATTCGGTTATTTTCCGTAACAATGAGGAATCATTTTATATGCACATCACTGAAATATACCAACTGAATGTGATATAGGTAATATGCATAAAAATAAAAATATTGTATTTTCGGCCATCTTATATTATCGATTTTTGTTGCTGAAATATCCTTACATAAAGTTATAGCGATTCGTAGATGTTCATCTATATTTTTATTTCGTGGTATTAATAACTTAAAATGCGGTAATATAAACACGGTAAAACAGTTAAAGTAAAAAGAAAAATGCATTAAAACATAATATTTTATCTTGACTTATACACAAACATAATATAATAAAATTCTTGGAAATAATATTATATTAATAAATATTATAAAACTACATGGGTTAGGTTTTATTATTATTTTTGGACAACATCAACATGGCCGATATAACATTAGATACATTTTAATGTACCAAACTTAATATTATTAATCTATCAAATTGACATTTACGAAAATGCTTGTAGAAAATTTTTACTACGCGATCTTGAAAATTCATCGATGAAAAATATATTTTTTAAGAATTAAAATAATATTATTTTAATGCCAAATCAAAAATTAAATACAATATTTCGCGGTCTTAGATCTAAAAGTTTCTATGTGAGCCTTTTGCAAAATTCACATTTTCGTTATATAAGCTATGATTTTTTTTTTTTTGCGCATTTTTTAGCTAGTAAGGAACTCAATACGTTAAAAATTAAAGAAGTTATGCCGTGAAAAAAGTTCTATCTAAATGAAACTATTATATTAAAAACAAAAAGTTCTATTCCACGTATATGGCTATACTAATACCACTTGTACAATAATTTTTCCAATAATAAAATTACCGTGGAAAATGTAATATAATATTTTGAATTCAATTGTTACGTCTTTGCGGTCAGTGGTCTGATTTAATAATATAAATAGACATTTATTATTATATATTGGTATTACTACAATAAATAAAGGTTTGGTATACTATTATTGCAAAAAGTTCTATCTTATATTTAATTTTTGTTTAAAAAGGTTCTATCTCTAGTACTATTTGATTCTAGGTATAGTTTAATCAATATTGTTTAATTACCAATTTCTTAATTCTGGTGAGATAATATAACTTCTTATATAATTAATTAAATTTAAATTTGCATTCATTTGATATTTTTTACATCCAAATCGAATCATTATAAGCTGAAAAATTACATTTTCACAAGTAAAACCTTTTGGATCCAAGACAGCAATTTAGTATTATTTAGTAATTGTATATGTTAATGCGTATTAAATAATTTATTTGCATATCTACATGTATTTACTTTAATTATTCTAACTTACAAATATAGTCTTACTTTTACAATTTATTCATTTTAAATATTAAATGTAAAATAAAAAATAACTTTATATAGTATAACACAAATTTTAAATTTAAATTGATAAATGTTGTACAATGTTTTTTTTTTTTTTTTTTTGTTAAAGGTAATTAGTGTTAGGCGTTTACCAATTCTTAATCATTTTTTATATGTAATTGAAGCTGCATAAAAATGTTCTATAATCATTGATTATATATTTAAATAAAAAAAAAAATTAATGTAACAATTTAAAATCAATACAAATATTATGTAATATTTCTAGAACATTATTTTATAGTATATATACTGTTTATTTATAAAATAATATAATATAAAAAATACTAAGTTACAAACAAATATATATATATATAAATATATTAATATGATACAATTGTGTAAAAATATACCCCCCTCATTTAATTATAAGATTTAATATAATTCAAGTTATAAGTTTTCAAATAATAATAATAGTAAAAATAGTAATATAACTAAATTGATATTTTACTATTAATTTAATAATTATTTAATTTTTATTGGTTTAAATAAATTTAAATAATACTTATTAGTATACAAGCAACTTAATTGTACGAGATTTAAAATATAATATAAATTATTTTAATACGATAGAATAAAATGATAGAATTAGTATTCGTTTTACACGAATCCGAAGGTCATATTAGGGAAACTTATAATACAACATGAAAAAAGAATGTAGTTATAGTTACGTAAATAGTAATTACAAATTGTTTATTAAAATTTGTAAACAAGAAAATGTTAACTTAAATCATATTATAATGCAATGTAATTTACAAATTGTTTAATAGAAAATATATGTGTATTTATAGTATTAACAAAGAAAATAAAAAAATAAGAATTGGTATAATATTAAAATTTAATTCATTACATATTATGCCCAATAGTTGCATTTTATAATTTATTTTACCAACTTATTACATAGCTAAACATGTTTCTATACATATTTACACAAATAAAAAAACTTCGAATACCTACCTATAAATTATAATAAACTTATAACAACTATTGTTCAATACAATACAACGTATGATTAAGGTATGAATATTTATTTTATTTTAGAATATAAGATTATAAATTGTAATGATGCGCATGCGTTTAAATATGTAGGTAATAGTAACTGTAATCTTACTTAAAAAAAAAAAAAAATCACATTTTTAAATAAACCCTAACCTACATATTATACGCATAACGATCAACATTTTATGTTACTACAACAATTTTCTCATTTTAATACATGCAAAACAGATAAAAATATTTGATATTATTAAAAAACTATATTGGATTAAATCAAAAACTATCGAAAAATATAAAATTTTTAAACGCACTTTTGGCAACTTTCCAAGTTTGGACGTTTAAGGACCGTTTTTTGGAAATATTTAATTTCTCCGCCATAAAATCAATTATATTTACAGTATAATGTACAATCGAAATTTATCCAATTAAAGTTGAATCGGGATAATATCGTCGGCGATCCATTGCGCAATACCGGCGTTATATCGAGAACAATTTTTTTTAAACAATAATCGCGTTAATATTTACGAGAAAAAAACGATTACGACATACACAGCGCGTACTCGTTGAAATGTTAAAACCTATCCAATGATTTCGCACGCAGAAAAACTGACGTAGACGAAAAAATTTACGATAAATGTGTGGAAAATACTTATTACATGATTGGTCTTACCTCGAGGTCCGCAGTACTCGTGACTTTCAGCGTGATTTTCACCAAAGCGGATAGAATAATATTATAATATCAACCGAAACACGCGTATCTATACGTCGTTTAATAAATTAATATTTTTTTATCATTCGATTTCTAGTTTGACCGGGCGAGTCGACGACGGCGATCGTCCATAGTGCCGCTCAAATTCCGTACACGATCGAATAATGGGTTTTAATTTTTAATTTCTTATTCGTTAACACTATTTATAAAAATATTTATGAAAAAATAACAATAACAATTACTGCGAATGACGACGACGACGACGAGCGTTTAAGCACGACAAAGAAATGTTATCTGTAAACGGGCTGTTATACGGCACCGGCGACGTCGTCGACAGGAGAAAAATTAAAAGACTCGTATCGTCGTCGCGGTCGTCGTTGGCGTCGTTGGCGTCGGCGGCGGTGGTGGCAGCGGCTGCGGCTGCGGCGGCGGCGGCGGCGAAACTGTCAAACAAAGCCACTCCGCCGAACGGTATTTCATTAGAACGCGCGGGGCAGCAAAAACACCGTAGCCGGTATAGCGGATTTCTTCGGCGGGATCAACAGCGATCGTCGTTTAAGATCATCAGATTTCGATACAATCGTAAAACACAATTTTTTTCCATCTCACCACTCCTCACACTCTCACCGCGACATGTTATTATTTTTCGTCTGGCCGAAAGAATGTAAATTTAAAACAATAACAACATTATATCGTTCAAATTTCGGATGATTCGATTGAAATTACTATTTATTACGATAGATAATATATTTTAATGTTGATTGGGTGGCTATAGGTATGTAAAATGTGAAACTTTACTTACACTACTATCGTACAATAATATTATATAATATCTGAGTGCATCCCTCAGAAATCGATATAACTATATCGCAGTTCGAGTATATAACGTTGAAATATATTTTTCCATATATATATATTTCGTTTTTTACCTCACATAAAACGACGAATTTGTTAATATTTTTTATAACAATAAAATTATGATAATCGTAGATAGGAGTTGATTTGATTTTTTTTATCTTATTTTATTGTTGAAAAACGGAAGGAAAGAATGGGATCCGATTAGAGAACGTGTTCGATAAATGGATTTCGATCGTAGGTCGAATAATATCGATAAATTAAAATATACGTAGAGATACGAAAATATAAGACCGTTCGCGTTCTGAGAAAATAGCGCACACAAGAAAATGTGTCTGAATCGACGACTTTCACAAACGTTAATATTAGAATACAAATTCTAACACTGATCGCGATTGTGTGCCTAACGCAATATTATAATGCTACAAGTACGTTTAATTTTATTTAGAAATATATAGTATATTAGAATACTCATGCTCATTCCGCAGTGCTCAAAAGCTTTCGGATATCAAAAACAATATAATATAACATATACCGTACAACTTTCGCGGTTGCTTTTTTTGTTATTAAAGTCAAACTGTACGGAAAATTATTGTGCTGAAAATTTATAAATAATTATTTACCTGTATACAACGTGAGTGTCGCACGAAGTATTGACGATACATACCTATTATACAGAATGATCAAAACCTCATGTAACAAAAAAATGATAAATATCGCATACGAGTTCGTATTTTCGATGTTATTTCCATTATTTTTGTAAGATAATATTCTGATCAACTCTTATGTATGTATAATCAATATAGATTCCAAACAAATTTATTAAATTATTTTATTTATGTCATAGACGAGATATTAAGAAAACTGATTCTCACAGAATGTTTTAAACTAATTTATACTTAGGTACTAAAATAGCACTTCATATGAAAACACAATTATTATCTTTTTAAACTAATGAATGACTAATAAACTGATATGTTTCGTGGTAGGCATACAATATTGAGGTGTCTGTTTAAGACATGGACATTTTCATTTAAAATATCGTTCCTAATCGCTGTATAAATATTAAATTTATTTTTTATAATTCTTCGAATATTTTTAATTTATTATAATTCCTACCGTTATATTACTTACACCATTGATTATAGAATAGAATGCTTATACTAATAATGAGTATTACGAAGAATCGAACTATCAAATTTGTAAAATATGTCATGGATTGACATAACATATTCAATTATATTTATATTTATTGTTTTGAACGTATATAGAATAATATATATAATAATATATAAATGACCACAATCATATACTCGTATGTAGTAACAAATCTTTAAAGTATGTATCTGAAAAAAATATAATTATATGTCACGGAAATTCATGACTTTGAATATATATATACCCGTAGTTGATAATTTAAAAAAAGTTTAATCTGAGTTTGACAGATTACAAATTATATTTTATATATATGTAATTACTAAAAATCAAAAACAGTTTTGTTTTTCGAAGTATTATATATTATAAATCACCTAAAAATAATATTCTACTGTGTCGTAGATATGAATACATAATATAACTTATACAGAATGATTAGAATATTATTTTACGAAAATAATGGAGATACGTTAGAAACGTTATAATTTTAAAATTTTGATCACACTGTATGTAATTAAAATATACATTTTTGTATTAAATTTATGTCATAACTCATAAATAATGTAAGTGAAATACTAAAATATTTGCTGTATTTTCATGTTTACTTTACACAAAACAAGACTTGTTTATTATAATATGGTAGTTATTTTAAACTGTTTACATAAACTTTCTGTGACGTACGATCGTAGATTCGACGAAGCTTTTATACGAGTCTATATATTTCAACAATATTTCTTACCTATCGACCATGAATAATTAATGTCCACGTGCAACTTGATTATACTTGTATTATAATATTCATTTCGGAAAGAAAATTGTTTAATATTGGACGATTTATATTATATTATGTTTTAACTAAATTAAGATACATTTTTTTTTTTTTTTTTTTATTTAATTATAGTTAACATAAAATGATTGTATTAAATAATATGTATTTTATTTGTTTACACTTATCATTGATTTACAATTATAACCTTTACGTATTATAGATTATAAAAACATCGAAAACTATGTGGATCATTCTGTACGAGAATACAAGTTTATTTCATCTCGTAAATTAGTATATCATCGAGTATATCATTGAACAGATATTCCATAATCGATATTTATACTAATAAAATATGGTTTAAACTTTTAAACATTTTGATACTCATTTTTATCGATTACCGACATACTTCAAAATGAAGAAAATATAGACATTTTGGAGAACCTATAAGACACACGTTAAAACTCATTTTACAACTCCATAGCACTTAACGTTTTCATTAATAAAATAATATCCCTAGGTCGATATTTTAATATTATATATATTTTATATATGTAGATATAATTATATAATACCTATGGGCTTTGATTGAAACAAAACGAAAACTTATTATTTTTATTATCATTTTAACAGAGTTCAACTTAAATCTTTGACCTATGATATATGTTTCATATGTCTTATGCCATAAATTTAAACTTATTTTAATACGTATTAAAAACAATCCGAAGTTTTCTTATGGATAATAATTTCTATCTTCCTATCTGAAATTAATTAATTCCATCATTGGTGTTTTTAAATCATTAATTATACAACAGTCAATTTTTATTATCCATCATTAATTTGAATGATTGCTGTTATTTTATTTATAATACTTGAAATATACGACGTCATTCTCAAAATGTTTCTTATAGGAATCAAACGAGTCATTTAATTATGATGTATTTCATGCTTAAATGTATACTTTAATGATAATAGCAATTATGACGTTTTACCAGGATTAAATTGGTGTTTCATAATAATATATCAGCAAGTTTGTACTGTAGATAATACATTAGTCATGAATTTACAAAACCAAAAAATTAAGAAAATGTTGTTTTATTTATTTTTAAAAAAATTTTGAGGTATAAAATACAAATTATATAACTATATATAGGTATATTAGGAAGGTACATGTTTATTTCTTATTGAGAGTCTAATACAAAACAATTAAAAAAAAAAATAGCTCTTACAAAAATAACAAAATTAATATACGTTATATTAAGAATACCTATTCAAAAAGTGCATTATTTAAAACAAATTAATTTGTATTGTGATTATAGCAGAATAAAGAAATTTAAAATACAAAAATTTCGAAGTTATATCAAAATCATATTTTCTGATATTCACATTATTATTATGTTTAATCATTATTGTTTCAATTAATTCTAACTATAATATGTAAAATTTATATTTAAATCGTATGTATCCAGGCTACCACCTAGATTGTAATTTTTTTTAATTTTTCGTACAAAATAAAGTTATAATATAAAATAATAACGTATAAAAAATATATTTGTGTGATTAATCAATAGAGAGCTGTTTAAAGGAACCTTCCATTCCGAAAAGATCATCGTGTGTCTTCGGTTTTCCAGGTCGTCTGGATTCGTCAGCTTTGATTTGTTCTTGTTCCTTGAACCAATCTGTATAAGTCATCATTTTTTCGTACCATTGACCTAAAAATTACCAAAAAAAATATAATATAAATGATTTTATAATAATTAAATAAAATTTAGGAATTTACGGTTAATATCAGCCATCGGACCAGCTTTTCCTCCATATTCTTCTGGTAGCATGTCCTTTGGTACGAATTCGTTTAATGATTCTAAGGACGAATGCACATGAATCTATAATACAAGCAACACACAATAAAATATATAACAAAATAATGTATTTAATAAAATTACTATTATTACCAATTATTTATTATTAATAAGTACCTACTGCATAATATAATATAACTTTGAATAAAACAAAAATCGATGACTGTAATAATAACATGTTATATACTACCTATGTAATAACTTACCCTGTTACGTATTTTCTCTTTAAGGAAAGGCTTCACAAAATTGATTATGGTGTCAACCAGAGGTGATACATTTATGACGTGAACTTCTTTCAATTTAACTGGATAGGCTTCCTAAAATATCAAAGACAAATTATAAAATAAATATGTTTGTGAAAATAAAAGTAAATAATGATGGGATTTCTACAATTTATTTATTATATTAACATAAATAAGTAATGTATATGTAATTTTTAAACAACTATAGTATGTAATATATAATATTATAAACTAATAATTCTAATATTGCTAAGATTGTTCTATTTATATATAATATGAAAAATAAGCTAAATAAAGTACCAACTAGATGCAATCCTTATTTTAAAGCATATTCTATTCGTGGTATCTAACCATTATTTCTGCTCTAAAAAAGCCCTATCATTGTAAAATCAATACATTCCTCGCTTCGATCAGAATCTAAAATACTCGTATATTTATTGTAGAATTGATAAGTGGAAATCGTAATTATAAAAACATAGAAATAATAAGAACCTTTATATGATAAATTTATAGATTTTTAGTTTAATGTTAATTATGTAATCATGGACATTATTTCCTTATAGTGTATATATCGTATTATATATATGATTAAATAGGACCCTATAATATAAAAAGTTAACGATAACAAAACAAGTAATTATGAATGTGAAATGCAATCTGACATAAATATATTTAATGAATGAGATATTAAATGAATAACTTAAAATTTTTAAATATTAAGGTGTATAAACATTTAAATCCGAAAAAATAAAAATCACTGGAGTAAAAATTGTACAAATATTATTCAAATTTACTTATCTTTGCTTATTAAAATAGTAGTCATCAGTATAACTGTTTTGTTTTTATCATTATTATAATAAAAATAATGTTAAACGTATTCTGATTGGAATTCAGTTTACTATTCTACAGTATTTAGTGAGTACTACAATTTAATACTGTTATAAATTATTTGATAAATTATAAATTTAACCTGTTCAAGTTTTAAACTAATTAATTGTAATACAAATTAAATTTTTATCTATAAACTGATATATAAATATATAATATTTAGGTGAATAACATAGTATGATAATATATTATAGGGTGAACAATATAATATTATAAAACATATGTAATTCGATCCAGCCATTTTTATTTTATTAACCTGTATAATATGATATTATATTTAATTTGGAATGTAGAAATAGTTGAGAGGTAAGAGATCGGGGATCTATCGAGGTACCTATATAGCTATAGTAGCCTACTCTATCTAGTTTGGAGTGTAAGTTGAAATAGAAAAAAATTAATTAAATTTGAAATGTGACTAATCAAATACCTGTACACAGATGAGGAACTTTTTGATCAACGATGGTGTAAACTTGGCAAAGTGGGTGGCGAAATTCTGTGGTGTGGCCACGCTAGCGTCTAAAATGTACACGTCTCCGGCCACGCCAATGTGCTCCTCCTTTAATCTTATGTCACCGATCATAAGAACTACTTTCATACCATCAGCCACCACGCTTGTAGAGATTTGCTCTAAATCTACACCGCGCATCATAACTACTCGACGACCGTTGGGTGTCAAACCCGGAAGTGGTGGTACATTTCTGAAAATGAATAACCAAATATTGTAATGTTATTTTAATAAATTCTTATATTTTTACAGACAATAATTATTCTCTCATTAGAACGAAATCAAGATGATTATTTTAAACGGAATTTAAACATTTTAAATATTAATATTTATTTACTCATGAAAGGCGTATGTAAATTAACAATATTATTATTAATTGTGTTTTGTACCTGTATCGTACATATACATATACATTATATATATATATTAATAATTTAAAACAAATATTTTTCGAACATTTTTTAAACGCCAATTTATACTGATCAAATATAATTCGTTAATTTAAAAATAATAATAAATTATAAGGTACCTTTTAAACTATTGCAAATTATATATAACAGAAAACAGTATAATATACTCTATCTAACTATAGATAAACTTAGTGGCGTAGCAAAGGGGGGGGGTAGTGGACCATGCCCCCCCCCCATTGCCCGTATCAACGTATATACATATAATTTTTATGATTATTTTATACGTTTGAGAAATTTACTATGGGTTAGTGCTTTTAATTCTTATCAATTTGTTTTAATAAACTTCAAAGCCGAATTAACCATGTGGCGAAATCAGTGGAAGGGTATACAAGAAAAACCAGAGTCAGCCATTGAAGCACTACGTATTGTGCGAATGTATTACCTAATGTGAAATTATTACTACAATTATTTGCAACTTTACTAGTTACATCAGCAATACCCGAATGCATGTTTTCAACTCTACAATTATTAAAGAACTATTTATAATCAACTATGCACGAAGAGAGACTTAGTGGGTTAGCTATGGCAAAGATAAATAAATAAGAAAAAATTACAGAAGAAGAAGTAATACAAGTTTTTTTCTTCAAAATCTCATCGACGTATCCTATTATTAGATTGGTCAAAATTAAGCTAATCAATTTATATTTAATAATAATAAAAATAAAATATTTTAACTGTGACAAATATTCAATATAATAGTATGTACTGTGTACCCTAATAAATTATTATTGTTAATTGTTGAGTGTTTTTTTTAAAAAACTTTCCATTGCCCCCTCCTATTTTAAAATCTTGGCTGCAGCACTGGTTCAACTAATAATATTATAATAATAATAATTTTTAATTTTCGTTTTAGACTCTTATATTGTAGAAAATTATTTCATTTCTCCAATTAAAATTATAAATAAGATTGAAAATGTAAAAGTTACAAAAATGATAAAACTCTGCGAATAATTATAATATTATTAAATTAATAAAAATGGCAAATACTTTTAGTAGTACGAGTATATTTTTATTAATTACTATTATTTTCAATTACAGTTGAAACGGTTTGTTTGGATATAATTTTTATCATATATTCTAAAACTAAATTGTTGAATGAGTCATATAACAAGTTCGTCTATACATACGCAATTCTCATCACTTCTTTGATTTCTGGTAACGATGGATCACGGTTAGCGAAGAACTCTGGTACTGCTGCTCTCATCGTGAAGTACATATCTAACTTCCTCTTTGTTTTTTCTAAAGAAAACTTACATCCACGCAGGAATGTCATTAAACGGGCATCATCTAAAAAAATTAAATAATTATTTAATTTTATATTCTTAATTAATAGAAATAGTTGTGTTTTTCAATGAATAGTTCAAAATAATAAATTAAACAGATTACTATTATAAAAAGTTAATGTTTCATTTATCACTTTAATTCAGAAATAATGCTATCTTGAGATATAATATTAATCATTATTATTATTTATTGGTTAACATTATGTACTATGTCCAAAATCCCAATAGACTGTAAAAATTGTGGTAAATTAAAATCGAATTGAAAGTATTTATAAAAAAAAAACCCTTATAATAGGTATACGGACCTACTATACTATACTAAAGTATAGACTAGATTTAGGTATACAGATTAAATCTGTACTTTATGTCATGTGATTTTAAGATTTAAAGTCAATTTTTTATTAATTATTATATGATTCAAACTGAGAAACCTTACATTTTTCCATAAAAGCCGAAAAACATACGTGTGTTTTTCAATATATGTTTCAATAACAAATAATTTGATATGTCTACCAGATACAACTTTAAATATTCAAATATATATAAATCAATATGAATTTTAATTTTGTAATTAAAAACATAATTATACCATATTTGTATATTTATATCGTTGATTATAAATTATAATATATTATAATTAATGGTTATTATTATTATATATTGTATATAGTATGAAAGGTGGAAATATATTTGCATAATAAGAATTTCACCAAAATGAAATATTTAATGTATAGTTTGCCATATTATTTATATTTCGCAAATTATGCGTACTAATATAATTGGTCATCCGAAAATATTACAAACATGAACTGATTTCTATTAGCTTTTAACGTATTATAATAATCGTGGGCATATTTTTATTATTGCTATTATTATGTAACTACTTTAATACGTATTGAGTACTTATACCTCATACATGGCTGCGTAAGTTACAAAATTTGAAAGCAAAAAAAAAATCCCAAATTATAATAATATTGTATAATTACGCGGTTTACGGTTTTACTTTAATACCGCTCGGTCGGTCATAATAGTAAAACTTACCTTGAAATTGAGGCAAGTGCGGTTGCAAACGCAACCATTCCTTGATGTGTTCCAAATCTTTGTCTCGGGTCGACACGTCTTCATTTAGTTCGGACCGAATATGCTGTTGCATCTCTATGGTAGGCTGTACGAGAGTCATTTTGTCGGCTATAAATAACCAACGACGGAACGGTTGTAATACGTTACAACACGAAATATATATATATTATACAGTATTGTGATATAATTAATCAGGAAAAAAAAATCGTATTATTCAATATAATACCTATATGAACACAATAATATTAGGAAGTCTAAATATATAATAATAACCGAATCCAAACAGAAAACTATTACTGTTGCTGAGCGCTGCTACGGACGCCATCGAGTGGCAGCTCGGTAAAGAGAAAGTTTTTACGGACTTATACCTATATAGATATAATATGTGTTGAGTGTACTACGACTGCGACAAAAATAATCGGCCCGTTACATAATATGAATACAAAAACTACTCCGTAGTCATCGTCGGACAATCGTCGATCAATTGAGCAATAGTTTAACAACTATATGTATATAAAAAAAATTACCGTCCCGGTAACCTTCGAAAACGTAATTCCGGATGTTTAAATTTACATCCCGAACATTTTTTCGCCAATAATCGATTTTTTTTTTTTTCATTTTCGCGCCGAAATTCCAGTTGATTATGTTCATATATAGTTTGTTGACGAATTGCATATTATTTCACACGTGGCCGAAGTAAATAATTCCATTGACCGTTCGGATGATGATGACATTGTCCTTCGCACAATCGTTAATTATTATATTTCGTTTTTTTTTTTCAAATATACTTTTCACGATGATCCGCGAAATATATATTATGCCATTTGTCGGTTTTACAACACACGATGTGTATTGATTTAGTGAATGACAGATTGTTGGAGATTGTCTTTGGACCACGGAAGAACAAGTCCAAGGACACAAAATATGATTATTATCTGGAACTACTAACATGAATACGCGTCTTTGATGGATTTATATGTAGCCATTTCAATACTCCGCAAACAATTATAATTAATATTGTGATGTATATAAATTTAAACATTTAACGCGTGTCCGATATACAAAATATTTTTATCGATTTTTAATTTCTAAAAAAACATCTACATGTACATAGACGATGATATAATAGCGTTTTGATTAAGCGAACAAAATATTAATACGGTAATCGTTTAATAAGTACCGTTGTGGAAATAATAGATATCACTTTCTAACAAATTTTAAAAAGCGGATTCGTAAGAGATCAAATCCATCGGTATGCAAAAAGAAAAAAATTAAAACCATAATAGGTACGACGTAATAGATATACCGGAATATTACGAATAATAATAATAATAGTATAGGAAATCTTAACACGAGAGTTATTAAAACCTTAAAGTTATATTTTCTATCGCGTATTTGATATAATTAGTACAAATTAATCAAACAATCGAGTTACTGTTGAAATTAAATTAACGATTAATTTGAAATGCGAATTACTTAAGTAGATATAAGGATGCGTCTTAATAATGCTATATTATGTACTATATAAAACAAATTTTACGTTACGTAATAAGAAATAAAAAAGTTAAATAATAGCTAAGTCGTAAAATTTCATATTATATTTTGAACTTGAACTTTATACGTTTTAAAATTATATTTCGAAAGTATTTTCCGTAAACTATTGTGCGATGGAGACGTTAAGTGTTACACAATCGACATTCTTTATGAGAAAAGTATGACACACAAATAGCGCATTTATGAATAGTGATATTTTTCTATCAAATTTAATGCGCGAGATTTAAAAAAAAAAATATAAATCGTTTCCCAATGACTAAATATACAAAAAATTATTGAGATGTGTGAAAGTAAAAATAAAATAAAATATAAAATAATGTCAATGTATGTCCTGTTAACACAACACCGCAACAAAATTAGTCATGTTATGATAATAGTTGGAAATGAAATTACTAATATAATGCAAAAAATATCATGTGAATAATTTTTGAGTTTTAATTATATAGTAAATAGTAAATAATATTATTTCGAAACGTATGGTTTTTTTTTAAATTAATATAATAATTTATCGTTATGATGCGCGTGTGTATGAAAAGTTTGAAAAACTTCGTTTAAAATTCCGAATTCGAGATTGTTCGAAAAAAGCAAACGTCAAACCACATATTTTAGAATTCACGAATAAAAAAGTTTTTATTTATCGGTAAAACGAATATTTATAAAAAAAAAATAAAAAAATAAAAAAACAATACAAAAGTCATAGTATGGTAATAATAATGTTATAATGTGAATGTGAAAAAAATTACCTTGTTTTTTTCGCTTTCTTTGCGGTGTAGGTAAATCGGGTTTCTGTACTTGACTGCCGACGATGTGCAAATGTGTTCACCATGTGAACGACAACGCGATGTTAGTTTGTGGGTACATAAAAAAAGTAGGGAAATAAGAACAAATAATATCGGCGACTTTCACTTGTCCCGGGGGGGCAGCAGTGTCGAAGACGTTATGGAATTGCGTGGATCCCAAGTCTATTGTGTATAACAAAAATATTAAAGTGAATGACAAAATTTAATTATTCGAGGACGAATACTTATATTTTATTTTATCATGTCAATAAATCGGTGGTGATATTAGTTCCATATAGATTCTCGCTAAAACAAAATTAAATAATATAATAGGTGCAATAAAATCCACAGGATGCTACAAAATTCGGTTCGAAATAAATCGTGTAGACTATAAACAAATATTATTATTATACATAAATAATTTTAATAAACTTGACCCACAAGTTTATTCGACCTAAAATAAACACGTTATCGTAAAAAACTTTTCACTTAAAATTTGGTTGGTGTTAATTATATTTTACGTAGCTGTGGTTATGATATTGACAAATATAATATATACATTATAATTTGGTGTCTGTAACTCATATAAGACAATGATTGTGAGTTTTCGATATTCTTTCGTTTTCATAGTTACTAATATGTAATAACGATTGTTTAAAGATATTTTATACCGCGATAACTGATAATTAAAAATGTCTTAACTTGTAAAAATATGTAATTATACATAATATAATTTAAATCTTATAATATATACCAATTTAAATTATACTAAAAATTTAAATCCTGTCAATTTTGATTCCACAAAGATCGATACACAATTACATATAACACGATTACTTCTTAAATAGAGAAATTCTTTGATTAATATTTTATATAAGAACAAACGTGAATTATAATTTAAAAATAGTATTCTCATTTTCCCATTTATTGATTTATGAAAAGCATTTTTTAATCAAATGAATGAATTAAATTTAGTAAGTGCCGTATAAAATATTAATTGATTAGTTACTTAAAATTTAATTAAAATATTTTAGTTTCATTTTTTTTTTTTATAAAAATACCATTCAAGTGAGTATTTTGGAAAACAAAATACTAAAATATTTAAGAACTCGTTCCAACAACAAAAAAAAAAAAATATATATATATATATACAAAAATCAATATCTAATTAATATTTTATTAATGAAAATTATAATTAATAAATTATTTTTACAGGTAATACATTTCATTGGATTAATGTTTAAAAAACAAATACGTATAAGTTAGAACACGTAAAAGAATAAAATAATAAAAAATATACTTATAAGCAACTTTTAAAAACACCGAGATAGAGCAGTTTGACAGGTACTAGATCAAGATCTATCATAATCAAATCTAATAAAATATTAGTTACGATCAAAATTCATTACACAAGATAAATAAATATTTTTTTCGTAAAATCCATTTAATTTACCAGAATATGCACCAAATGCGTATTTACGGAGGAAGGATCTACCGTATTTAAACCCCCATGACCAGAAAAAAACCTATTGCACTTACAATACTCTTTAAGTAAAATTATGAAATTGTACTTATAAGTATCATAATGTGGCCCTTTACATTTTTATTGAATCACTTTAACTATAGTAAAAAGGTAACTATAGAATAATCGTTTAAAAAATCGTATATTAATATGTCAAATCATTTATAATCGAATATTTTGGTCAGATTAAAAGAGTATACAAATAGTTATCAATAATAACTATATAATATAAATATACGAAAATAAATACAAACTCATTTGAAAACGTATAATTATATTACGCATTAAAAATCAAAATCAAATATTCAAAAAGTCTAATCATTTATATTTTATAAAAATATTAGACCTTACGATACAATAAACATTGAAACTATAATTAGGTACAATGATTTTTGGTTTTTAGTCTAAATTTCAAACCTCTAATGATTAAGCAACTTAGTGATTCTATTAAAAAGAAAAATTTAAACATGTTTCTATAGAACATATAATATGCACGATAATATAAAATTAATCATATTTCCATTAAATAACGCTTAAAATGTGGATATTCCAACAAAAAAAAAATATATATATATAATTTGATGAGTAGAAAATACAACATTAGCAATATTGTTCTAATGTAAAAATATTTGTGTTAATTTAATAACATGCATTCATACCAAAGTATACACATAAAATAATAATCATACAAAAATTATAGTAATTTATTACTCAAGGTTAGGTTAGGTATAATTTCGTGATTACTCAACGCAGTTAATTTAAGATGATATAATATTTTTCTTAAAAATTTTTATTTCGAATGTTTTTAAATTTTTCAATGCCCTTTTGTGAAATTAAAACTATGTTGGTTAGTATATTATACAAAATACCATAAGATTTATATTCTCAAAACGTACCTACTTGCCCGACATATTTTCATATAATTTATTGTCATAATATGTTAAAACTTAAAATTTTAATGTTAATGTAATCGAATAAAAATCAATTTGTATATTTATGGTATCTATATAATATATATTTACATATATAGAGTAAATTTCATTATTAAACATGGTGATTTTGTAAAATAAATTAAATTATACTACTAATTTGAAAAAAACAATAATTATTATAATTGTAATACTTATTACAATTATTATAATAGTATAAACATTATTGTAAAAATGCAATAATTTATAAAAACAATAATATTGTCAAATATATTATAAACTTTGATAAGTAGATACATGATACATACTTATATACTAAGCTAAGCTTATTTTTTATCGTATACTATAATCATATTAAAATAGTTAAATCTTAAAGTATCCCTCCTTACATTTAATATTTTAATCTACCACTCATATAACCCCGCTGTTGAAACCTTTTAGCCTTTTCGATTTACTACAATATAGCTGGTCACCGGTTCCATACCAATCGTGTCATGAAGCCCATCATTATATCTTATTATTTATAATTATTTCTAACTGAATTAAGTAATATATGATAATGTTTCTGCTAAATTTTCAATCCGTAAAACCGAAAATTTCAAAATTTTATATTTAGTCATAAAATCAATTTAACAGTTCAACAGTTACTTTCAAAACTGCAATAGTTATCTAAAATATTTTAAATCTAGTTCATCAAAATTACAGTTTCTGTGAATTTTGTAGTTTTTCAACAATTTTTAAGTAGTTTTTCTTATACGAAAAATAAACTTTTGAGAAATTCGAAAAATGAGTTAAATAAAGTACCAATTAGATATAATTCTCTATCAAAAACATATTCTATTCGTGGTAATCCAATCATTATCTGCTAGAAACATTTTCTACAAACATAAAAAAGCACACATCATTCTAAAAGCAAGTCATTCCTCGTTTCGCTCAGAATCAAACACTAAATAAATACAATTTTACAATTTACCTGTAACAAATATAAACATTACTTAATAATTTAACTTATAAGTACCTACTGCAGCAAGTTATAATAAATACAGACAATAATATCTTATTAGTTTTTGATGCTACTTTTATTTATTATGTCTTGATAACTACCCTAAAAATAATTACAAAAAAATCGGTTTTAAAGTTTCCTCATTTAATTTTAAACATAATTCCCTTTTTGCTATACCTCAGATAAATAATTTATTTCATTAATAGTCTAATATGTTATTTACCAACAATGTGCAATCAAATAAATAATTTGGATTCTTTTTTACAATTTTTGTATTGCGTTAAAAACACATATTTATAAATAATGTATATCTTTAATTTGTTAATAATTATCATAATCATTTACTGTACTTTTACCCCTTGAGGTGTTGTTATGTATAGATTTAAAATAATAAATAAAAAAAATAATAAAATTTAAAACGAAAATAAAATAATTTAAAATATAAATTAATATTATAAACCATCAATAGTTTTTTACTAAAATTGAAAAGCGAATATATTGTTTAGTTTGAAAAAAAAAATTGAATATTTATACTAAATAGGTAGACCATCATCATATTTAACCACACTATTTTTTAATTAAAACATTAAATTACAGAGTAAAAATAATATAATCGAAAATTTACATGTAATGATTAACAGTCAATCTCAAACATTAAAACATTATGTTTTAATCATTTACACTCAAAATAACTAATGATTAGTATAGGTTAGTTATCTAATATGACCATCTCCCTATTATCTTTCCAGTTGTAAAAATTAATCATAAAAAGTTACTTTATAAATGTTTTTTTTTTTTTGTTCCATAACATTGTGTTTATATAATTATTATTATTTTATGTTAAAGTGTACATAATACTTGCACGTGTCAAATAAGTGTAAAATGAATTATGAAAAAATCGGCTTAAAACCAAATATGTATAAAAAAAAATCCTTTTGTACATCATAACGGTTTTTCTTATTTGAATAGTTTAAATATAATAATAACTCGCTTCGTAACATAAAATATAATACTATTATTACCTACTTAATACTTTACTTACTGGATCTAATAATACTACAAGACGGCAAGTCGTATCGATACGTAAATGATTACAGTTATGATATGGTCCACCAAATTTCGATATTACTTTATTAATTCTGGTTCGGGTTAAGGTCTCGTAATTATAGCATTATTTCGGGCAATGTAAAATTTATTTTATCGAAATAAATACCTCAGCGGTTCACATGATTTACCGCATTCATAAACTAAAAGACAATGAAACCGTCAAATTATGATAGACATTTTATATTACATTTTTTATGCAAATATGGATACATTGTTTTCAATTTTCAATTTATGTATATTATTTTACTATACAATTATTATTTTTGTGGATATTATGAAGAAAACACAATGTTATAATAGTTAATTACAATATATAGACATGAGTGTAATAATATACAAAATCTCGATTCGTTTTTTATTAAGGTAGAATGGTAAAAATGTTATTTTTCCTTGTTTATGCTTACCAAACTAACGAGATGTTGTATTATAACTGGACGAATATAACGCATTGAAACGGATATGGATGTCCACGGTGGAGATTTTGCGTGAGCGTATCATTATAACAATATAACATATAATAAGTAATATTGTTGCACATGTTATTACACCGAATAATGCGATTTACGTGATAAAAGAAACGGTAAAAATCCGCCAATTATAGAGATTGCGAGAGACAGTTCTAGAGACAGTCAGAGAGATAGAGAGAGAAAACAATAAGAATAAAACGATAATAATTGGTCACACCCGGTGAGTAGGTCTAGATGAGGAGATTTGTATCCTTAACGTGATCAATTACGACAACGATCATTGTTGTTTTCGTGATAGTGCGGTGACGAGAAGGTTAGAAGTGTGGTATCGGGTGGTATGATGTATACCAGAGCTATAATAATTAGACTATAAAAAATATAATAATTAGAGGAAAGCGGCGACAGGCTGATGTGGAATTTCTTTTCGAATTATACGATTACGCACACACTACAGCAGGTTGTTTGCCCATATTTTGATGAAAGACGTTAAGCACCAATTATCACATTAGTAATGTAATATATATATTATGGCCATTTTTGTGGCAAAAAAAAAAAAAAAAAAAATTGTTAAATTCGCGTACAATAAAAATATATACTATTAGCAATGTTGGGCAGTAACAATATGTTTTTAAAATAAACGTGATTTATCACTTTATCAGATTTCAGTTTTCGTAGGAACAAAAATATCCTCAATTTATTATATCATAAAACTATTGTTATATTGTTAATTATTATTATGCATGTATACTCCATGTCGAATCAGGCGTAATATGACTACAAATCCAATACGTGAACGTAATTTATGTAAACTATTCGATTGCCAATAATACATAAAAATGATCACAATTGAACAATTCCCATTAAAATATTAAATAATAAAAAATATAGATATTATTATGTGTTCAACACTACAAAAAGACCAATCTCTATTTTTGCTATTCTTATTAGAATCTTCCGACAGCCTCAGCGATTAATATTGTTCTTCAATTGTTGTGAACTTTGACGTTGTATTTTGTATATTCGTTGTGTTTAAAATTTCGTGTTGCAAAAATAGTAGAAATACTTTTGCAATGTTATTTCCATAATTTTGGTAACATAATATTTATGAATACGCTTTATATTTACAACGGTAGTAACTCCAATGATCTATTTCTAATATTTTTGAATAACTAGAGTTACTATCCTTTTCGTCAGTAAAAGAGAAAATAATACATACATATTTATATATACAATATACGTGTAAAGTGGCATCACAAAATTTACAAAAATGAAGGTATTATTAAGGCCTCGTTGTGTGCCTATCATAATATTGTTTCAAATGTAATTTTTAACTAACTCGTAACACATAAGATTAATTTACGTCAATCATATCACAAAATTCGCATCAAAATAAAATAATTTGCATACAAATCCAATTTATTTGGTTAAAAACCTAAAATACCGTCCATTTAAAAATAAAAACGTTATAATTGTATATATTATAGTGATGAATTAATAAATATGTAAATATTGTAACTGAACAATAACTATACTTTCTTACTTATTGTTGGTCAATAATTGAAATTACTTTGTATAATTAAGCGTAAATCTTCGTTTCGTTTTACTTATTAAATCATTTGAATTATGCAAACTACGGTGATAAAATGAAAATAAATCTGTATTAATATAGACATATAATTTCAAAAATGTAGTTATAGTTTATTGACTTAAAAATTATAAAATCACAAAAAAAAATCTTACTCCACCTGAACTAAAAATATTTTCTTAAATTTCAACACAATTAAAGTATGTTATAATATTATCATATAGGTAATAAGCAATGAGTTTAAAAAGACATCAATTTTAATAAAGAAAATAAGTAATTTAGTTAAAACTTATAAAAAATTATGTTATATCGTCGCTAACTATATAAATAATACAAAGGTAGACGATTGACTTCAACGACTTGAAATCAACAATTAACAACCTAGATGGAACATTTTAATATTTAAATAAAATGCAATTTTATTGCTATACACTTAACCTATATATATATAAAATTACATTACAATCACAATCTTAAATCTATAATATAGGAAGAAACATAATTGAATATAAAAGAATAATACACGGGGAATAATACATTAATGGGTTCCACAAAAAAAAGCAGACAAATCATTTATCTCTTGCCATCAACCACTGATATTATTTTTTTATAGAAAAATATTTCAAAAAAATATATTATATTATATTAAATTTAAAATAATTTACAACAATTTAAGCTTCGACCATTTGATTGTTTAGTTACAAAAAAAAAATTAATCAAAACAGAGTTTCTTGAAATTTCCTTCTACGCCTAATAACGACTTATCAGCAGTCTTGGATTGACCGATGCGTTTGCTAGAATCAGCTTTCATATGTTCCATTTCAATACACCAATTTTTACGTTTTATTAACTCTTCGTGCATTCTATCTGTAAAAATAAACCAAATTATAATTTATATAAATATAAAATCATAATATTATACTTGCATAATTATTATATGAAGATATTATGTCAAAAAATACTTACCATTAAGTTCCTCCATTGTTCCTGCTTTACCGCCCCATTCGTTTGGTAAAATGTCTAATGGATAGTAGTCTTGTAAACCTTCGGAAGTTGCGTTAAATATGATCTGAAATAATATATTATAAGTCAATTGAATTGGTAATATAGTTTTTATGTCAATTTGTATAGCTATTTTACTTACTTTATGTTTATATTTTAGTGGGAAAAAATGTTTGATAAAATTAAGCGTGGTTTCGGCTATCGGTGATATGTTTACAAAATGAACTTTCTTAATTCTCACCGGTTTTGCTTCCTGAAATTTATAGTTTGCGATTATAAAATACAAATATAATATAATATGTATATATATATATAAGATATTTGAGTTTTATTGTAATTTAAAAATAAAATAAACAACTTAAAAGCAAATACAATCGAAAATCATTTTCTTCGTCTTCCGTATTTAATTATACATTTATGAATATAAAAAAGTCTAAGACGCGAAATTACCTATACCTACATTCTAAATTTAAAACTTTAGTTTTTTCTTCTTTTTTCAAATCTCAAAAATTACTTTAAAATATTTTAATAATAGCATACGGAGTTAAATAATTTTAGTTTTAAAATTTTAAAGCCAATCATTGTTATATTTAATCGAAAGTAACATTACCTACCTAAAATCAGAGCATCAGCATAAGTCGTACAAAATTTAATATTATCTGAGCTAGACTTATTCATTTATAGATTAAATATAGAGGAATATGAATAATAACATAATATCCTCGAAATAATATTATTATTCCTTGAAATTTCAGTATAATACCTACATCCTATATAAAATATTATGTATAAAATGATATCATATATATTATAATATTATATAATTTTGATATGCTAGAACAGCATGTTTTTCACATAAAATATTAGTTTTTTTTATAAATAAGTTTTCAGTTCGGTTACGACCGTTGATAATGAAACATCGCGTCTCGCTGTTTATCCTTATTTTCGTGTTAACTTACAAAGTTATAGTCCGTTTTTTAAAAATAAACATTCCACTAGTTCAACAAAGCGTCATTCTTTTGACTTGGTAACTCAAACCCCAACCCATCGAAAAGGAGCACCTCCAGCCCAAATTTGGTAACAAATTTAATTACAACTTTATCGTCACGGTTTCACCAAAATAGTACGGGCGGCCGCAGTCTTGCATAGTCAGCCTTATCGGGCTTCTCCGTTATCTAGCGGCAAAATACCGTCGTCGCACACTATGTCAGATAATAAGCCTAAAACCGTCCCATCATTAATAATACAAAAATCTCGTCTACAGAGCGTGTCAAATAATAATGAAACTTTTCAACAATTTCCCCACCTAACCGACGGATTCACTGTGAAAAAAAATAAAAACAGTAAAAACGGTAAACATTCGTTGCCCCACTCACCTAGCTCTCCTACACAACAAAGCAAAACATTTGTTTCATCAAATCGATTCTCTCTCTTTTCAAATTACACCGAGCCCTCGGAAAAACAAAACGATAGCCAATCAACCGACATGGACTTAGAACCCGAAACAACCACACCTGTTATCAAGCCACCTCCACCAATTTTCATTCGCGTAGTTAATGACTTCAATGCTTTCTGTAACTCCATCAAAAAGTTAACCAAAGGTGAACATTTCTCATGCAAAAGCTCAATAAATGGTGTAAAACTATCCACTACCTCAGCTGACTCGTACCGCTCGGTTATCAAATTTCTGCAAGATTCCAAAGCAGACTTCCACACATACCAACTGAAACAAGATAGGGCGTATCGTGTAATACTGCGAAATCTCCACCACACTACACCAATAGAAGATATTAAAAATGAATTACTTGCTCACGGTCACACAACCAGAAATATTACTAATGTTCTCCAACGAAATACAAAACTTCCTCTCCCGCTCTTTTTTATCGACTTGGAGCCAGCCATCAACAATAAAGACATATTTTCGATTCATTTTTTGTACTACACAAAAATAAAAATTGAAGAACCTCGTGTTAACAAATTAACAATACAATGTCTCCGCTGTCAAGAGTTTGGGCACACCAAATCTTATTGCAACCATCCCCCTAAATGCGTCCGTTGCGGAGAAAACCACCTGTCCACCTCATGCCAAAAATCCCAGAGTCTGCCAGCAAAATGTGCTCTCTGCAATGGTAACCACCCTGCAAACTACCGGGGATGCCCAGTCCATAAGGAATTTCAATCCACTCTACAATCAAAAAAAAACTCTAACCCTCAATCAAATTATATTCCCATAAAATCTGTTAACGCTACTTCAATTTCAACTTCAAATTTCCCCAAAACGTATGCCCAAGCCATCACTGATAACGCAACCAATCAAACCAATTTTATACCCCCAAACAATCCGGACATATCTCTTAAACTGTCATCTTTTCTTGAAGAACTAAAAAACCTAATATGTCCTCTAATCTCTCTACTAACAACTGTTATCAATAAACTTATTATTTCTAAAGATGATTAATAGACACGAAACTATTCTTCACCCAATATCCATCCTTCTTTGGAATGCAAACGGCCTATTGCAACAAAAAAATGAACTAAAAGCATTTCTTACTGTAAATAACATAGACATACTTCTAATAAGCGAATTCCATCTCACCACACACTCAAATTTCCATATTTCCGGCTACACAACATACCACTGTGACCACCCTGATGGCACTGCGCATGCTGGTTCTGCATTAATAATAAAAACTAACATTAGTCACGCTGTACTTCCACAATTCCAATCTACATCCCTCCAAGCAACAAATATAGTAATTTCACTAAATCATATTCCCACTACAATTTCCTCTGTATACTGTCCACCTGGACACGCTAATAAAATAACTGACGACGATTTCACCCAGTACTTCAAGTCCCTCGGTAACACATTCTTATCCGGAGGTGACTTCAATTCCAAACACCATCTATGGGGCTCTAGAGTAACCAATACCAGAGGTCTCTCACTCTACAGATCACTACTCTCAAACAATCTAAAATACTTGTCTTCTCCTGATCCAACCTATTGGCCATCACATTCCAACAGAGTCCCCGACATTCTCGACTTTTTCATTCATACTCTTCCAAATCACATCAACTATAATATATCCAACCTTTCAGACCTCTCATCTGATCACTCTCCTATCCTATTAACATTAAATAATCAATTGGTCTCATTGAAAAAATTCCCCACTCTCACCCCAGGGAAAACCGATTGGAAACAATTCTCCAAAATCGTTGAAAACAATATATCTCTAAAAATTTCTTTAAAATCTACCGAAGAAATAGACTTTGCTGTCTCGGCCCTCACCACGTTAATTAAAAACGCTGCCCTTGACTCATCAACTTCCTTGCCCTCAAATCCCAATAAAAATTTTCTCCCTGAACACCTCTCTAAACTGCTTGTCGAAAAACGTCGAGCCAGAAACCGCTGGCACCACACTCACCTCCCCAGTGACAAAAGTCGCTATAACAACATTGCATGCTCCCTTAAAAACCTTCTACGCATTCACAACACAGAATCGTACCAACAATATATACACTCTTTAACCAACTCAAATAATTCAATTTGGAAAGCTACTAAAAGAATTCTAAATAAAAGAAATTCAATACCACCAATTAGATATCCTGACAGATCCCTTGCTAAGACCAACCTAGAAAAATCAAACCTGTTTGCTTCTCTTCTAGAAAACAATTTCACTCCTCACCCCGACATAAACAACATTGATCACACGTCCTATATTGAAAAATCTCTATCTAACTGCCTTCCGATGTCATTACCCACAAAACATACCTCTCCCAGCGAAACTCAATTTATTATCAATAAATTATCAAACAATAAATCACCAGGTCATGACCTAATAACAAATAGAATAATAAAGCACTTGCCCAAGAAAGCCATTATTCTTTTAACCTTTATCTTCAACTCAATTCTTCGTATCTCCCACATTCCTCATTCATGGAAACACTCCATAATTATTCTTATCCCAAAACCTGATAAACCTCCTGACCTACCTTCTTCATATCGACCTATTAGCCTATTACCTTCTTTCTCAAAAATCCTAGAAAAGATTATACTAAAGCGATTAAACCCCATATTAACAAGTCAAAATATAATCCCCCACACTCAATTCGGTTTCAAAAATAAACATTCGTCACTCCATCAAATCCACAGAATAATCGACATAATCTCACAAACTCTCGAAAATAAACAATACTCCACTGGTGTCTTTCTCGATGTAGCCCAGGCGTTTGACCGCGTCTGGCATGAAGGCCTTCTGTATAAATTACGATTCTTACCAGCCCCCCTGTTTTTAATAATAAAATCTTTCCTACAAAACCGGTCATTCGTTGTTCGTTGCGAGGACGAACTCTCACAAATCCACTACATAAAAGCAGGCGTCCCTCAGGGAAGTATTCTAGCACCTACACTTTACAACATATTTACCTCTGACATTCCCCACTCCGAGAACACCACCCTTGCTACCTTTGCAGACGACACAGGTATAATCTCCACTAATGTTGACTTAACCATAGCATCTCATAATTTACAAACCCATCTTAATGAACTACAAAACTGGTTCAACTTGTGGAGAATCAAAATAAACCCAAATAAATCTACCCACATAACCTTTACTCTACGTCCAGATCATAGTCCCCCCATGATCCTCAACAACGAAACAATTCCCAAAACACAAGCCACCCGTTACCTCGGAGTCCACCTCGACAGTAAACTCACTTGGGCATATCACATAAAAACAAAAAGGAAATCACTCAATGTAAAACTCCACAAAATGAAGCACCTTCTTAAATCAAATCTCCCTCTCAATACAAAACTTTTAATCTATAAACAAATTCTCCGCCCTTCAATGACTTACGGGATACAGCTATGGGGTACCTCCAAAAAATCCAATATTCAAAAATTCCAATCATTCCAATAAATTTGCCTTCGCCTCCTCACTAACGCACCCTGGTACGTCAGAAACCTCACACTCCACTCTGACCTCAAAATCCCAAGTATAAATACTCTAGCCTCCCACTACTATAAATTATTTCACAATAACACAGTCAACCACCCTAATCTACTCATTTCAAACCTCTCCTCCCTCACTCT
>CM023359.1:28117720-28373204 GCA_013282895.1 Eriosoma lanigerum
ATATATATATACATATGTGTATGCTTTTGTATGTAGGTATGTATGTATATATGTGTACATAAAAGCCTAGAATTGAAGTAGTGTTGTTTGGACACTTCCTCCAATCAAGCCGTCCAGTTTTTTTTTTCTCTTTTGTAAATTAACAATATTACTTATTGTATAACGTATTACAGATTGTATATATTTTTTAAAATAAAAAAAAAAAAAATAAAAAAAAAATAAGTTTTAAATAATTTTTAATGTTTACGGGTAAGTGTATCTACTCCGTTAATGGAATATTTTTATTAATTAATTGATTTAAATATAAAATTACTGTATTACATTTTTAAATTAAATTTACAAAAAATTGTTTTCTCCTCAAAACATTACCGTTTAAATATATTCAATGACTTTTTTCATTAATTATTTTAAACACCATAATAAGTAAATGCACGATATTTTTTAAAGATTTCTAAATGAATAATAATTTATGGATAAATTCAATGGATTAATTACCATACTTATTTTGAGAATTTTTTTCATAAAACTCATATTAAAATGTGCCCATTGAGCCATAGTATCCATGTTTGTTAAATCGAATATCCATACATCTCCCAGCGTCAATGCGTCTTCATCAAACAACCAATTCCACATAAGTTCGTTTCGTTTCAAAGTAAAGTCGGGACAAAATACTTTTGCGTCTGTCGTCGCTATCCGGTAACAGAGCACTCTATTGTAGTCATTCGTTAGTTTAGGCAATGGAAACATGTACCTATAATAACATAATATTATATAATCATATATTTAACATCAGTTGTATACATGTTATGTGTAGATTTTAAATTAAAAACCGGTTTAAATTTTAGTATATTCTTCAATTATAAAAAAAAAAAATACTGAACAAATATTTTAATATTTTTAAGTATAATAAATTTATATTATAATTTCGCAATTTGTAGAGGACTAAGGAAATATTATTCATGTTGAAAATATAATATTTCAGATAATAATGCATAGAATGTAATTTAATTATATAAAATATATATTTAAAAGCCCATTAATATTTACAATAAATATTATTTTGAAAACAATTATTTGGATTGGATATAACATAATTACTACTTAAAATATTTTTTTAAATAACATTAATACATTTATATCATATAGTTGTCTAGCTATTTAATGAATTACTCGACTCATTGGTAGATTTATAATGAATCAGGTTGGTAAGAATTGGCTGTGTGCCTGTGTGGAAACTTAAAATGTTTTAATTTATTAATTTATATTTCTAATTTAATACAATTTATTATAATATTATAAGTAAAACAACTTTAGAATTTCAAGGACCAGAATACCTGTATTTCTAAGCACTGAGTTTCTGACCAAATATTATTAAATTTTTATTTGATTTCTAATTTCTGTATTTAAAAATTATAGTTACATAATATATAATTATTATAATTTATTTAACATAACAATACTCTTATATGTAAAAAAAAAAATTAATTCGAAAATGAACTTATCTTTTGTATAATTTTATGTTACCCTATAATAATATACTACTATAATATAAATTATAGTAAATTATAACTTTTATTGTTGTATTTTTAAGATGGCTTGCACTTAATTTAATATAACTAATTATAAATACAATTTTATTTTTGAATTATATTAAAATAAATGAATGATGGAGTATGAGTATAAAATACAAAAAATTAATTATCAGATTTATTATATAGATAGAGATTTTCGTAAGAGATTATAATACTTTCTATTGTTTTTTTTTTTACCTATATTAAAGTGTTAAATGAGCGAATCGAGAGAGTTAATATTAAATTATAATGGCATATCAATAAAATAATATTATGTTCCAAACAGATAACGTCTATTCAAACAAATTGATCAAGATTCATTATATAATAATAATTTATTAAATAAAAAATGTTACATTAATTATATTAAAATTTCATATTTTTATTCCACATTTTACACATATACTGATACACTATTCATTCTAATTTTTTTACATTGAACTCCAATATACCTATTTAAAATTTAAACAATATTCTATTTAAGATTGAAAAATAAGAAATTTAATGCAAAAAGAAAGTATTAATTTCGTACAATAGTTTTGATAAATCTATTTTTATAATTATTTTAATAAAAAAAAGTAAAGGTCGATATTAACACTTTATTATATTTTTTAATATAATTGGAAAATAATTCTAATAATATATGCAATATCATATAATAAAATACATAATATTATAATACATTAATATCATTATGATAATAATTATTTTGAGAATTTTTACTCACGCTGTTTCTACGTGTTTACGAAAGATTTCTGTTGTTGGGTCTAAATCACTGTAAATTTGAGGATATGTTTCTTTGACCGTATAGTAATTTTCGATCACAAGTTTAACTTTTTCTGTACGATATTTTAAGCTGAACAAGACTTTATTAATAAATTCATCACCTGAAAAATAAAACTAGTTTATTCTATACTTAAATAAAAGTTATCATTTTATACACTTTCAAATTAATTCGAAGCCATTTAAGTTTAAAATCATCGTGTTTATGACTTTGGGCCTAAATTTAATTTTTATAAAATACCTATTATTATAATATTATATCTCTAATGCATATCAGTTGACAGTTATAAAGGTTGTAAAGGTACCAACCATTAATAATATTTTTAGTCGTGGTAATGATAATTGACAGTATATTTAATAACCTTCGTTTTCGTGTATCATTTCTTATTTATTTTTAATTCATGTGTTACTATACACAATTATATTAATATGCACATATTATTGTACTGATATGTATTGTAAATTTGTATCGTTATATCGTATAAATAATATGGCGTAACACATTATTAATGTCTTACGAAATAAACAGTTTCTTAACGCGTATTGTATATACAATATAAGTATAATTTGTTGGTAATTACTAAAATATGTTTTATCATTATATACTAATTTGTATAAACGAGCAAATTGTATAATTTGAAATGTTAGAATAGTAAATTTAACAACAAATAACATTAGCCAAAAAACGATAATTTTCTACGTAATTTCTAACTCGTACGAATCGATAAATATAAATAATTGAATAAAAATAATTTTAAAATGATGTTTTGTTTAAAGATTCCTACATTGAATTCAAAACTATTTACAAATACTTACTTGTTTTGGGCAGATGTGGTTGTTTGTCCAACCAGTGTCTAATGATGGCTAAATCCTGATCATTTTCAGCCTGTGATCTCGGACAATAATTTTGAATAGCTTTCAACTGTGCATCGGAAAGTGGCACGATCATTATGCTTAACAATTTTTATTATCAGTTCACCAAATATAATGCATGTGTTCTTCTCTGTGGACAAAGCATAAATCCGCCAATAATATAATTGAAATAATAATATGCAATGCTAAAGTTATATAATTGCATATTATAAAATAATTTATTCGTAGTTGTTTCAAGCTATAGCTTATAGCTATAACTATAGCTTCGATGAAATCGGAAATTACCTTGAAATAAACAAGATTTTGTACAGTTTATTTTATTATACTTATAATATATTGATTTACCATCAAAGATGGTATTCGTTTTATCAACACTGCTGTCCTTGGTAGAAAATGAATATATTTAATGTTAATATTTTAAATTCAGAATATTAAAATATATATCATTTCGTTACGTACGTCATACCTATACGTTTTACGTGTTTACGTGACGTAAAGGTTCTTGGAAATACTGGATTACTAATTATTGTCCACAATGTTAAAATGTACACAAATTGCATTATAATATATATATTTATACATGTATTAAGTACACAATTTTACTAATAGACATCTAAAATAAAGTACATCATATAGGTAGACTAACGGTTAGGAAAGTAGCTTAATTTTTTTCAAAACTTGATAATTCGGAATTATTTATTATTAAAATTATATGGCATGATATTTAATTTAGAAATAACGTAGGTAGGCAGTTGCGTAACTGGGTAAAAAATTAGGGAGGGCAAAATATAAATAATAAATAAATAAATAATATTAATATTAATAATAATATTTTATATAATAAAAATTATATAAAAAATAAATATACTCTACAAATTTGTTTACAGTGGTGAAAGGGGCGGGGTAAAAATACATTTTTATTTTATTTTTTATTTTTACATGTATCTATTTTTTTGTTTTTGCACTACTACACAAGGCACTTAAACTCATGGAAATTACTTTTATTTTATTTTAGTTAATAATAATAAGTGTTAATAATAATAAATTTAAAAAACCACTATCAATATATTTAAACACATTTTCAATTTGTGAGTAATGAACTGAATTACTTATTTGGGGGAGAAGGCAAAATGATACTTTTGTCCTTTCCGATAAAATTAAAGGGGGCAAGTGCCGCCGCTTGCCCGCTCTTACAATTACGCCCCTGTATGTAGGTATAAGTAATAAGCATAGATGATTGGTAAAAATATGATATACGTCTATTTAAATTTTAAATCAAATACTACAATTTCTTAGATTAAATTTTAATTAAATTATAGATCAAAAAAATTTAGTATATTTCTTTTTCATCAGCACAATATACTATATACGATAATTATTATATAGGTACTGTACGTTAAATTATATACCTACTACACTTCTACTAACATTACATTTCCTTAAAGCTTATACAGTAAAGATGTCTAGAACGTAAAAAAAATATTTATCTAATTCATGAATCACTTTATAGCACCTATAGCATCTATTTTGAAGTATTGCCAACAAAAACCTAATTATAGTCCATGTACAGAATATTTAAATTAAGAATTCATTTATATATTACGAGTATTATGATGTTACTAATTGAGTATCAACATACAATAATTTGGCTCACGTCAGTGAATTATTAAAGTCTAATAACATAAAATTAGTTTAAAAAAATTATTTATTCTTGTTTCCTTTCGCAATATAAGAATTTTTAATTTATTTATATATTATTACCAGACCTATTCTATATAGTATTTCATAATTATCATATAAAAACATAATATTATACAAAATCAATTATATATTATGATCAAAACAAATCAATCAAAAAAATCAATGAACAGAAAATATCTAAATTTATTTTTCTCTAAAAATTCGCATTGATACAAATAATATAACACAAATTTCTAGGTACTTGATTTGGTATACATCGCCTTGTAAAATACCAAGTTAAAAATAAGAAATTACTAAAACGTACCCTTTGAATAGCTTTAATTTAACTATAATGTATTATGTATTAGTAATAATATTATTTTGTTTCTATTAAATATAATTTTTTTTAAATTGCCATTGTAATATTTTATTATCTTTCAGGAAAGGTATAGATTTCAAATTGTTAGTTTTTTTATATGCCTATAAGAAAAAATAATTTAAAATCGTTAAACACTTATTGTAAATACTTTATATTATATATACCGAACATAACCAACTCAATTGTATTCGAATAATTATAAGTACCTTAAAGTATCCAACTATATTTGCGGAATATTATTATTTGTAAGCAGTCTTGTAAAAAATACTTTTGAAAAAATATTTTAATACTAATATTTAAATTGGAATAAATTTGTATTCTAAATACTTTTAAAATACTTAAAAAAAAGTATTTTATAAATACTTTCAAAATTTTAAAGTATTTGAATAAAAATACTCTTTCGTTAATATTAAATATGTTAACTAGTGTTTAAAAAAATAAAAAATATCTACTAAGTTTACCCAATTGAATATAACTAAGTCATGATATACATTACAATGTACATTGCTAAATAATGGCAAGGAAATGTGTAAAAATTATAAATTTTTCATAGTAGCTTAATTGTATAACATTTAAAAATAAAATGCAAAGAAAAAATTTTTATTGATGCCTATTTTAATACAAGTATTTTATTTTCGTATAAAATACTTTTAAAATGTATTAAAAATACTAAAAAAAAAATGTATTTAAATACTAATATTCAAATACTTTTATTCGAATATTTTATAAGACTGTTTGTAAGTATTCAATTTATTCTATTTTACCTAATTGCCATAGACAGAGTAACCTCCCTTCCTCCCGTTACAGTTCATTCCAAACTAAATTTAAACTTGTTTAACACCTTTCTAAAAAAATATATTTGCATAAAGACCCTAAACGCTTATGCGAAGGTTTGTTAAGGCGGATACATATTTTCAATATTGTTAAGCGTTTTAAAAGAAAATGTTTGCTAAACAATTATATTTCCTTCTCTGAAATCGAAATCTTTTTAAACGCTATTAATATTATAATATATTTAAAAACAAATCGTTATTGTTATTTTATTCCAAAAAAATCGTTTTAATACAGCGTAAAAATAGTAATAATAATATATTATATTATAAGGTACTAGGTACTAACCTGCGTGTTTCTTGTAAGAGATCGGTAGAATAGTGTCTGTGGTACGGGTGATTACACAGGACTGTGACTAGCATTGCAATATGAATCTTCTTGTTACCACTCCGTTTACAAAATGTTATTGACCGGTTTGGACGACGAACGACGAGTTGTTGACCGTACGGATATAATGGTAGAGTTGAAAATAAACAATTTTGCGCAAAACAATCAACAAACTGGAAGACGCTAAAGAGCGATATTTTCGAATAACAACATCCGTACTGAAATAATATTATTATATACGAAAATATAGTGGCATTATACTTATAATTATCACTCGTGGATTATAATTTTATGAATGTGAACTATTTTATTTAAATACTGAAATATAATATAGAAGAAAATATCTATTTCACGATTGTCGATTGTTATAAATTATAGAAACTAGTAAATGCTTTAACATACACTACAATAAACATTATTTCAATGTACTTAGCAAAATTGGATAACTTAATTAATTTTTTTAACTCTTTAAATTAAGCGATTCTAGAAATATTAAGTTAAATTAAAAGTTGAAATTTACTATTAATTTTAAATAACTCAAAAGGTTAAAAGTAAATTAACTTAGTTAAACAGTTAAAAAATGGTTAAATTACATACTTAATTTTTTTAAATGAATATAATATTTTATATTTTAATTAAAAAAATTATATTTTGAGATTTGCCTTCAATCTTTATCATATTTTTTTAAGTAGTATCTATATATTGACATATTTAAAATTATTGAAATATAAAAATAAAACTTTTGTTGTTTCAAGTTCAACTAAATATAAAAATTGTACTTTTCAATCGAACATATAAGTATAATTTAACTTTATTTTATTTTTCAATATCTTAAGAAAATTACAAATTGTTAAGTTGAAAGTTAATATTTAAAAACGTATCACGTTTTATAATTTAGTTAAAATACACAACTTTTTAATTTGTTAATGCGCACATAGCTTGGACAGCTCACTCTCTCAAAATACTATTTTTTATGCTCATATATTAATTTATTTAAATATCGGAATCATCACAACACCCCAATTTTCAAAATATTATTAGCTATAAAATATATCCTAATTAAATTAATTAGTTTTTTAACTTTATAAATCAGTAATAATTGTTTTATTTATTTACAGAACATTTGTTATTTTTTTATTAAAATAATTTATTTTATGAAATTTTAAAACCTATTTAATAATAATATATCATTATATATAACGTAAAACCGTCCTGAAACATATAGTAAATAGTAAATAAAGTTTTTTATATTGTATTTACATTAATAATAAATAATACCTAAACCAATTATATTATTGATACTTAAATTTGAATATCATAAGTGCAAGTTACTGTTTTTAAATTTTTATTATAACTAATTAACCATAATTAATAATAATATAAAATTGGTTACTTGATAATATCAAATAATTAAATAAATCAAATTAATTTGTTATTATGATTGCGAAAAACAAAAATCATATTTCTATAATATGGTATTGTAGCACGTACGTTTAGACTATTATAATACTAACTACACAAAATATTATTTTATTGAAGTAAGAAAAATTGTAAAACATTTATATTATTTAAGCAGTCATTGTCACGTATTGTAGAAATTAACCTCACGGAAAACGAATTTACTTTGATAAGTTCAACAGTAATATTCTAAATGTAAATTTTATGATTTGAGTTAATACAATATAATTTTAATTCTTATGTACGTAGGTACTATTTTTTTTTTTTTATAGGTAGGTATATATATATAATTAAATTATACGACATGTCAGCAAATGTTTACACGACAAAATTAAATATATGTTTAGCTATGATGTATACAGAATACAACTATAAAAAAGGAGAAGGTTCATCCCTTCGGTCCTCGGAGAAATTAATGGTTTGTTATAATTAAGATTTGAATGAATGCAATGCATTAAAAATTTTCATTCAAAAATACGATTTTGAGCGAATGTCAATCAGATATGTACAATATATTATACAGTTAATACGTTCCAAAATTTTACCACGTGTGTAAATTACCTTAGGCTAGAAGATTACATAAAAATTATATAAGTACCTACGTTTAAAACTGCGAAATTTCAAAAATTTAGCTGAATATAATACCAAGAAGATACAATTTAATACCGATAAACATACCTTACTTGTTTTAATCGGATAATTTTTTTCTTACCGATAAAGTATTTTCAGACTTTTTAAAAATACAAAAATAAGTAATATAATATAATTATGTTTCTATAAAATGTTCAAAAATTGCAGATAATATTAAAAATGTATAGTATACTATAATATCTAATATACATTTTGAAATTTACAATTAAAGATACCTATGCCATGCAATGAACTTATTGTAAAACACTGTTCATACTTACAACTCGTTTTGACGACAATAATTCAATCAAATCTATTTCCCATTGAATTATTACAATTTATTAAAAATATAGGAGACTTTACCTCAAATGTGTGTATAGCGTGCGTATATACTTTTAACACTACCAATAACTGTAGCTAGTGGAAAACGAAGTTTCAGTAAACTAAAATTAATAAAAACTTATCTACGATCAATTATGATTAATAATCGATTAAGTGGATTAACAATGATTGTAATTAAATATGAATTGACACTTGGCAGAACAATTATTTAACGAAGTAGATTTAGTAAAAGTCTTTGCAAATGTCAAAGCAAGAAAAATAAATTTCAAGTAGGTAATTAGACTAAATATTTATTAACTTTTAAATTTAATTTCGTTTTATGTTTTATAAAATATAGTGAATTATAAATTATGTGTTATTGTTTATTTTAAGTTATTTTTAAATATAAATAATTTATCATTTTTAATTCTTTTGTATGCAAATAGAATAAATTATAGGTGGTAATTTTTTAAGTTTTCACCGAGGGGCAACAACCTTAAAGCCGACCCTGAATGTCTAAAAGAGATTTATAATTATAATTAATATGACATACCTACTAATCTTTAATTTATCTATGAGACTTAATATTTTGAATAGTTATATTATTATGATTTTTCTAATTAATTTGATTCATAGAACTTAAAAAAAAAAACTTTAACAAATTAATTAATATTTTTAAATTTATATATACTGTAATAGATACTTAGTAATACTCAATACCTTTAGTAAAAATACAGATGATCAACACTTTGCTGATGCACTTTAAGGTTTAATTTAGTTAAAATTATATAGGTACACACAAAACATAAAAAATATATTGTATTCAATTATAAATTATAATAGTACAGTTTATATTTTACAGTTTCAATATTTTTATTTCAGTACACGATATCAATTTCATCAACAATAAAATGATACTAACTGTTTGCCGTCGTGGAAAGTTCTTTCGTATTTAATAATAATGACTTATATAACAATTTATGATAACTAATAACTCAAATATTCGATAGTAATATAGTAACCAGTTTAAAATGTAATGTTTTTAAATATATAGATCAAATCTAATCGTATTACCTAAATAGGGTTTGTTGTATTATATAATATGTAAATTATTTTTTATAAATATGTAAAAGTACAAGTATCGAGTATATAAATATTAAGTTATATAATGATTCCAAACTATCAACAACAGTTATAACTACTATAAAGTACAGTTAGTACCGTATAAAATGTACCATGTTACACACATATATGATTATATAAAGTATTCGGAACCAAAATATCAAGTGTGAAATACGATACATTCTCTTTTGGTATAGATGATTTAAAATAAGTAGATTTTTAATACTTACAAAACCAAGAGACACTAGAAATAAAGTCTATTATATAATAAAAATCATCGTGTTAGTAAAAAATTATCAAGTCTTCTAATTACTTAGATATTTATTGATCATACCTAAAAGTCAACTATTATAGGAATATTGTGTTCAAATGTACAATTATACTATAAAATTTAAAATATTATAATTGACACAAACATCACTGAGATATATTGAGTGGTACTTTTGATACCTCATAACTCTTTTGGAGTAGAAACACTATACTTACTAGTTTTATACTCAATTACTTATAGTTAGTTAACTATTTCTTATAATTTTATAACGAAAATTGTAATATTTTAACATTCATTATAATAGAGTTGGTACCTAGTAATAGCTACCTATAGCACCTATTATAGTGGTTATATCCTCCCTCAACTCTGTAAATAATAATAACTCGAAAGTATTTAATTTCGCGGAATAAAATATTTTTAAAGTATAAAAAATCAAAGCGTGCAGAAACAAAATAAACCAGTTGATAGATATTTTAACCTTATAGGGTTATAGATGCAATTTTCTAAAAATAAAATTTTAATTTAATACTACAGCAATGATAAGATACAATAATTTTAAGTAATATACTATAAGTAGTTAATGTAAGTATATTGTAAAAATCAATTTAATTCAACAATAAAAATATACTATTTTTTTAAAAAAAATTGTATGATAAATCGTTAACTATACGAAAAAAAAATACAATTATACGAAATTTATATTGATGTTATTTGAAGGCTAACTAATCTGTTAATGTAATGTAATATTGCTGTTATTGTTGTTGTAAGTTTATTCACACCAATACTAATTAAAGAAGCTAAAATACTATACAATGATTTAAATAATATACAATATAAAAATCTTAAAAAATTACAAAAATTACAAAAATGCTCATAACATAATATACAACTTAAAGTAACACGTGAAATACTGAATCATAGCAAATTATACTATTTCAGATATTATATTTTATAAGAAATCTGAATAACAAATAAGTCTTGCAATTATTTTTCATATTAATTATTATAATAATTATAATATATATATTTTATTGTATACTAATTAGGTACCAATGTATATAGACTAATATACGAGTACAATAAACGGAAATGCGACGTTTTATGCATGTTATATTAATTAAATTAATTTAAAAAATAAATTACTGTATTTCAAGAACAGGTTGAATTTGATTTATGTTATAATATTGGAATAGTTCTTAAACATAAACTTCAACTCAAACTTAATATGCAAAAAAAACTTCTTGAGATATCAAAATATTATGCAATCTCTTAGAGATTTTGCAAGTTAGTCTTTCTTATTTTTAATATTAGAACTAGTTTCTTTGTTCGTTACAAATATTATAAATTATTTTTTCGCGTTCGACCTTGTAAGATAAATACGTTCAAATATGTTTGTTTAACGTTTGCGGACATAAAGTCTGGGATATAAAAAGTGTGTATACTTTAAATAATTATTTATTTATAGGTACAATATAGTATATAAACATATGAATTTATTGATTTAAATAAGAAAAGCTATTATATTTTCTAAAAATATACCTATCTTTTATCTATTTTAAATAAATAGGTATGAGTTAGACTTAAAGTTTTTGAAAGTGTCAAATATCTTGTAACTAAGTCTGGAGCCTATGATAATGTTCTTACTCAACTACAAACGTGTCAAAATGCTCTAATTAGAACAATAATAAAAAAAGATTATAGATAGCCTACAGAAACTTTGTTTAAAGAATTTAATGTTTTGAATATTAAAAACCTATATTTGAAAATTATCACTATTTTCATAAAAAAAACATATGCTTTTACAGCCATTGAACCATAATGTTAAAACGAGATATGCCTTATCCAAATTCTCCCAAACGTGACCAAAAAAAAACCGCCTGTCCAAAGGCTTTCGATTTTGTTGGAGTTCATATTTTTAACATAATGCCTAGCTATTTAATAAATATGGAACTACCACTTTTTAAAAAGCAAATCTCACATTGGTTAATGTATGAAAATGACACTACTAAAATATGTGATTTATAAATACCATCTACTTATCTATTGTGTATAATTACTATTACTATATATATATATTTTTTTTTTTTTTTGTAAATATTATGTATGATTAATTAACATGTTTAAGATATATGGCCTCCACACGAGTAATCTCAGTGAGGCCCAGTGAAAAAAAATAAAAAAATAAATATCTATTTAGTTTATTTTATCATTATAGTAGATACATATGATTGTATTTACTTAGTATTTATAATATATAAATAACTTATATAAACCTAAATAGAAATATATTGACATTATAAACAAAAACTGTTATTATTCTTGAACAAATAATTTTACTCTATATTATATTTCATGTATAACGATATTTTTCAAATTTCACAATATAAATTTTACTTCTTGCCGGCAGAATTTTATGATGGACTTGCAATAATAAATATTATTTCACTTTTAAACCATCTGACAATCAACTTAAATTTAAATATATATATATTAAACATTAGGTCATTTTTAAAACATATTTTTTAAAGTTAATTATAAGTTATAGTAGGTAGTGTTCATATCAATAATATCAATAATAATAATATTCATAACTTTTTCTACAGTATATTTATTTTAAAAATTGAATTTCTACATAAAATTGTGTTTATTATAATTTAGAGACCACAATTTATCAATAACCATTATTAATTAATTTAATTAATTTCTTTAAACTATCATCAAACGCTAGTTAAGCTATTTATATTTTATAATATAATTAAAGTAATCTATTATTTTATTATATTTCATATTGTTTAACTATCTCATTATTATAACATTCACCACACTTAAAAAATCTATGGATACCATTTTCTAACAGCAAACATAACTAATAATTTTATATTTCTTTTGTTAATCGTCATAATATTATTAGATTAATTTGGTTCAAAATTAAGATTATTTCATTATGGCTATTGATTATTATTATGTATTAGGTCTGAAAAGAACCAGTTCGAAAATTGAAATATTACACGCGTAAGTATAATTTATAATTTATATTAAATACCTAATTAAATAATATATTAAACGTAGGTAAGTAAAATTACGTCATATTTCATATGAAATTTTGTAAAATACCTATCTTGTTTACACTAATATTATAGGATATTTTACAATATAAATATAATATTTTTTTTTTTGAAAATAGATGTTGGTCGGCTGCAATTACTTAAGTAAAAAATAATAATCGACAAATATTAAATAGGTATTAAAATTATATGCTAATAATTATAGGTAATGATTAACGAACATACAAAAATTTACGAAAATACTTTCGTATTTTCCATTCCTATTACAATTATATATAAAATCAAACGACGACAAATACTAAAATACATATAGGTAGATTTATTGTTTTAAAATTGTATATAGGATTACAAAGTTATTCTTCATAACTGGTCAATTCATAGGCATATCGTGGGGATGGTTAGGAGTAATTTAGCCCCCTTGGAATAACTATAAGATCCCTCCATTTAAAATTCATTAACTTTATATTCCTTTATTTTATTTCGATTGGTGAATATAGGCCCTCCACAGATATTCATCACGCTACGACTACAGTGATCATGACACAATTAGTGATTTTGATAACATTAAATATAAAAATTTCTTTATATAATACAACATGAAAGCGAAGATTCATCGATAGTATACAAAAAAGTATTATTTAAATTTTTTTTAAAATACTAATGATAAATATTATTAAATTAAAATAACGATAAGTTAAAATTATACAAAATTCACAATCATACGAAATAAAAACGGATTGTTTTTATTTAAGAAATTAATATCAATCATTTTAAAATGAAAAATCATATTATACATTATAATTTCTTAATGCATATTATTAATAATACATTGATAAAATAGTGAAATAATAAAAATTGTATAAATATGAAATATTAATATAATATAATATTTAACAAAATATACAGAATTCAGAAAATCATACATAAATTCGGTATGGAAAAATTAAATGATGATGATACAAATCAGAGACTTATTGCTTTTGAGGCATACGATGTTCTTAGTGATTCATTTTGGCGTGAAAATTATGATCAATTTGGGTCACTTGCTATTAAACTAGGCATATTTGTTGAAAATGAACAAAAAATTAAAAGATATTCGTACCACAATGATATATTTTCAACTTATAAGTAAGAACAAACTATCTGATAGATACAAAATAGAAAAACTGACACATTCTTCAAAAGAATTGTAAGAAGCCCCAATAATTGTTTTTATTAATAGTAAAAGAAATTCAGAGAAAGAAGTTACTTTTTTAAATATTAAACAATACAATTATAAAATAAGCGTGAAATTAGCTTTAAGTGAATTAATAATGTACATAAAAATTGTATTAGGTAGATTATCTATAATAAATAGTATAGTTTCACAATAAAATTATAAATATTTAAATGATATAATAATATATAATATATTTTCTAATATACCATATATCTGATTAAAGATCGATTTATGGATCTATAAATCCACATGCTCATAAAATATATGTATTAACAAATATGAAGATTAATCAAATTAATATTAAAAATACGTACTTTAAAATTATTCCAATCAATTTAACATTAAATGAAGTGAGTCTAAATTAAAATAAAATTTTTGTATTACAATCTAATTAAAATTTTCAAGTAGGTAATGTAATATATAAATTAAATTAAATAAATTATATTTCTTTCAGATATTTTTTGGAACATCAAAAAAAATTAACGTTCCTAAAAGTGACGGAAGTATATGTATTGCTGACGTATTCATATCAAAAGGTTTACCTGCCAATAGTGAAATTATACATATTTTACCAGATGGAAGGACCGTTAGTAAGTCACTAAATCAAAAATAAATCAAAACAATTATATACATATATATATATATATATATAGCTTAATTAAATAATAGACCGTTTTTTTTTTATTATATATAAATTTATTTTAATAATATATACAATTATTACAGTTAATCACCTATATGATTTAAACTTATTTCTGGTTAACTAAAAGCATCGCTTATTATAAAATTAACAGACAATAATAATAAATTTAAACTGAATAGTTGTATATTTGTATAGGGAATTAGACAATAAAAAACGAGTTTATACAGTATGCAATACCGGCTAGGAAATTATTAAAATCTGATTACCTTCAAAAACTCGTTTTTTAAAACAAGAATGAATAAAAAATTTATATATATATATATACAAAATTAGTAAATATTAATTTACTACAAAGATCATCACAAGATCCTTAATTAAATCCTTAACCCAAATATTATGGGTTAAGAAATCAATTTATTATACATTTCATTAAAAAATAGCATTTTACGAAAAAATTAATATTATTTAATATTGATTATATTGTAAAGCAATTAAAGTATCCATTATAATTTCTATAAAAGTGTTGTGTAATAAAGTTAATTAATGTTGGCATTATGATAATTATTCTTATTAAATTATATTTATTCAATTATAAAAAATAAAAAGAACAGAATTCTAAATTTTATTTTAATATCAAATATATGAACTACATAAATATTTTTTTTATTTGTGTTTTAATGAATTTAATCATAATTATTATAATATTAATATATTATAAAAGTATAATAATTAGTCAATATAATATGTAAATATGTAATGTGTTGTACATACTATTATTATGTAATATTGAATATTAGTAATATTAGTATTAAAAATTGAAATAACACTAATTACGGTTTAAACCTGAACACAAATTACTTAAAAAAAAGTGATAAAATTATATTGCTTTTAAGAAAAATTTATTACCTATATATTATGCTTATAAGGGCTTTGGTGCCGACTATTTATTAAAGCAAAATATAGAACATTATTTATTAGTTAGATATTACATAATGTCAGAATAATAGTTATGAATTTATGATAACATTATATTATCACAATATTACATCATTATTATTTATTTAAATTTAAATAATCCCAGAAATTATATTAAAAATATTAACATTTTGAATAATTCGGATATTAATTTTTATATTTTCTGTAATTTAAATTCAATTTGACCTGTAAGAAGTTAGCTTTCTTTAAAATCAAAATCAATATCTGACAAGTGCATAAGGTATGACAGTGTTTTATGTGAGATGTGTTTTGTGCACTAAAATCTCGTCAGCACCAGGGCTCTTAAATAATAATTAATAAGTAATAATTTATCCAATTTCGTAATAACTAATCATATTACAATTTGTTAATTATAATGTTGCGTGTTGGCTATAGCTTTTATGACCAATGATCTGCCACATAAACATTTTGTGAGATGTGGACAAGATCTGATAAGCACTTATAATGTGACAATCAAAGAAATGATGTTCGGTGTTCAATACGTAATAAAAACGTTAGATCATAAAATACTAAGAGTTAATATCACCGAAATGATAACGTACGTAACTACCTATATTAATTTAGTTAATTTATATATTTTTATTGATGTTTAATTAAACTATACATTGACTTATAAATAATATTGTTTATTATATGATTGTATAGTATTTATATTTATACCATTTACAATAATAGGTACATATAGTAGTTATAAATAATAAGTTGGGTATAAAAAATAACTAATCTAAATTTTGGAGGAAAAAATTTAATTTCTAAATTAAATTATATTTCTTAAAATCTTTCCAAGTAATAGAAAAAGTATTCAGTAAACTACATATTATACATTATAATTTATTACTATTTACCAAATAATATTTGAATAATATTAACTGTTATTGAAATTACATAGGTAATTTTGTTGCATTTTAATAACCTTTCGGCCCCTTTTGTATGTAAGTAGAAAACACTTTAAAACTTGAAAGTTTTTTTTGTAAGGACCCTTTTTACAATATTGTCAACAATGAATAATTTAAATAACTTGTTTTATGGTCAACGACCAAGGTGAGTCTAACGAAGGATAAATTTTGTATTGAATTGTTTTTATATGAATGTTAAAAATATAATATCATTACAAAAATATTTCCATTTCCTATGTTAATATTATAACATGTTTTCACAATATATATAATAATATAAGAAATATAAAATAAACTGTTCTGTTTATATGTAAGTAATTTAGATAAATATCAATAAAAACCGTTATTTAAAACAAAATAATTTAAAATATTTAAAATCTATTGTTCAGTGTACAATATGAAACATTGAAATACATTTTCGATGGTCAAAGTATGATAAGTTCTATTATTTAATTTTACATTAAAATTGATGTCTAGACTATTAATAATATAATATTAATACTCACGTAAGTACGTACAAGATAAATTGCTCTTAGCACTAAACTAAAATGAAAAATAAAATTTTCCTATTAATTTTAAAAATGTTAATACTACTACAATATCGTGAGTTAGCATACAATTTTAGTTTTGATATTTTTATGCTTATTTTTTAAAATATTAAGTATGAAAAATCTGATGTTTTAACTTTTGAAAATTCTAGCCCACATGTCATAATGAAGGTCGTGCTGTTTGACTACGTGTCTACGTCTGTGCATTTTTATAATTATATACCTAAATTAAGTACAACATTTTTTTAAGTTTGAATTTAAATGTAAATCTTCATTTTATATGAAATTAATATTGATTATATCTTTATAAAAAATATTAGTATATTCGAATGTTCCTAAATATAGGAAACTATATATATTGTCCATTAATAAATAAAACATCATACTGAGATTATTAAGATATTGTATACTTACTGGTTTTAGGTTTATTATATATGGTTGTATAGATAGACAGATAATAGTAGATACTACAACTACACTACTATACTATAAACGATTAAATTAATTATAATATACGAATGTTAGTTTTAAGAAACAAAATAATGTTTATGATTTAAAGTAATTAAAAATAAATAAATATTACTAGTTTGTTAAACTAAAATTTATTACACTTTGTTAGACCAACATATCAAAAAGTTATACAAGGTGAAGGTATGCCAGCATGCGGAAATAACTGCGTGAAAAGAGGCGACATTATACTGAGATTTAAAATTGAAATGCCACTATATCACCCTGGAATTAATAAAACAATTTGTGAATACATGTTGGAAACAAATATTAATGAAGAAGAACAAAAATAAAAAACAAAACAAATATTATATTTAAATCAGAAAAAAAATAATATGTTAAACCAATTTATGATATACATAAATAGTAGATACTCTATAGTTGATACTTTATCTGAAAAAAAAACTTTTGAATGTAAAAGCTTTACGTAACAATAGATATTTAAGTAAACTTGACATAGGATTTTATATGTCAAACCTCATTCCCCTTGGGCTTTGCTTAAAATAATATCAATTATAATTTGTGCATTATTTTTTTTAACCAATTCAAATTTGATATTATGGAATTATTTAAAAATTAGTATTTTTTTTTCATTCGTTTTCAAAAAGGAATTTTGTACTTAAACATAATTTTAAAAATGGTATTTTAAAATCTGTATTTGAAACATAATGAATATATAGACACAACTGTGTTATATTATTTAAAAATTTATTTTCTGATATATTGGATAATTTAAATGAACTTTCTTTGCGGTTAGAATCTCAATCGCCTATGAAGACTAACATGTTGATAAGTGCTTTAGAAAATCATTAATAACTATCTTTATTTTAATAAATTTTCTTAGTGTTAGCAAATGCATTCCAGCCATCGAGGAATTGATAAAGTTTTTATAAGTGCTTCAAATGTTATCCAATATATCATAGATAATTTAATCAATAAACGCAAAAATTGTGACCAATACCTATTTCAATTTAATTTTTAATGCAATTTTAAATGCACCTTAATAATGAAGCAAATGACAAACTCATAAACCAAATCAATTTAATAGTTCTCCAGAAGAGTATTACGATAGATTATTCCAATTATTTATATTACATTACTTGATAATATTATTGAAGACTTACGGTAACGTTTTATTAAAAGAAAAAAAATTTTAAATTATTATAAAAACTTTTTTGATTTTATTTAAAACATTTCACTACAAATAAATTAGAAATATTAACTAATGTCATATCCAGAGATGTTATTGGAGCGTATACGGGAATATACAGCGTATACTCATAACAATATTTGTATAAAAGTGTGTATACGCAATATAAATAATAATTTTATAAGTATATTATAAGCATACGGCCATACAGACATAATTATATTTTATAATTTATAAATTTGTTGTACACTTAATGACAATAAATGTATATAATTTTAATATTAAGTGTATTTTATTAATGAAAATAAATGTATAAGATATTATGTTTCTATTAGTTAATTCATGTATATAATATACTGTATACCTCTACGACTTAAAATTAAAAATGTTTAAAACAAGAAAAATTATCATTTAATAAAGTGTAGAGTTCTAATTATAATTTATTTATAGTTATTATATATAATTATTAAGGATAAAAACTAATTATTTGACTAAAATTATAAGAAAAAATTAATGTCATTATAATCATTTCAAGTAATTTTTTCTTTTTTAATATAATTTCGAGAAAAATAAGGCGTATACTCGACATTATTTATCAATACATCCCGGGTCATATCAGATTAATTTCAATACTCAAACAACTTTTAATACTATAGACTAAAAACGTGGTTAAGAATGTCGCAAGATAGATTTTGTGGTTTAACGTTGCTTCATATTTATCGAGAATTGAATTTATCGCATTATTGAACGCTTTGCAACTAGTGAAATTCAAAATATCGATTTTGTAATTTTTTTATTATCATTAATTAACGGGGCAAGCCCAATGATATAAAATAGAATAATTACACAATAAAGATAATATAATAGAAGTTTAATTTAACAGATTATTGTTATAAAATATGTTTATTTATTTCACCTGTATATATATATGATATGTAAATTATTTTTTCTTTTAGTTATTTTCGCCTTATACAAACGTATTAAAAATTAATCAAATAATATTATTAAAAAAAATTGCCCTTTTTTGAAGATTTGTTATATCCGCCACAAATATAACTTGTCATAACATGCCATAATAGTATACATATAAATATAAATACATAGGTATGTGATATTTAAGATAATCACAAAATGAATTATTATAATAATATTATTTTACTATTAAAGATAAATATTTTAAAAGTAATTTATTTCTAAATTCTATTAATTCTACAAAAAAATGCAACATAAATAACATTGAAAACTATTACTAGTTTTTTTTTTTTTACTCCTTTAAGCAGGTGACTAAAACAAAGAATATAAAAATAAAATGTACTGCGTTTTAAAAAATTTAATTAAATTCGAATCAAAGTACTCACAAAAACCCATAATTTGATTCAATTTTGAACAATTTTTACTTTTTATATGAAAAAAACGTTCAAAGTTTAAAAGTGTTTCTGTCCTTTCTTTTTTATAGTATATATTTAAAAATTAATAAGCACGATTAAAAAAGAATAGGCTAGATAGTTAGGAAATGTTATAATTAGAGATGGTTCAGAAATAGTTAAATTTTATTGAAATGAATATAGATTGTAAGTGGATAGCTGGAATAGAGAGTAATATGAAAATAGTTTATACGAATGGACAAGATTTAAGAAATCGAGATTATGGAGGTATAGACTCAATTTAATTTTGTGTGTGTGGCGAAGAAGAGAAAAAAGATAAAAAAATATAATAATTGTTAAATATTTAACAATATTTTAACAAATTTTAAAATGTAATAATTTTGTAAGTTTAATTAAGTTCAATTTTTATTTGTGTTAATACTAAAATCTAAAAAAATACATAAAATTGTCCGAAAATATATGTATAAAATATCCGAAATAATATTGCAGTAATATATTATTATTTATTACAAAATAATAACTGATGAATTCAAACTGTAATTATATGATTATAGTAGATAAATATTAATATATTATACTTCAAATTTTATAGATAATAGTATTAAATATGTTACTATGTTAGATTAAATTATATATAGAGAAAGTACACACCTATTGTATATAAAATATTAAATTCTTAGATATGCCTTTTCATTGGTTATTGGTATAATAACCAACTATTACCTAGCTGCAATATTGTTAATAATTATTAATTAATAAGTGCAACAAAATATGTAGTATAAATTATAATTGCGCATTATTGTTAAAATATTTACGATATGTGATTATAGTTATAATATTTAAAAAAATTAATAAAAGTATATATAAATATAAACATATTATACCTACCTAATAAATAATAAAAAAAACTTGTTTCGTTTTAAAATATGCATTTAACAGAGGAAAAAACCTATAATAATTCTATAAAAAAAAATTCCGAAAATCCAAATGTTTAAAAAAAGTTAACCTTTAAGTATGTACTTTTAGTGAGTAAGTAATTATGTACTTACTGCGTTAAATATCGTAGGGGGTAGGGGTTAACATTTGAATAAATAATATATAATATTTGATGTAACTCTATAGTAATTCAATTATTTTTGTGAAATATTCATTTATAGATTATCCATAACCATTATAGAAATACAACATGTACGATATACTTAGCAAAAATAATTTCGACGACTTATTTAAAAATTAATTAAAGATTTTAATAATAATTTAATCATTTAAATAAGATTATAATGTCATAAGTTAATCTTAAAAGCAAAAACGAAATGAAGAACGATGGTTTTTGCGTACTTATATAGGTCCCTTATAGATGTTTTTAGTGGTTTTTCCTGTTTCATTAAAAAATTATTCGGAATTTCAAAAAATGACATCAATAAAATTCCAAATAGACAAAATTATCTACCGAATGAATACCTTACTTGTGGTTTTCAGAGCACATCTATGAGTACAACTTAAAAAAGTGAGCTAACATCAATGTAAAATCTTAATACTTGAAGACGTGTAAAAAAAATTGACCTTTCAGTTTTAAAATTTTGTATATGCATATTCAGGAGTATATCATAGAACACGAATCAAGTTTTCGGCTTAGTGTATTTAAAGTTAAAAATTGTATGCTATATAACATACAAAAACCTATATTAAAATATAATATTTTATATCAACTTTCGATTTCTATCAAAATTTCAATTTTAAATGCGTATTAAAAAGAAATTGGGGCTGTCAATTTATGATTTTCTTTAAACTAAGTTAAGTTATATTTTATTATACTTTTATGAAATTTTCGAACCATAAAACCTAAAATTACAAATTGTATATCACATTTTTGAAAAATTTCAAAGTTCTATACTTAGACATAATATGTCTTATATTCTAAACTTTGTCTCATATATAAAATACTTATTTCAATGCTCAAAAATAAAATATTTAAATTTAATATCTTCAAAATTACAATTTCGTGAATTTTACTATCTTTCCGTCATATTTGATAGTTTTTCTTTTCCTAAAGAAAAACTTTTGAAAAATTCAAAAAATGAATTAAGTACCTAAGTAACTTAAGTACCAACTATAGACACAATTCTCGACCGAAAGCATACCTTAATGGCTCAATGTGGTAATCATATCTGAAAAAGTGTTTACACACATAATAATTGTACAACAAATTATATAATCTACGCTTCGCTTATAATCGGTATTTGTAAATACATTACAATCGTTTAAATGTTACTATCTATAAGATAATTTAAGAACAAGGATCGGACATATTTGTTTAAAATATGTGCATATATTTAATTATATATATACGAAACAAAAACTCATCTAAACAGATGATCTTCAGATTCTTTTTTCTTTAATTTGCGCATTACATCTTAATATTTATTTTTTAATTGTATACATATTTTTTTAATTATTAGTTTTCCTTATAGATATTCATATTATAATAGGTATTATCAATTTTATGTATACGATATTACGATAACATACGTATGAGTGTATATATGACAATTCAAAAACATAGATCTTAAATCGATAACATATTAAGCCCTACATGTTACAATATTCTTAATCATTCTTCCCTATAAGCTTCTTTATAATATAAAGAATGAATACCTTACTTGTGGTTTTCAGAGCACATCTATGAGTATAACTTAAAAAAGTGAGCTAACATCAATGTAAAATCTTAATACTTTAAGACGTGTAAAAAATATTGCAATATTGTTTTATAAACAATATTATACCTATTTAAAGGAAAATTGGTTTACAATATAAATATTAAAATTAGGTATAATCGTTTATTTTATAATATATTTGTTTCTAACACAAACTATCATAATGTTGTATAGTATTTTCTTTTTATATATTATTCTTTCTTCAAAATATTCTATATAATATTATGACGATTAATATGTAGCTAATATACCTAATAATATTGATATATAAACATATAGGTACCTACCTAATTTTTAAAATAAATAGTAATTGATCATTTTTATCAACGATATTTAAAATAAATAGTCTATAAATTATAAAGTGCACAATACACCTATTATACTAAATATTTATTATTTATAACAATTACAATATTATGAAGGTACCTAAAAATGTGGTTTTAATATATTATTATTTAAAATTTTGAGTTGTTATTTGTATAAAAATATAAAAAAAAAATTGGGCCTAATATTGTTGACATAAAATGTTGATATGTCGCTATGTTTATTTCGTTTTTCTCTTAAAAAACAACAGAATTAAATGAAAAAAGCCGTTCCTTTAAATTTTTCCCTGTATGCAATTTATGTATATTTATGATGTTAACAATGTGTAAAAATATATAAATACGTACTACATTATACTATGTACAGACACAGTACTCGGAATATACTCTGTCATATAATATATAGATAAATCAGTAGTCGTACGTTTGTACATAACTAGGAAACTATCAACTATATTGAAAGACACACTTAAATATACCTATATATTTATATAGATACAACCGTCAAATTGTCACAATAGTTAAGTAGGTACACTTACATGGTTACATCTAAGCAATAATGAAAAATATTTATATTAAACTGATCAAATAATTATTTATGTTGTGAATCAACGAATAATATTATTATATACTATATAATATATTTTTTTTATATTGTACCTACCTCGGATATTATTATTTATTATATTATGCAATTTTAATAGCATTTTAAATTATTTTAATGCAATAAAATTATAAGATAAAATCATTGAATAATGTATTATTATTTATAATTGATATTGGTTACATTAATAATAATAGTTATAATAGTATTACTTATAAAATATACATAATTTTAATCGTTGTGTTATATAATGTTCATTTTTCATGTTTGCCAAATAATAATTTTAATTACTAATATTTGGCTAGTAAAATCAATACAATATGTATTGGGAATTATTTATAATATGACGTTATAAGTAAGACATAGAATGTACTTAAGTATTTATATTTAAATTTGAAATTGTTTATAATGAATTTTATTTTAAAAATGCAGACATTTTTTTATAAACATTTCATCATTTATGTATACGAAACTATTTAAATTTTTTGAAGTAGAACAATTTAAATATATATTGGTATCTCAAACTTTATCTATATACTATACAATATACTTAAATATATATTATGACCAGGGCTTGTGACTATAACATTAGCATATTTGTTTTGAGACATAGTAAAGACAGCTTATCGAGTGATAAATTTGATTCAGATTTTTTTTTATGCAAATTTTTGCGTATTTCGTAATTAAATTACTATATTGCTTTTTATGTTTTCAGTTTTTTCGGGCAAAAATAATGGTTTCCGCAAATAGGGTATGCTTTCGGCAGAGAATTATATTAATTTTATGAAAACAATTAGGTACCCGTCTTTTTACTTTTCCTACTCACATATAAAAAAAAAAAAAATAATAATTTTTATCGATCAGTCGCTAGATAATGTAGTTAGCTATAATTTGTTTTTTGTTTCGAATTTCTAACATGTTTGTAAGTTGATAAAAATTATAAATGCTAATGTAATAATATGTTTTGCATTGAAAAAATATACGCAATGAAAGGTATACCTATCTATATGTACCTATACAATTATTATGGACGAGCAGCGACGATCATGACGTGTATTGTCTGCAAGACTGCAACAAACCGCAGCGATATTGTTACTGGTTTATTATTTACATTTAATGTGTGCGCTGTATACACTTCGTCGTCTCGTCGAGTAGCAGTTATGGGAGAAAACGAGTTTCACTGAACTCACGAACGTCGTTATGGATGCACGATAGACTAGTCGTTCTCTCTACATGCTACAGTTGGTATTTAATATAGTTCATTTTTCAAATTTCTCAAAAGTTTTTCCTTTGGGATAAGTAAAAATAGAGAAAAAAACCGGTTGAAAATCTGTAAACATCACGGTAACACTGGAATTGTGTAAATATATAGAACTTTGTCATTTTTTCAAAAATGTAATATTTTTCTAGATAATGTTTAAATAATTTGTAATTTTGGCCTTTTAGGTCTTATGGTTTGAAAATTGTATAATCACATATAATTTAACCCAGTTACAAAATATTGTGTAAATCAACAGTCCAAATGTTTATTAATAAGCTTTTAAAAATATTAATTAATAACGCATACATATTTTAACTTTAAATACGCTAAGCTGAAAATTGGATATTTGTTTTATAACACACACTATTCCTTAGGTGCACATGCGAAATATAGTGACAATCGGTGATTACAATTTTTTTTTAAAAACGCTAAAAATGTGTGATTTTTATGTTTTTAAAAATATGAAAACATTTTTTTTAGTAGTGATTATTTTTATTTACTCTCCTCCTTTATGTTTTCCATAGTTTGAGAATAATAATAATTATTATTATTGTAGATATCATAGAAGCAAAACAATTGTTGGCCATACGTATCTATGTATGGTGATGAAAAACTATAAAATAATGCACCATTTTACAATTTTGTAATATAATTTTGTTAATAAATATTAAGCATTTAATAGATTTATATTTTTAAAAAAATCTGTATAATTATACAATCAAAGAGTTACCGTTTAAAATTATTTTTAATTATTTATACAGAAGAATCGTCATATGATGCTATTAAAAACAAAAAAAACACCAAATCGGTAGTTATATTTTGTTTTTATTAGTATGTACAATAATATGAATATACTCGTAGATATAAAATTATAACTATTTAATTTATATTATTTGTAATTTAATAAGTAAAATACAAACAATTTGTCTTTGGTTATACAGTTTAATTAATTTAATATAATATAATTATATCATATTTAATTGTATTATTCTAAAAATTGATTTAAAAATAAATGGGGTTTATAATAATAACTCATCGTTATTAGATAGATAATATTATATTGAATAATATAGAAAATTAAATTATGTCTTTTAGTATTTACATTTGTTTAGTGTCCGTTATTCAGAATCGTACTCTCGTACCTATTTAGAAATTTAGCATCCCGGCAGGTCATTTTTTTAATTCCGCCCCTTTATGTGGTATATGGGGTTAAAAGGTGTTAAAAATAACCGAATAAGAACTGAGATTCTATATAATTAAGATAGAATAAATATAATTATATAGAATATTTGAATATTTTAAAATTAATAAAAATGTTTTGTCTTCACCCAAATAATAAACTCGTCTTTACATACTATTTCCATCGCAAATTTTTTTTTTTTCAGAATTATTGAAGTCCTTAATAGGTAATAAAATAATAATATTTCGCTCCTCTCCCTTATTTTTTCCAAATTAAATATTTGAATTAAACAGTGTATATTTTTTAATTTAATATTTTTTCTAATTTTATCTAATTCTATAATGGAGACCTTACTAAGCGCAGGTCATTATAACTAATAGGTGTTGTTTCAATAGTATGAATTAAGATTTCTCGATAATAAAACGATTCGTACGAGTTTTTTTGTAAAGTATATCGATATAAGATAAAATTGTGTTTAAAATACAATAAAAGCTCTAATTTAATAATAAATACTATTTTATAATTGAAAATTTTTAAAATTATTTTGTTTTGTCCTCACCTCAAGGCTAAACGTAATTACGTACTCCCCTCGCAAAATTATTTCTGAATTATCGGAATCTTTCACAATAAAATATAATGATTTTTCTACTATGCCATAATTTTCCATTTAATAATAAATATTATTTTTAAATGTATGAAATTTTAAAAAAAATTTTTTTTAGTCATTACCCAAAACTTAAAACGTTATTTCTTACAACCCCGGCCCTCGTAAATTTTTTTCAGAATTTATGGGTTCCTTAAAATTAAAATATAAAGATTTATTCTCCCTCTTATATTTTTTCCATTTAATAATAAATACTATGTAAAAATAATTAAATTTTTAAAAATAATTTTCTTTGTCTTCACCCAAATCATAAAAATGTTATTTCTTACAACCCCCCTCGCAAAAATTGTTCAGAATTTTCGGTATCCTTAACCTTAAGTCCATAATTTTCCATTCAATAATAAATACTATTTTATAAGTAAAGAAAATGTTTAAAAAAAATTTTCCCATTACCCAAATCATAAATACGTTTTTATGTACAACGTAAATACAAATAAATACAACGTTATATATGACATAAATTTTCTCTACCTTAAAACAATTTTTTCGTATACCTACATATTATTCTTTTATAATATTTAATTATCAATCGATTATCTGTATTCTTACTTTATTATATACATTTTTAGTTTCTTAACGAATTTTTTTTTGAAAAATAATTTAATTATCTTTTCGATTCTATAACAGTTAACTGAGTGTATATATATACGAGTATAGGTAAATCGAAACACAAATCGATCAGAAATGTTGAAATTGAATTAACATTTTTTGAGTTTCGCTCACATGTCACAAAAAAACCAAAGGTAGATTCTGAGTGAAGCGAAGAATGTATTGGTTTTATAATGTTTTTTTTTTTTAATATCTGAAGATAGGTTTTCAGGTAGTAATAATTATTTGATTACCGCGAATAGAATATAAATTCGGTAGCAAATTGCATCTAATTGGTAGTTTATTTAGATCATTTTTCGAATTTGTCAACAAATTTTTCTTGAGAGAAGAAAAACGGAAAAATTCACGGAAATCATAATTTTGACGAAATTGATTTTATAATTTCATGATAACTAATGCAATTTTGAATCTATATATTCAATCTATACTCTATAGGGAATTTTAAAATTTTTTGAGTATTCTCATAGGTAGTTTATCCACGTGGTAAAATTTAGGAATGTATTATATCATTGCATACACATCTTAATTATAATAAACCACTAAGTTTTAAGAGGATCCAAGGGACGAAGAAGGATTGTCTAAAATCGATCTTCTTACTTTGATTAATAATTCAATTTTCAATTTTGTTCTAAAAGTATATTATAATGAAATAAAAAAGGTTCAAAACTAAAAATCATTGCATACGAATTAAAAAAAAAAATCAAGGGGGTAATACAACACCCATAACCCCCTCCCCTGTTATTACGCCACTGTACACTAGTTTTTTTTGTTATACTTACCTTTGAAGCAATGACTAGGTGAATAGGTCTATAAGGAACATTTGCTCCTTTAAAATTTTAGGTGGTATGCATAAAATATAAATTCCATAACATAGATCAAATAAATAGTAATAAAAATATAATCCAAATAAAAATGTTTTATTAACAAAGTTGTAAGTCCAATAATTTGTTTATAAACATATAGGTACCATATATTATTATGTACCTATATTATAAACGTTTGTTGTGAGTGAATTATTTGTTTTAAATCAATTGATGATTAAAATTTGGGGGTGGGTGGGTAAAAATAAATATCTGCTCAGTGCCATATAGCAATATATAGTTATTACAGCAAAACAAAAGAGAACAATGAAGGTATGAACTTACTTGAAGACATTTTTTTGTGTTATTATAAGTAAATACATTTAATAATGCAATACAAAAATATCAGGAACAAATAAATATGTATAAAAAACGAAAGGTTTGGTTATAAGTTATACTATAGACCTGTAATATTGTCTATTAGTTGTTAAAATAATTGGTATCTGTTAGCTTGTATTAATGATATATATAATTATTTGAACATATTTAATTATCCTACAATCCTATTTGATGTAAGTGGTATTTATAAAATGTATTAAAAATTAATACTTTGTTATAATTAATGAATAATATAATTTAATATAATAAATTGCAAATTACATATCTCATATAATATAATAATAAATTGATTACTTTAATTATATGAATTTATTAAAATTTACAATTCATTTCATTATGATACAATTTTTATTGCAATAAAAAATAAAGAAATCCTACATTTAAATAAAATATAATATTAGATTCCAGACTTATTGACCAAGCAATTGAGGTGGTGGAGGTATCATGTTATTCATCATCGGAGGTGGTCCTTGATTAAACATTGGCGGTGGTGGGAACATATGAGACATCATATTAGAACCAGGTTGGTGCATCATGTTATGTTGAGGTGGTGGTGGTAAAGATGGTGGAGGAGGTTTCATTGGTGGAGGTGGCTTCATTTGTTCAACCTTATATGCAAATTGCAAATAAAACTGTTTTGCTTGGGTATTCCAATGAGCCCAAAATTTCATCTCAGATTTATCCACTTCACGACTAGGTACTTTGAAAGCAATTGTTTCGTATGGTTCAGCAGCAAATAACAAATATTGCCATTTTCTATCAGGTGGTTCAATTCTTTGTTCATATGCTGACATAAAACGGTGACGCGGTCGCACATTGTCAGTGATTTCTGTGTAATAAAAATGTAATAAAAATAAATAATATAAAATAATGAACTAAATATAAACAAACCAGGATAATCAATTTGAAAGAGTAAACTTTGTTGTCCAGTTTCTGGGTCTTTCTGTTTTGTTACTCGATATCCAGGTCGTCCAATCTTAACAAACTTTTTAGTTTCTACACGTGGTTTTTCTGGAGCAGGTTGTTGTGGAGCATCCTTAGCTTCTTTAGCTGCTCTACGTGCTAAATTTGCTTGATGCTTTTTACCTTGTGTGTGTGCCAAATAACTACCCTCATTATTATGTAAAGTTAAACAAAGTTTACATTCATAGGATCCTAGAAAAAGAAATAATTATATAAAATATTAATATTACTACTTGCAAGAACTTTTATTAACAAACCCAAATGATTTTTCATAAAGTAGGGATCTTTTTGAAGATCAATAGTTTCCAAAGCTAATTGTCTGAGACGTTCACGTCTATCCTTATTGGTTTCTGTCCATGATGCTACACCACCACCACCAGTTTTACCACCAGGACGATTTTGGTAATCCATTGTTAAAATTATTCAATAATTATAAAATTGTCTAAAATGATAATAAAAAAAAATCATAATCAGTATACACTTCTAAAATTAAATTATCAATTTTTTTTTTAATTTAAAAAGTATACCTATACGTATAGTGTATAAATTGTATATACAGTGTCCCAGATCTATTTACTAATTGTAATATTTCAGTGAAAAATGTTTTAATCATTATATAGGCTGTGGACTATACTATTACCTTTATTATTTTTTTAGTTTTAAAAGTCTAATAAAAAAATAAAATAACTTTTTATTTTTAAGTTGTGTGAATGAAAATTGAATAGCCATCTTCAAAGGTTATATTTTTATACAAATTTTAATGGGTTAAATTTCTAATTTATAGGTGATTTAAAGGAATTGTTTTCATTTATTGGAAAAATTATATATCTGATGTTATTACAAAAGTCGAGACATTGACATATCAAAATTATCATACAAATATACTGTTTAAAATGGCTGTATTTAAATTTCTTTCAATTTTTCAACTTTAAAAGAAAAAAAGTAATGAAACTAATATTGAAGGCTATTGGGTAACTATTAATTATAAAACATCTGCAATCAAACATTTTCCACATGAATACCTACTACTGTACACAACTTAATAAATAATAAAACATTAAAAGAACCTAAATAAAAAAAATCAATAATTTTTATTCAAATATCAATTATAAATTATTTTTATGTTCATTTTTGTATTGTTGTTTATAACTAAAGTCCTGATAAATATTTTCTTAAAACACCTACAATATGATGCAAATATTTTATAAAAAAATTTACAAATATTCTCCATAAAACATTCTTTTAAAAATTAGAAAAAGAATGAATGAACAATAATAATAATAATCAATATTTAAGTACTTTCTTATGCAATTTTTTTAGATTTTAAGTGCAGCTAGGTATAAGTGTTCAGATTAAGAGAAATACCCCAAAAAACAAAAAAAAAAACATCCATTCTGTATATACCTACACATCCTAAACTCAATGAGAATTATGTACAAGCTTTAGAACATTAAACACAATTTACGTTTCCTAACTTAGAAAAGCCCAAAGTTTATTGTATTAAAGGGAATACAAGAGTAATTTATCAATAAAAATAATTTAATTTCTTAGATTTTTTAACTATTAAGTCTACGATCTACATTCACTACATAATTTTATAGTTTATTAAAAAATAAAACTTTTAACTTACTGTGTGATATGAATTGTACTAAACAATTGTAAAGTCAATGACTAACAACGTTAATTATATTAATAAGAAACCCCGATAACGTTAAAACTACATGAAAATTGAAAACCGTTCAGAAAATAGGAGTCACGAATACGCGGATACCATCGCCATCATAGCAAGTTATAAACCAAAACAAGATGATAGATAAAGCATTGTCGCATTATCACTACAATGGTACCAAACTAACAAATACGAAATTTGTATTATATTTATAAAAATTGAGAGACAATTAATATTAGTCATAATTATACCATACAATAAATTATAAAAACTAGAAATAATTACCAATATCAACCCATAGATTATAAATACAACTTTTTTAATATAAATAATACGGCTTTTCAATCAGTAATAAAATTCAAAGTTGTATTTTGCCAGTAAAAACATTATGCAGTGTACATAACCTAATTTAACTTATCCTAATAAAGTAATAAGTTGTAACCAGGTTGTGTAACAACTAACAACCGTCTACCGAATACCAACAACTATCTACCATATTGTTATTACCATTTACCATAACGCTGTTTTCAGTATTGCTTTTTTTGATAATTTTAATTTCATACACAAAAACGGAGTAATTGTGGATACCGGATTATCATTTTTCATTTATCATATTATATTCATATATTGTGATTTGGAACTTGTAAGTACTTACGTAAAATATAAATCCAAGTTCAATTGATCGATCAACAATTTTTTGTCGAGTATCGCATATAATATTTTGCTAGTTTGTCAACGTTCCTGCGCCAAACCATTCTCCTCAAAAGACTGCTGTATAATATCTCAAACGAAAATGGAGGCCGAAGACAACATACAAAAAATGTACAAATATTTTGGTATATTAGCCGATGCTAAGGAAAATATAGTTGAGGTGAGTTCTAAATGTTTAAAAACCCATACGCTATTATATTTGGAAATTAATTTTATCAAAATCTTATATTAATTATTTATTATTATTTATTAATGACCTTATTAAAAGTGGTGTATGTACAGTTTAGTATTATTTTTTGTATTTTTGAAGAACTTAAGAGCTAATACAAAAAAAGATTATTTTTCCTTCATAGTTGTGTCCCTTAAATTAATATTATATATTATAATATTAATTATATTATTATTATTACTTTTATATATTAATTAATTTAGTTATCTATGATAATTAATAGATTATGTATCTTTTTAAATTATGATTAATATCTAAAATCTAGTTAATAATTTTCATACACAAAAATAAAAATAAGTATAAGTACTGTTTTACTAATGTACTATTGACTGTTGTGCTATAAAAATATTATTATTATTACATAAATCTTCTTTTTTATTTGGTTTTTAATTGTTTTATTGTCTATAATATTTACAATTATTTAAATTCTTAATATAATAATTATTGTATTGATAATATGTAGATGAGGGTATATTAAATCAAAATAAGAAAAACAAAAATATTGAAATTAAACTATATCATAGTATGAACATTTAATATATTTTCTAGAAAGAACCTGAGTATTTGGAAATATTATCAGCTGTCAAAGGATCAACAAAAGAAAAGAGACTTGCATCTCAGTTTATAACTAGATTTTTTAAGCATTTCCCAAATCTTGCTGCTCAAGCTTTAGAAGCACAACTTGATCTTTGTGAAGACGAAGATATTTGTGTAAATAAATAATAACTATCATTAATTATCTCTAATTTCTGCTAGATTCATATTTATATAATTATTATGCATTTAGATAAGAAAACAAGCAATTAAAGATTTACCAGTATTATGTAAAGAATCGAAAGAATATCTGACTAAAATTGCAGATATATTGGCTCAGCTACTTCAGGCTGATGACCCACAGGAGTTATTAACAGCACAGAATTCATTATTATCACTTTTTAAAATTGATGCTAAAGGTAAATAATTTTATCTATAATTTATGTAAAATGTATGCTATTTTTTTTTCTCTTAATAGGTGCATTAACTGGTATATTTAGTCAAATGCAGTCAAATGAAGAAGTGGTTAGAGAACGTTCTATGAAGTTTATATTGAATAAAGTGATGGCTTTGGGTAAAGAAATAATTAAAAAGGATGTAGAAGATTTAATAATAGCAGAATGTAAAAAAGTTATGCAAAATATTACATGTGAAGAATTTGAAACACTTATGACAATTTTATCATCAACTCATCTAATAAATACACCTGATGGACAAAAAGAACTTGTTGAACTTTTATCAAATACGGCTGAACTTGACCAGTTTTTTAATCCTAAAGATGTAGACCAAGTTAATCGATTTATAACCTGTCTGGATTTTTCTATTCCATTTTTTTCGGTAACTATTATTCTAAGTTTAAATCTAGATTATCACATCTCTCAAGTGTTTATTATTTATATCTATGTTCTTCACCAAATTAAGAATAAAACTGTAATTGAACTTTGTATATGCACAGTATATATATACATATATTGAACTATTTGTATATAGTCCATATGACTTATGATAATTAAAAGTATTAACAAGTATAGTAAAAAATTGCATAATATAATTACCTATGCCATATGCATGGATAATGTCATTTAACATTAATTTTAATTAAAACATTTTTTAATTTTTAATATCCAATAAATTATATTTTATATATTGTATAAAATCTAAGCAATCATTAAAAAATGTTTGATTATTTATTTGTAGGCACATGTAGAATCTACCAAATTTATAGTTTACATATGTGAATTTTTAAATCGTTACACACTTATAAAAGATAATGATAAACAATTTATCATTTTAAAATCTTTGGCGGAATCAGTACCATATTGTGGTAAACTAATGAACCCTGAAGCAGTAATTGGACAGGTGTATCAAGCACTTCTAGTAAGTAATTTAAAGTGTTTTAATATTACTTAGAAATAAAATATCAACTACTTGTTGTCAGGCGCTATCTGCTATAATATGAATAATAATTCTTTAAAGTGATCAATAACTATTACCAGCGATATATTTTAGGGGTGAACTTCATGTCACGCCCAAATTTAAAAAAAATATTTTGGTATAAGTATACGTTTATTTCAAATTCAATTAAAAACACTAAACGTTAAGTAAACTATGAAAATCTTGAAGAAATTGTATACACCATTATCTATTACAATATAACATACAATTTATCAAGTAATTGTTAAAGTATTAAACAATATTTTATAATTGTAATTATTATTTATATAAGTATTGATATATGTATATTAAGTTTATAATATGTTTAATTTTTATATTGTAAATAATGGAACATGTATAATTTTTGATCTTTAAACTAGTAATAAAAAATTAATTGGGCGCCATTGTCATATTATTATCTGATTATTATTTGTTATGTATATTATGATATTAAAACTAATAATATGAACTTATGATTTTAGGATTTAGTGACCGTTCCTGAAAATGATGTTAATAAAAAGGTTGAAGATATGGATTTACTCCGTGTTGAAGCACTTTTGTATACATTACACAAACTAGGAAAACAATGTCCAGATTTTTTGAGCAAAGATCCTGAAAAACAAAAAGAATTTAAGAAAAAGTATATATTATTGTTATTTTTTGTTTTTTAAATATTTTATTATAATTATTATGATTAGGTTATTATACATTGGTACTTGTACACAAACATTCGTGAAAATAGTCAGGCAAGAATTAAAAGAAAAAATTGAAGATGATGTGAAAAATGATCAAACTAATGAAAAAAAACTAGGATTAAGATTATCATGCAACATAAATACATTAATAAAAGAGTTATTTAATATTCCGCCTAGATTTAAGGCAACAGTTACATTGTCATGGCTTAATGGTGCAACAAAATCTAAACTCGTAAGATTACTAATTGAAGTAATGATTTCAAATAGTTTAATATATACATATATTGTAATTGTTTAGGCGCAAATCGTACAGGAGGGTAAAAAGCATGAACCTATAACAGTGGATGGAAAATCTAAACGGATTGATGGCAGTAGTAATAGTCAACAACTTTATCAACCTCCTAAGGATAAATTTAGTGCCAAATTTTCAAACAATACAAATAATAACAGCAATGCTACTTGTAAGGCTATATTTTTTTAAATTAATAATTATAGTAATTAGCTTAATTGTGTATACTTTAGACACTAATCGTCGTGGTGGTAGTGCTGGTTGGAATTCTAAACGATCATTTGATACAAGCAATGGTAATCGTCGTTCTTGGCGACCATACTGATGTGGATTCAATATAATTAGTTCATATTATTATTATTTTTTTTTTTTGTACAATTTATAGAATATTTAATACAATTTCTTTTTTTATATATATATGAAATAAAATATTTGTATGATTTCATTTATATTTTTGAAATAATGATAAGTAATTATAATATTGTACATTGTTATGATTTTCTTTTTGACCAATTAATATGTAAAGTCACATTTTCTTTATATTTCTGATTTATCATTTTATAATGCTATGCAAAATTTTCAAATAAATAGTTTTGAAATATTAAAAATATTTGTGTTTAGTTAAAATTTTAGAACATTAATATTGAATACATTATAATTACTGTGTTCCTATGATTATTTTATTAATGAGTGTCCTTATAAAAATGTTGCCTCATTATTTATAATAGTGTGTTATCACGGTGAGGTATTGAATTTATATATTTATTAATCTATATATATATATATATATACTTATAGAAGGTTATCTCTATTTATAAAAGACTCCTGTATAACATATATTCTAATAATCATACAAATTTATATAATTTGTTTAGTTGTTTTCTTAGTGTTTGTAATTTTGTTAATGTATTCGGTGAGAATTCAGAGTAATTGGTTGAGAAGCTTAAATAATAAAGTTCAGCACTTAATAGAAAAATAAAGATTTGGTACTTAAGAATTACTAAGATTTGGATGAAACCAAAAAAAAAAATTATTAATTTTTAAAGAAAATTTATTTTTTAATGGAATTATTATGTGAAGTAAAATATGTTTACTTTTTATAATGAAAGACCTCAAAAATTCCAACATATTTTTGCAAAGGAGATAGGATATGAGTATGTTTTTAAAATTAAAAAAATATATATGTATGTATTTATTAACAATTTAGATAAAACTACTACACCCAGGAGCATTGCAATTTTGACGTCACCAATGCAAAGCTAAGTAAGTATACCTATTCATAAGCAGTGCTTGAATTAGAAAAATAAAATAAAAGAGACTATGATGAATTTAATAAAAATAGAATCCCTTGCAATAATTACATTCAATTTAACAACATGAGAACAACCTACATGAGTTTATGGTCAAGATATCATTGATATCTATGTTTACAAAAGTGTGTATAAAATTGACTTAATCATAGAAATTTATTTAGTTTGTTTGCTATTTTCTTTGCTGATGGAACATGTTGTTTGCAGATAATTTATTTTTAGTGTGAAATAATAATATGGAAGAATTGTTTTGTGAATTGTGTATAGAAACACTTCGGGGATAGGGCTCTAAAATTTAGTGGGCATATATATGAGAGGAAATCATGTCTGATTTTGGGAGAAGTGATCAAGATATTGTTTTTTTTTTTTATGCAATTTTAGTGTTTTTATATCACAACTCATCACATATACATACAGTTATATTGTGTACTGACAACTGACAATAATTATTATTTGATGTATTCAGTTTTGATCAAAATAAATGACAATTCCTGTTTTGATTAATTTCATTAGCAATTGTGTGTTTTTAATGTTTTTTTTTTCTATCTGAACTGAAGACTGAAAAGAATGCCTTCACATAACTTTCTCCCAGACTCCATTGTTTATTTAAACATAATATTGTTAAATAATAGTCATTTATATATTTATCCCTCCCATTCCTCCAAAGACCACAGGTTCGCTTACAACAAAATTTATATTATGATCAAAAATTGATGTTTGTTTAAAAATTCATAAAAGATTGCTTTACAGTTAATGCTTCATAAAAAGTTAGGTGGCCCCAAATATTATTTAAGGTCTGTGGCCTGTTTGCATTGCACATCCTACACACCCTATTTTTACGACACTGACTACATATAGGTTTACATAAATAAACATTAAAAATTATTTACAAAAAAAAAAAAAGTTAAAATTTATTACCCTTAACATTGATATAAAATATTTATAAATTTATTTAGTAAGAGTAATATTCACCAAAATAATTAGTTAATACAAATAATTATTGGATTACTAAAATTTATTTTTATTTCATTAAGTTCTTAAATATATCAAATCATATTAATAACATACAACAAAATGTTTGGGTACTTCATTAGTCATATAGCAAACAATGCTTAGACCAATTATTAAAATATATATTTCTAATTGTATTATACATTATGGTTACATATAATGCACACATCTTTATAAATACTAATTAAAATTTTATATTATATGTGATGGTAATGAATTTATAAATTTGAAATTAAGATTAAAAAACGCATTGTTAATTTAAAATAAGATATTTGAAATATATATACATCAAACATAACAAAAATTAAAGATTTATATATTTAATTGGTATTCATAGTATCAATAAGATGACACATCAATTTATCCTTGGGCACACATTTATCAACTTTGGGCTCATCAAAATTCTTCTTTTCCAATTGATTGATTTTAGAAGTATCTATCATCAGTTTTGTGTCAATCTCTGTGTCTGGTAAGTTTTCTAACGTTTGTTGTAATATATCACTTACCTAAGAACATATGTTAAATAAATAAATATTGTTAACACAATAAATAATATAATTTTACTTTGTCTATATGCTTTTGCAATCGTATTGTAGTTTCATTTCTTTGTCTTCTTTGTAAATCTAGCATGACACGAACAGTTTCTCGTGCTTGGTGAGGACGAAACTCATTTAACAAATGATGTATGTGTATAAATAATAGACTTATATCTTCAACTTTTTCAGCTCGTCTAGATGAATCTGGACTTTGAATTAATAGGTCAAGTAAATCGAGAAAATTGACCAATAATGAATGATTAAGTTTCCGTAACTCACGACGCCTATCAAAGTGTTGAGGATAAAGACGTTTGAAACCCTAAAATAACATATTTTAAATTAATACCTACAAATTATTTTTACAATAAAATACACATAATTAATTGAATATAAATATTTCAAAGGTAAAAATTATGGTACCGGTGTTATAAACGAACTATCGTTAGTTTTTAAATGTCATATGTGATCTACCAGAAATTTTGATTTTATTAATTAAAAATAATAAGAACGTTTGTAAAAATAATTTTACCTTATTAAATTAAGAATTCAAATTTAAATTATTATTTGTTTACATATTTATACTAAAATTATGAAAATGTTGCTATCATTTCCTATACAAATCTTTAAAGAGATTATTTTTTCTGGATGCATTAACCTCTAGGATTTCTTTTAAAATCTTGTAGTTGTTCTAATAATGGAAAGGTCCCATTGATTTTTATATTATAAATTTCTATTTATATACATTGTATATATAAAAAATTACTACTAAATCAATATCTTATTTTTAAATTATTTTTTTAAGAAAAAAAGTTAAGAATTTTATGACCTGAAACTGAATCTGAAACAATGATAGTTAAATTTAAACAATCTAGAATTTTTTATAAACTATTTTAATCAATTCAATAATATCTTATATTTATTTCATAATCGGTCTCTTAGAATTTTGCTTTTTAACAGGTTTGTATATTTATTTTTTATAATAATGCATAGTAGATTGCTACAGTCGCAGTAGATCAAAAATATATGATAGATCACTTATGATTCTAGTACCAAAATTATTAATTCTACTTTATACCTAACTACAATTAATAAAACAGGAACACACAAAGTAAATTATATAAAATGCCAATAATAAAGATTTATGTAGCCATATAGGTCATCAATATAACAAACCTGACTTTCTAATGGTCTTATTATACTATCATCAGCATTGTATGGATTTCCAAACATTGTGTATGTTTCTTGAATTATTGGTGGTGGTTTAGGAGCCCTACTTCGTCTAATATTTTCATCTGAATAATTTTGAAAGTATTGCACAGGTGGTAAAGGCAATGAACATACTTGCATTGATTCTTGATTATTGGTCATTTCTAAAATTAATATCTGATATAAAAAGACAATATTTCAAAATAGTGTGGTAATAATAAATTCCTTAAATATATAATGGATATGGACGAACTTAAATGTGTTACTGGCAATAATTATGAATTTCACTCGTATAATTTATAGAAAAAAAAAACTTTAGAAATTAGTACGTAACATATATAATTTGTATATATAATTGTATATGCATAGGAGTTGCAAATTGAAAATTAAAATTGTAAAATACTTACTTGACAATTAAAATGGGATATTTTAACAAAACAAATTAATGTCAAGTTTCTAAACAGAATATTTGCAAAAGAAAACTGTATATTGAAAAATTAACAACTAATATTATACAGTAATGCTCACTTTTCAGTTGTACGTCAATTGAAATATAATTGTAATATCGTAATATTTCTTTCTCTATCTGTGACTACTAAGTTAATGACTATAATACACTAATACAGTATTTTTAGTTTTTACATTCACTATAAAAAAAAATAATATTGTCGAACACCCGATACTATCCGATAGTAGATACTTTTTTATTATTGTTTACGAAGAATGTATAGTGATAAAACAACAATCACTATAAAAAAATTAATTTTGTGATAATTATCGTTATCGTAGTCCGTGGTTGACTGTGACCGGGTAACCGTGAGCGTGTTTGCGGTCACCTGTTAGATACATGTGTGGTAAGCACACGGACGATGGACGTCGGACACTCGGACTCCTTCCAGTTTTCACCGACACCGTGTGGAGACCGCTGAGCTCCTACCCTTTCGCCATAAGTAAATATACAAAAACTGGTTTTTGATTTTCGTTTTATTTTTTATTATTTATTTATTTTTATATTTTTAAAATGTTTGTCTTATCGCAGTAAGTTACATATACATAATTGCCGTTTCTGTTTCGTTTGTGTCCGTTCTGATACATTTTATTCTCATTTGTTTTACTATATAACTCGTCAACTGGCAACTAATCACGATAATACAATAATGTACCTGCAACTACCCGTTCGTCGTCCTCGTCCGTTCAATAGTTAAAATCTGTAACTATCGACATATTAATATAAATATATTATAATAAGGTCGTCTGTGCGTTTAATATGGACAGTATGTTATATTATTTTATTTTCAATTTTGTTATTTTCTTACTATTTGTATATAATTATATATTATGTGTTTTATTTAAATCGTGAATTCTATTTTTTCCTTGAATTATATTTATTGTCTCTAAATCTCCAATATTATTGATGTTTGTTTTAAAACATTAATTTGCTGTTTTACTGTTAGATAAATCATTATGATGTCTGGTAAAGATGAAATGGATGACTGTGACATCATCAAACAGGGTCTGATGGTGAAACGATCACAGAATAAAAAACGGTTCATGCCCATTAACTACAAACAAAGATGGTTCGTCTTGACAACTAAAAATTTCATATATTATGAGTCTGAGTCTGAGGTAAGTTTGTAAGAGATATCTAATATTTCCCATTGAGCGGGATGTAATGTTTTTTTGTTGAACATTGACATTTACATAATATACACATTAATTCATTTCACTTATTTACTGCATGAACACCAAATCTCCTTAACAGTGTTGATTAACCTCTTAATTTAAAATTATCATTACCAATTTTGCATTCAATAGTATTGTTTTTTGGTGCTCAGTATTCCAGAAATAAGTTGCCCCAAAAGTTACAGCCAAATTAAATTATAAGAGGACACTAAAATTATGCAAAATAGATTTATATTTGTATAATATTAGGTGCTCCCAAATGTTTAGTTACAGTAATGTTTATAAATGTAATAAGTCAAGTTCACCAATATATTTCTTATTAATAAAACAAATTACTTAGAATTTGATTAAGAATTAAGACTGATTAAAAAATAAATATAATAAGAGTTAATATTTTATAATTAAAATAATTAAATTTAAATTATATAATTATTTCATCATAATTTAGAACATTATTAATTGTATTTATTTATTTATTTATGCATTTAATGTGTAAACAGACAGTTTATAAAGGCAATTTGAAAAATGATTACATTTGTATTCATAAATGTAATGCATAAAATACAGTTGTTAAAAATAATGTTATTTTTATTAACTAAATGTGTGATTATAATATATAGGTATATTTTATTTATTATAATAATAGTAAAATTGTTTTTAGAGAATTATATTACTTAAAAGTATATTAATAAGTTTTTCAAATTCTTTGGATTAAAATGTCCCAATTTAAATTTAATAACTTCATTTCTATAATGTTTTAGATGTAATATAATTCATAATTATCTGAATATTAATTATAATTTATAATAAAATTCTTTAATATAAAATAATATCAATTTTACAACAATGAATTTAAATATTTGTTTTATTCAAAACAGGTATTTAAATAATAGGTAATCTGTAATCTCATCTACTGAATTTTTTATAATTTTTCCTTTATAAGAATATATTTCTATTGCTATTAAGGTAAAGAATTAATGATTTTAAATATTCATTGATCATTAATTATTGTGTTTTCAAATATTTTAAAGTTAAAAATTACTGATCGTAAATAACTTGGAAGATTTATTATACACTGATAAGCAATGTTTAATATTGAATAAAAATTTGAAAATAGAATATACTTTATCAGTATGTTGTATCATTTAGCTAAATACAGGTACATATTACACCATGTCATATTACTATACTTCATATGTTTGTAGCAATATATTGATAAAGAGTTACTTATAAATTGATTTTATTCATCTTTGGTTGTACTGTGAACCTGACTTGAGTAATAAAATAAAATAAAATTGGCATTCAATGTGACAATAAAGATTTTTCAAGCTGTACTTGTTAAACAATTGGTTAAACTAAAATCCAAATTATGTGCTTGTGATTGCAAGTATTCTTATAACACACACACAAACATATATGTGTGTGTTCCTTATAAAGATTCGATATATTTACATTATTATTTTATTTAAAAATATAAACTATTCCTCATACACTGCATTCAGTTCTTTACAATTTTTTTATTTTAGCTCATTCCAGTTTGAACTTTTAATTCTTATTGTTTCTTTATGAACTATATAAACACAATTAGAAATTTTAAAATAACTTATATTATTTGTTCTCCATTCCATAGGAAATTATTGAAAGAAGTTCATTGCCGTGTCTCCATAACATACATCAACTGCTTAACAGGGTACATATGCTTTTATTTGTTACTAACATTTGGTCCATAATACTAAATTCATTAATTTAAAAACAATGAACCACCTTAATATGTACTTTAAGTACTATAATTAATATAATTAATAGGTACTATAATTAATTGTTTGTATTTTATACCTGATATATTATCAGTGGTTTTATATATTTAATAATGTTCCATGAATTTTCACCATTTTTGAATAATGGTATGTATTTGAAAATATTAAATGCATGTAATCATTTGATTGTATACAAACAATTTCTTTTTATAATTTATTAAGCATTGTTGTTCATTATTTGATATGTTTGTAAAATATTAATATTTGTATGTTTATTTCAAAATTGCATGTTCTTTGACATAGTTTTAAAAAATATGTAATATGCACAAATGATTGTTTATTTTCAGTATTTAAGCGTTAAAGATTTGTAGATCTTAGATATACTTTACAAAACAGAGATATTATTATAGTAGGTAGAAAATTACATTATGTTACAAAAGAGTAACAGTGTATGACAGCCAAATATAATACTTATATAGATAATTTAGTGCATAATAATTTGGTGCCTATTTTATTAAACTCTGCAGATATATAAATCTTATATAAGAATTAAAACAAATTTCATTTTTATTATTTAAGGTGGTTTATTGTTGTAAAAATATAATAATAATCAGTACATAATAAATTATTTTCTAAAAAAATATTGAAGCCCGGATTAAGGATAAAATCTAGTAACTTTCTTAGATTGAAAATTAATTTAAAATACCTTAAGTATTTGGAAAATGGAAGAATAAATATAATTTGTAATTTTTTCCTTCATGTAATTATTATTAATTACATTCAGATTAAAAATACTGGATGGTCTTTTTATTCTCAAGATTCTAATGGATGGTTAATAAATGTATATATTTTATTTCTTTTTTGTTATATATTGTGGTGATATAGTTCTCGAGTACAAACTATAAGGTTAAGAATAATTATATTATTTAATATTTATCTATAAATATTGTATACATTTATGATAATTTATGTATTTTAATTACTATAACTTATCTATATTCTATTCCACAAGAGAAGTGTCTGTTTCTACACATACAAATGACACTTACATAATAATGTTTCTACCTCCATGAGACTCGACATTGCGAGAAAACTATATGGGGATGTGTAGCAGCGACAAGTTTTTGTATTTTTGTAGTTTTTTCTCTCATGGAACTGAGTATATATACATTTATGGTATATTAAATGACATATCATGATTGTGTATTAAATATGTTGATCCCTAAACTCTAAATAACCTTAATCTGGGTTTATAATGTTTATAAATTATTAAATGTTTTGTGTAATAAAAAAAATATATACAATATAAATATATTACATATTAACTATAAAGTATGTCTTTACCAAAGTTTTATAAATAAAATGTCTCAATAAATCAACCAAATGACACTATATAATATGCTAAATTACTAGTTGTATTAGAATTTTAAATATCTGGTTAATATATATATATATAATATATAATACTTTTCTATATATTTTATTGTTTAATATTTATCTATTATACAATTTTCTTAAAGATTCATTGACAATTAATTGAATTATTAAATATTTTGTATTAATAAATAGTTATTATATTTAATCATAAATTTAATTTAACTATTTAAATTTAATTAGATTAATCAATTATATTTTTTACAAGTTTATTATAGTATTAATTATGATACTAATAAAATTACTAAATAAATTTATACATTATTTATTAAAATATTTATAATTTATACTTATTTATAAATATATTTTATTTTGATATACATTAATATACATTAACTTCAATATTTAATTTTTAAATAGATATTATAGTTTTTAATATTAATTACTAGTATAATATATTAGAAATATATATAAACATAATAGTTAATATATTTCAAATATTTGTATTGTTTAATTTTATAGCGTAAAAAAGAACGAGGACGCATAAAATTATCATCAGTTACCATAATTGAAATAGCTACAATAACTTCTTCACCGAATATTTTATCTCAAGATACTGCTAATTTCAGTGAAAATGGTTATGCATTTCAAATTTCTTATAGTGATGGAAATGAACAACAATATACACTTTATTTAATTACTCAAAAACTTCAAGAGCGATCAGACTGGATTAGATCTTTAAGAACAGGTATAAATTTTAAAATGATTAATTTTTATGTTATCGTCTTGCATTTAGTTTATTAATATTTATATTTAATATTTTAAGTGTGTGCTGATAATTTGGGGAAAGGTGAGAGATATCATTTATCAATTTGGGGAGGGAAAAAATGGCAGTGTTGTCGAGCTCCGGCGCGTATTTCTGAAGGATGTGAATCATGTTCTGAATGGAATAAAACGCCACCAAGTTCACCCATCATAAAAAATGGTGAAAATAATAGTCCAATTTTAGGTAAGTGTTTTATATTATTTATGTTATATATCTATAATATATATTATAGTCAGTGCTCGAAATGGGAAAAATTTAGTGAGGGTGCCATACGTTCAACTAGGGGTGACTGGAAGGGCTTAGCCCCCCTCAAAATTACTCATAGCCCTTTAAAATAACAAGACAAAACTCAACTTTTTTTAAAGATATTTTAATTTAGGGCTATAGCCCCTTCCAAAATATTTGCACTAGTTGCGCTACTGGGGTGTGCTTGATCTAAGAATTTAAAAACAGCAATTTGACCCTCTCCCCTTATGAAGACATAAATAATTTTTATTAAATACTACATTTTAGCTACATATATGTATATAAATTCTAAGTATAATCTATGTAGGCTTAGTAAATGGTTTTATGTGATATCTAATTGGCTCACATTTGCCACATACATTCAGTTATTTAAAAAACAATTTTTTTTTTTTTTATGTAATTCCGATTCCTATTTTGATAGCAATTCGCCAAATACTGTAATACATGCTATAGTAAAAATAATTTTGATTTTAAAAATATTTAAAATTGTAAAATTCACTATACCATTGACAATAATTTAAATCCATGTTTTAAGAAAAATTATGTCAGGCATTAGTTTGTGTTGTCCCCCTGGTCATAGTATAAAAAAATTGTTGGGGTGCACAAAAAAGAAATAAAAATAGTGGAGGAGCTCAATCTCCTTGTGCACCCTTCCAGTTTGAGCACTGGTTATAGTATGTTATATATACAGTGCCGGATCTTGTCAATCATTTAAGTGGATGTTATACCCCGAATACTTTGTCTTGATCTGCCTAATGGGGAATATAGCAAAATTACAACAGCGTAGAACATTAATTGTGGCGTTTAGGCTTAGATTAAAAACATCTATTAGAAAATTTATAGAGAAGAATATTTTGAAGGGAATGTCATATTCATTTTTTAAAATATCATTTGACAAAGAAGTTATAGTGTATTAAATTTTATATTTTTTTAACACATTGTAACTTCTTTGCGAGATGGTGTTTTACAAAATAGATATGACATTCCTTTCAAAACATTCTTCCTTGTAAATTTGCTAATATATGTTTTTACAAGTTCAACAAAAACACCACAATTAATGTTCTACATTGCTGTGATTTTACTATATTCCCCGTTAGATAGACAGAATCAGCATATACCCTTAAGGTCCCAGTGAAAAAATAATTATGGATTATACATAGTCCATAGATTTATTTTATTGAAGGCCCTATTGTTATGACTAAAAGGCGGACTTTGATGTACTAAAAAAAATTAATATATGTTTTATAAAATGTTAAAATATGCTTAGAAATATCGAAATATGCACTAAAATACAAAATAAATAAACTAAGTAATTAGGTAATTAAATTAATATTAACTTTATTATTAAAAGTATATAACTACACTAAATAAACTATCACAATAATTTAGTATGACTATTTATTCCTTGCACTAAAAATAAATCCCAGAAAAAAACTGATCACATTTCTAATAAATTTAATCAATTTAAATATAACATTTCAAAAATAATCATTATTATAGTAATAATTTTATGAAAAAATAAAAATTGACAGAATATGCTGATATAACAAAAATGTTGTTTAAGTAATAAAGTTCGAAATATGCAAATATATACAATATAAAATTACTATCTTTTTATTATATAGATCATAAAATAAATTTCTGTCCTACTCCAATTTTTACTGTTATAGGAAAAAAATATGCAAATACATTAACATACGCCCTCTAGTTATGACTAAAGAATAGGGCTCTACACATAGACGGAGATCGAGAAGGGGGCTGGGGACTTAGCCCCCTTAAAATAATTAGTTTCTTTATGACATAATATTTCTCAAATTATATTATACTTATTTTAATTTTTATCCCCCCCCCCCTAAAATTTAATCAAATCTTCGCCTATAGCACTGCACCGCCATTTATCTGGCACTGGATATACATCACAATTGGTGTGCTACATCTAATACTTGTTTTTAAGTTGGCAATTACATGTTTATAATATATGTTGCATATTCAGCACTTAATTATTATATGTATTTAGTATCAGATGATGCGAGTGGTAGGGTTGGACGCCATACTACTATATATTATATATTTACATTGACATTACGATTTATAATGTTAACAATAAAAGACTTTATTATATTTTTACGTTTGAGTTTTTATTTATATTTATAAAATACACAACAAATTTGCGGCGAATATGGAATAAGAATTAAGTATTTTACTTTTGTTAAATAAATCGTAATGCCAAATATAATATAATATATAATAGTCGGGCGACAAACTCCACCGCCCGTGTCCTGCTCCGATACCAAATACATATAATAATTAAGTGCTGAATATACTAGTGATACTACATTATAATATATATATATATATATATATATATATAATTTATTTTGAAATTTGATATAGGAGTGACAAAAAACGAGTACATAATGGTATATGAGGTTTTAATGGTTACTAATATAATTGTAGCTTTTATAAATTTTAATTCGAAATTAACCAAAAAAATATTGCCAAAAGACATATATTTAATTTTTGTAACTTAGTTATAGAATAGGATTAAACAAGTTAATATCCAAATCTTTTTGTACATTTTCAGTCATTATAAAATTTGTACAGGCCAGTGGTTTAGTTGTGCAAATAGTTTTCAATATATGCTGAAATATTTCCCATAGGCAACATCAAAAGTCAAGACCTTCACCCCACCATTAGTTAACAACTCATAAATTTGAATAATTATAAAATATTCCGCAACCTGTATTTTTGTTCCATAACTTATTTTTCTCGATCTGTTGTCATTTGCAGTTCGATGATTTAATACTTGCTTTTTTACATATTATTATTTTGTGTTCCATTCTGAAAATAATGGTGGTTCATTAATATTTATAAAAATAAGGTTTGATATATTTTTTATTGTCAGTCTACGAGTCTACCCTAAAATCATTACATATTAAATAGGTATATCAAACTAAATCATCTCTCACTCTCTCAGTCTCTCACATTCTGCTATAGACACTGGAAATGCCTGTATGAAAAAAAAAAAAAAGGTGGACGCTACACTCTCATATTTTACTTTGTAGCTTACTCCATATGTCCAATAGAAAATATAGCAAAATCACGTATTACTTAAATTGTGTCATTTAAGTTAAAATTATAGATTAAATAATTATTACCAAATTTAAAAAATGGAATATTTTCGAGGTCCTTACGTGGGATTTTTGTAAAATGTTATCTAACAACGAAGTTATAATTGTTCACATATTTTAAATGCATATAATTTCATTGTTAGATAACATTTTACAAAAGGCCGTCAAAAATGTTCCACTGTTTAAATTGTATAATACGTGTTTAAGCTGTTAGTTTAACGATATAATGATTAGTGATTAATGATTTTTAAATAAAACTAAATTTATGGATTTAGAAAATATTCCTATACCTGCGTAACATAAATTATTTCATAGACATAAGCACTAGAATAAAAATCAAGAATTCGTTATACATCCATGTATACGTTCTCTACACTGCAGGCTTTTATACGAAGTGTTATGTATTTTATTAATGTGAATAAAAACACCAATGTATTAATATAATGTAATATTTTATTGTTAACGTTACAAATCGTAATGAATTTTTGGACATGTTAATATATTATAATATACAGTAGATGGGCGACAAACTCCACTGCTCGTGTCATCCGATAACATAATAATAATTAAGTGCTGAATAAACAACACGTAGTCATGGCCGTATTCAGCATTAATTTTCAGGGGGATTTTTTATGAAGATGTTTATTATGTATATTAAAATGAAAATCTTGTTGTTTCTTAAAGTATCATTTAATATGTCGTCAACCTTTCAGGGGGGTTAGGTTTGAACACGGAAACACTTCCCCTTGAATACGGCCACACACGAAGTGTATGTTACATAACGTTACATATTGAGTTATATTATTATATATTGAATATTATATTATTTAACACAAGGTATATACTTAGTGTGTTGGAGACCTGGCACCTGTTATCAAAATGATTGATAATACTTAATAGTTTTTAGGCATTGTGAAATTGACGACATACAACATACAACAACTATACAGTATACATAGAGATTGTTTTAATTGTTAAAATATGTTTTTCTATTTCCATAACTGTTAAAATCAATATAATATTGTTAATTTATATTAAAATTAAAATTTTGTTTTTATTTACCTATGTTGATTATTGATCGTAAATAAACATTAGATATCATCACAATGAATTATTGTCTTGTTCTAAGTAGACACTAGATGACCTAATTTAATAATTAATTTATTATATTTAAATGATTTAAATATATTATATTTAATGATTTAATTGATTGTAATAATTAATGATTATGGTGATAATAATAAAAAAAATACTTTATACTAAATTAACATAAGGCGCATAGTAGCTAAAAAGTGTCATCTATTTATTGAATCACAACACATACCTAGTGATATATTAACATATTATGATGATTGGAAAATCATTGACTTACAATAGAAAAATAATTTTTTTAGACGTTTGACTAAGGGGGGTGGTTTCTCAGAGTTTGAAACTTGCGTAGAAATAACAATGACGTCATATACGTATATTTTGCATAATATAATATAATGTTATTAATTAGATTATTTTTCTGGATATAAATAGCCTAAATGCCACATTATATCTTGATTGCTTCATCCGAGATTTTGTACACGTATGAATGACCTAACCTAACCTAACCTAACATGCCCACGACCACTACCACACAAGTCATAGTGATATACATTTAAATTATGTAATTCATCTTATGTACAATTGTCGTATATCGTGACTAAATAATAAATATATAATTATCATCTTATTAAAAATTTCGTTAATAGCCATAGTTTGTTGGAAAGAAATTAGTGCGGTTATGTAAAACTAAACATGTAGGTATCTAACAGTGGCGTATTTACGGGTGATAGTTCCATCCCATGACAATTCCTTTAATAAATACATATTTATGCACGTGTCATAAATTTTGTATAGTGTATATTAAATATTTTACATTTTTACCATTTTAAAACCCAAATTTCCCCACTTAAAAAATGTCTAAATACGCCACTAGTAGGAATAATAAGAATAATAAGAATACACACACCACAATACCACAATAAGAAATGAGAATCAAATAGAACATAGGACATATTTAATAACTCGTAAGTAATAAACTAATAAGTAAAAAGTAGGAAGGTCGATTTCAGATGTTCTTCCTTCGTCCTTTCAGTCCTCGGAAAAATTAGTGGTTTATTATAATTAATATTTAAATGCAATGTATTCCATTAGAAAATACAATTCTGAGCGAAATATTAATAAAATACAACATCAATATATTATACTGATATATCCTTGCAAACGTTTACGATGTGTGTAAACTACCTATGAGAATACTCAAAAAAATTTCAAGTACCTACGTTCAAAATTGCATTAGATATCATGAAAAATCTAAAATCAATTTCGTCAAAATTACGATTTCCGTAAATTTTGCCGTTTTTACGTCATTTATTGGTAGTTTTTCTTCTCCCAAGAAAAAACTTTGGAAGAATTCGAAAAAAGAACTAATTAGTGTACAAATTATATGCAATTTGTTACGGAGAGCATACCCTATTTGTGATAATCGATTATATTTCTACCCGAAAAAGTGTCTTCAGACATAAAAAATATATAATAATGAATTCTACTAAATATTCAAATTTTAAAAGCTTATAAAAAAAAATTATGTCTTACGATTTTCAAAATATTTCGTAAATAAATAAAGTAGTATATGAGTAGGCTTCTATAAAATGTTCAAATCGTTAAACCAATAACTGCAGATAATATTAAACATTTTTGGAAAAAATTTAAAAGCTTAATCACTTAATCAGAATATTAACTAATACGTTCCAATAACATTACATTAGAAAATACGATTCTGAGCGAAACTCAATATAATACAATATCAATATATTATATTGATAAGCCGTTCCAAATGTTTACGATGTGTGTAAACTACGTATGGGAATACTAAACAAAATTTCAAGATCTTACGATGAAAACTGAATTAGCTATCATGAAATAAAAAAAAATTAAAATAACAAAAACCGTAATTTTGCCGATTTTCCATAATTTTTCCGTAGTTTTTTTCTCCCAAAGAAAAACATTTGAGAAATTCGAAAAACGTGCATTTCTGATATATAATTTTTAGTATGTATTTATTAATTTTTATGTACTTACCATTATTTTTATATTATATAGTACTATAGTTTCTTTATTTTAATATAAAAAACCTTTAATTTTTAACTAATAATTAATATGCATTTGCAAACGTGACACTTTATAATCTTACTTTATAACCACAGATAAATTAAAAATTTATTATACACGTGTCTCCGTGGTAATATAATATATCTATACAGTATATCTGTATATTTATTTTATCAGTGGTAAATAATTGAGTTTGAGACATTGGTTTCATGATTATAATTTGTTGTAAATAGTAATTAATAATAATTATTCTTCGAAAAAACGATGTAGAATTTTAGACATAACATTCTTATAATAATAAGTAGTTACCCTAACCTCATGATTGAAACTTGACACGCACATGTCAATGTATTATATAAATATATATATATGTTAGGAAGGTCAAATTATCAAATAACTTTTACTAATCTATCTGACCTAAACTTTCAAATTAAATAGAAATATCTAAAATAATACAACCAAGGACTTTTAGATTCTGAGCAAAACAAGAAATGTATTGGTTTTACAATGCTTTTTTTTATGTCTGAAGACACATACTGATAGGAATAATGGTCCGATTACTACAAATTAAGTATGCTATCGGTAGCAAATTGCATCTAGTTGGTTCTTTATTTAGCTCATTGTTCTAATTTCTCAAAAGTATTTCGTTGGAGAAAGAAAAATTACCAAAAAATGGCGGAAAATCGGCAAAATTGCAGTTATTGTTATTAAAAATTTTTTTACTTTGTGATAACTAATATTTTAATAAGTTTTGACACTATAGCCTTGAAATTTTTTTTTTGATTATTCACATCGGTGTTTTACAGAAGAGAAAAAATTCGGGAACGATTGGTTGATTTTCTGACTTAGTATAGACCTTTAAATTTTTTGCATGCAATTTTGGGTTTAACGGTTTGAAAATTTTATAGAAGCCTGCTTATATACTACTTAATTTATTTACAAAATATTTTGAGAATCGTAAGTCACAATTTTTTTTTATAAGCTTCAAAAATTTGAATATTTAGTAGAATAGAATATTATGATATTTTTTTTATGTCTGATGACATTTTTTAGATTAAAAATAATAGTCTAATAACTATGAATACGGTATACTATCAGTAGCAAATTGCATCTTGTTGGTACTTTATTCAACTTATTTTTTGAATTTCTCAAAAAAATTAATTGATTTTAGATTTTTCATGATAACTAATGCAATTTTGAACGTAGGTACTTGAAATTTTTTTTAACTAAACCTAAATCTAAACTATTCGCATTTTTCATTTGATAGTTATATCACAGATTATATTAAATATCTTATATACAGATGAACATTCGCGTTACAAAAACAGTAAGGATGAAAATTGTACTTATGTAATCACTATATTTCTGTAATTTGAAATATCTATCTGATCTATCTGAAAATTATATAAAAACTAAATACTTAGCATACATATCTTTTTTTATTAAAGTTATATTTATGTAATTAGTCATACGATGAAATATTAGAATATAGATAATGTTACAATTTGTACTTATTATATTGGTATTAAAATTATTTAACTCATTCTCTAAAAAAATCAGTTTTCATCATTTTAATGATTAAAATTGTTGACTTTTTACCACATTAAAGTCACAAAATAATTTATTATTATTTCTGTTGATTCTATTTATTTTTCTTAAAAAGGTCAAGAATAAAATAAAAAAATTTAAGATGTAATTTAATGGTAACCGGTTCATATTAACTCGTTAAATTTCGGTAGTTGTATGTTTTCGAACTCTTGAAGCTGGCTACACTGAAGTAATAACCCGGTCAATAACAATGTTTGCGTTTAGTGCGCTTGCCTTGATGCGCTTTCCCCTTCTCACGCTGTACCTTCTGTCATTCACTCTTTTTTAACCGTACACTATACTCGTTCCTCTGGAAAAAAATCATCCATCTAGTAGTTCAGACAGGTGTTAGTACACATCTCGGTTGTGCGTGTGCTAAACGCCATTTGTGTTGTTAAAACGTTTACTTCGATAATTTCGTCAAAACGTTATAATTTATGTACTTTTTTAAAAATGTATTGTTACAACAAATAATCCAACGGATATTCATATAGCGAAGGTGGGTACAAGAAAACAATATTGGTGAACTCTGTATCTATGCAGTTTATTGGTGGTACATGATTAAGTATATATAGTTTAGTACGATAACCTATACAAATATACAATGTTAATTAGTTGAAATAATAATTAAAAATTGAATTGTTAATTTCGTTTTAATTATAGGTAGTTCGATCATCGGTATCTTACATATTGATGATGTATACTACACAAAGAATTAAATAAACGCATGTTATAATAATGTTATAATGTGTGTTTACGATATTTAATAAAAATAAACTAAAAATAATAATTTTATGCTTATGTGAATTGTATTCAATATGTTTATGTGTTTATTGTTTATGTGTAAGCGGGAATACGTATTTTTCTTACTGATACGCGGAGACGCAGACTATTATACACCCTTTAATGTTTAGGGTGTGTAACATGTTGCTAATCAATATATAGCCATGACTCAGGCAACACTTTTTATGTAATACACAATTCTCATAAGTATACTATCCTTCGCTATTCCTACTCATAAATCAAAATCATCTTAATTGTAAAAATTACCTATTAAGTGTAGATTGGTTATATAATATTTATAAATTTAATATATTTATAAAAATAATGAAATTGCCAATTATTATAATATAAAAAAAAAAAAATTATTACTACGATAAATATTAGTTAACGTATAATATTGTAATCTAAGTTCTAACTGTTTTAAATAATGATGGTATTATAATATTATAGTATCGAGATTTGAGAAGTGTGAATTGTGAATTGTGACTATAGTTAACGTCGTAATAGTTTCTTACTTTCTTAAGTACATATTCAATATTTTTTATCCATAATCTTAAAAATGAAAAAAAGTTTAAAGGCGTTTAAATTTCCGTGCCATTGAACTAGTCTCTAGTAGTAAGTATATATTATAAATACCGAAAATACGTAGGTATAGTATAGTGTATATCTTATTATTTGTACTGTTTATTATTATTGTCATCATTAACTATTTTTTTGAACCTTATCGAATTGAGAAATCTAAAAATTTGGTCAGCCGTAACATAAAAAAAAATCATAAAGGGGCATATATTAATTTTAATTAAAAATTATAGTTTATACATTTACGTTAAGAACATATTAATTTTTTCTAATATGATAGGTATTTGAATGTAGGTAGTTTCTTTAATTTTAAAGTTAAAACATAGAACGTTATAACATTAATATAATTCACAATTTATTTCTTAATTATATTTGCTTTTTTAATTATGATAAATATAAAGACTGCCATATTTTTCTATTTTAATATTTATATTAATGTTTCGTATATATACTTAAACAAAAATTTTAATTTTAATTGTTGGGTCATAATAATTTTTAAATTAATAATAAAACAAACAAAAAGTACCTATATGTATAATCATTGATAAATTTATATATTTAACTTAAAAGTAATATTAGGTAGTCATAAATCATAATAATTATTGTTGAGATTAGGTATCCGCGCGTATATTATTAATCGACTATGTTATTATTTTTCCATAAAAAGTAAATGACTGACTTATATATTGAAAAATTATTTTATTTCATAAATCGCAACAATATAATATGGATTAATTTTTTTTTTTATTATCAACATTCAGCTGATTATATTCTTTACGCATAATATTTTTAAATTATTCAAGGATTCTTTGCTCTAAGTTACAATTATTTTAGTAATTTAGTATTAATTTAATATATGACTACTTAAAGAATATAGATGTGACAAATGTATTGCTTAATTTTTCTTTTCGAAACTATAAGCATATTATATTACTTGTTCCAATTATTCTAATTGCATTATCTCACTGTAATAATCTAATTAGATTATTTGCTTCTATGGTAGTGTATGTTTTATTGTTTATGATAATTACATTCTAAAATAGTAAAATGTATATGTAATATGAGTCACCAAATAATGTAATTTTATACTAAGTATAAACTGTTTATATCACCCCTCATATTAACTACTTAAAATGTACTCGATTGACGCCTGCTGACTGGCAGACTGACGGTTATCATTTCATACTAGCAAGCACGAACGATATATTATGCATATTTATTTATTTATTATAATATATTAATACTGTCCCCTTTTTAAACAATTATTTTCATATTTAAATTTTGATCGTTAACAGCATATGGAAACGCGATTTAATGCATTATATTACGTTTCTATATAAATATACTGTGTAACGTGTTTTAAATGTAGTTTGTAGATATTTCGTTATTTTTAAAAACTACATATTAATTAATATACAATTTAAAACAAATCATGAAAAAATATAGAAATAGGTAGTTTTTTCTAGTTATTTTTTTTTTTAATAGATAAGTAAATTCACAGATATAATTTATTGATTTCCTTTAGTATAAGAAATTTAAATAAATGTTCATAAATGATTTATAAAGTAAATTACAGAGGAGATGTCTTATGTTAAATTATATTTTATTAAATATGGTAAATATGCAGTATATCAAATCTACAGTCGTAGACATCTGTATTATTATTATGATATGTTTTGAGTTTTCATATTTGACCAACAAATATTGTCCCGGTTAATATTCTATATACCTATAATATTATATATTATTTCTATAATTTCTATAAATGCTTTTCAGAGATTCTGGCCATTTTAAGTCTATTTAACTAGGTACTAAAATATAAAATAGTACTAGATTACGTAAGTACGTTTTAAAATGTAAAATTGCAAAACTCACGTTTTATTTAATATTATATATCTATACACGTAATTTAATACTAAATATATATATATATATATATAAATATAGATAATGCAATTCATTATTTCTGTTTTAAACTGATTATACTATTTTTAACTTAAAATTATTTATAGATGAATTACCTATTATAATCTACTTCTACAAAAAACTCAATACGAATGTTTTCTATAAATGATAGTTACTTATTTTGTTGGCTATGAAGCAGGAATATGAAAATAGAAGTTGATTAATATTTATGTATTAGTTTATAAAATATTTTTATGTATAAATATAAATATACATATTAATATTATGTATTTATTACATTATCTAATTAAACTTTTAGTACTTGGTAGGCAGGATTGAGTAATAGAGTTTGTGGTTTGTTTAGGTCATTTTTTTAACATTTTCCTTCCGGTGGATAGGCGTATTACAAACGAATGCTGAGTTTTTTTTTATGAAAAATTGAGACATGTTTTTATATAGATAAAAATAATAATAATAAACCAAAACAAATAAATAAATAATTTGTAGACCACCTTCATCGAAAAACACAGCTGTGTATTTATTTCGATACATCGTAGAAGAGTTTAGGAATAGGTAGCATTATATTTATAACTTTATTTGAGACAATGAACACACATATGGTCTTTGGGTTCTTCCTAAATCCTCACCACATTTGTCTACATAAAGGCGTAATTGTCTTCTCAGTCACAATGTGTGTGTATGTATTCAGTCTACACTGATAGTTGTATTATCTTAGGGTACTGAGTAATAGATATAAAGAAACGAAGATGATTTAGAATGAAAAAAGTGGGAAAGGCGTTACATCAGGTGAATGACTCGGTATTATGTTCTGTTTATGGTAAAGGTAACAAACGAAATTGTCCGCGTACAAATATAAAAGAAACCAACGATTATTGGTACAAGTAAAGAGTGTAGACGATTTTATTATTATTGGTACAAAACAACAGTTGTTTTCAATGAATGTTAACGAATGCATTTTCATATGATTCTTTTTCGTTTTTAATACGTCGATAATGGATATTGTATATTATGTTTGCGTTTTCCGTGGCCTCCGATCAGTTCGTGACTGTGATGGTCCGTGTAAAATTACAACGAGAATTACAACAAAATGACATTCGTATTACAATGTACTAATTCCCCCAATATGTTTATAACACTTGATTCTCCATAACATCAAATTTAAATTAATAAAAAAAACATTATTTTTAAACATTGCTCAAGGAAGAGAGGAAATAGAAAGGAAATAAATAATAATTAATCTAAAAAAAAAAAAGTTTGAACCAATTATATATATTTCTAAATATAAATTATAATCATGAAAATAAAATATTTTATAATAGTACAAACTGTAAATATATTTTTGTACATAAGTTAAAGGCAATAAATAAATTATTAAACTTAAGAGTGTGTTACAGTCAAGACATATTTTTATGATCTGATTAGATGCATTTTAACGGAAATAAATATTTGGTGAAATAAACAAGTTGAGTGAAATCTCCATGGTAGTTGCTTTTGCTTAGTTGAGGTCAATCCACCATGACTGGTAACACAAATTCAATTCTATATGACCCCATTGTATTTAGCTAACAACTAATCTTATTCGATTTGCTATTATGTTTGAAACTTTTATAATGAATCAACTTAATTAAAAATATGTATTTATTTACAGCATTAACGACAAGTCCAATAATGCCAGGAGGAACACCAGCTGCTAAGCTGAAAGTAAGGATTTTAAATCCACAGATTTTTACATATTAAATTATTATACTAATAATATTGTGTTTTGTAATTTATTTACTAGGATCAATTGCCAAGGATCAAGGTAGTTACTGCTCTCTATCCTTTTAAAGCAATTGAAACAGGAGATTTGACTTTAGTTAAAGTAAGCAAGTTAAATATTAATAATTAATTTAATGTACATTTGCTTAATATACAACTATTATTACATTATGTATTTATTTAATGATTTAATAACCTAATCTAATCCAATCAATAACTTAATATCTTGAACAAATTTTATTAATTTAAATATTTTACATTAAATACGTATAAATATATTATAATAAACGATAATAGTGAAAGAATAATAATAATACAAAATATGTTATATGTTATATATTGTTGAAAATATAAGAAATGGTTTATTATTCTAAAAGTTGAATTAAAATAAGTTAGTATGTTCAAAATATTAAGTTATTGGTTTTAATATTGCAAAAAAAAAAAAATGGTGAAAAAGGAAATCAAACATTTTTTAAAATCAATATTTTGCTTTTTAGGGTTGTGAATATGAGGTTATTGATGACTCTCAAGACCATTGGTGGAAAGTAAGGGATGAACATGGGTAAGTAAATACATATAAATGATATATATACAATATCAGTTTAGTTTCAATCAAAGTATCATTTTTAAATAATTACAGCGCTATTGGCTACATTCCTAGTAATTATGTTAAAGAAAAAGAATTTCTTGGTCTTCAGAAATATGAGTAAGTATTATTTTGAATGATACATTGTTTTTATTCCTAACTCATTTTATATTATAATGGTTCAATTGTTACATAAAACTAAAACAAATAAAATAAAATACATAAAACAAACACAAAATAACAAAATTAAAAACATTAAATAACGAAACTTTCTTAAAAATTTAAAAAAAAAGGGAATGGTGTTATAAGAATTAAAGAGATATTATAAATAATGATATTATAAAAGATGTTTATCAAAATTAATAATCATTGTTTACTTTGAATAGTACAAATACTTTGTATTTTTATATTAATATTAATATTTTTGTATGATGTATTGTGTAAAATAAAATAATAACTTAATTTTATTTACAAAATAATGTAATACATATTTTAAAGTATTTATTTTTATGAAATTATTTAAGTAGCAACAATTAAAATATGTTCATAAATTATACTATAGTAAATAAATTAATATAAAATAAAATAAATATAATTTTCTTTATTTTATTAATGTTTAACTCATATGTATATATATTATATATATATATATATTTTTTTTTTTAAGGTGGTATGTTGGAGAAATGTCTAGACAAAGAGCCGAGTCTCTTCTTAAACAAGAAGACAAAGAAGGATGTTTTGTTGTTAGAAATTCTTCAACCAAAGGTCTATATACACTTTCTCTTTTTACAAAAGTGTAAGTTCTATCAATTTAAAATACTTCATTTGTAATATCCTGAGAAAAAATAATATATACATTATTATTTGCAATTAAGCAAGAAATACCCATATGTACATAATCATATATCAAACCTAAAAATGTTATTATAAATCTATATGTATAATTTATTTTTGTTATACTTTTTATATTTTATATATTGTTTACACTTTGTTGTAAGAGATAAATTGAACACTAACGTGTGCCACGTTAAGTAATTAAAAAACAGTTGTCATTTAAAATTTCTTCCTGATTTATGTATGGTATAAATAATAATAAATATAATTATTTAAATCATTTAAAATAGTTTCTCATTCTACAGTTATCATAAAAAGATAAAAAATAATTATGGAAAGTGTCCTTAATGCTTCTACATCGTGTTTTATAATATCATTTTTCTGGAAAATACTGAAATATTAACATTTAGATTGATGACTAGAGCAAAATAAATATTTATAAAAATATATACAAAAAGGCAAAATAATTTCATCAATATTTTACAAGTTTGACAGATATAGGTAACGGAAACTTATTGTTCCTTGTTATCAAGGGCTGTTTTGAGAAATTCAACTAGTAAATTATTAGATTAATTATTATATATATATATTCACACAATTGTATTTTTTAAATTTTGTTATTCGAACCGACCGCCCTATTTTACATTACTTTATGGTTTCGTTATCTACAGAATTTTCTTGAAACTTTCTTTAAACTAATCCCTGAGGATAATGATGAGAAATATATACTATATATATATGTAATAATTAATACATAACTGCTCTACACACATGGTAAAATTTTGGAACGGATTAACAATATAATATAGTTTCACTCAGAATCATATTTTCGAATGCAATATCATTCAAATCTTAATTATAAAAAATCACTAATTTCTCTGAGGACCGAAGGGGTAAAAGCAGAACATCCTGAGTTAACCGTTTTGCTTTTTAAAAATATTATATCTTGCAGTGATAAGTTTATAGCTTTGTTATAAATTTATTTTCCATATAATAATGATACACTATAAAATTATTTAAGTTGCTTAAGCCTTACAAAAAATTTAATTATACATTTAAAATTAAGTTTGTTTTTATTATGTTTAAATGTTAACTATATATTTATTCTAGGCCACATTCTCATGTTAAACATTATCATATTAAACAAAACAGCCGTGCGGATTTTTTCTTAAGTGAAAAACATTGCTGTTCAAGTATTCCTGAGCTAATTAATTATCATCGTCATAACAGTGGTGGATTAGCATCAAGATTAAAAGCCTCTCCTTGTGATCGTCCTGTTCCAGCTACAGCTGGTCTTAGCCATGGTAAAAAATTATGATTTTAAAATAATTTGTTACTTTTAAACTGTATACTTGTTTATTATATTTATATTTATTTGTAGATAAATGGGAAATTGATCCTGCAGAACTGATGTTGTTGGAAGAACTTGGATCTGGTCAATTTGGTGTAGTACGTCATGGTAAATGGAAAGGATCTATTGATACTGCGGTAAAAATGATGAAGGAAGGCACAATGTCAGAAGATGATTTTATTGAAGAAGCTAAAGTTATGACGTAAGTATAAACTTATCAAATTTTAAATTAGATTAAATACTTAAAATTAAATTTTTTTTTAGAAAACTCCAACATCAAAATCTAGTCCAACTTTATGGAGTTTGTAGTAAACATCGTCCAATTTATATAGTTACCGAATATATGAGACATGGATCACTACTGAATTACCTCAGGCGACATGAAAGTAACTTGGGCGGAAATAATGGATTATTATTAGACATGTGTATTCAAGTAAATGACTTAACAATAAAATAATATAATACATAATATTATATTAATAGTTGTATTTCTTATTAGGTTTGTAAAGGAATGGCCTATTTGGAACGTCATAATTACATTCATCGTGATCTAGCTGCTAGAAATTGCTTAGTAGGTTCAGAAAATGTTGTGAAAGTTGCAGATTTTGGATTAGCCAGGTATAATATCAATTTAAATAGTTAACTTAATATAATCTATAAAATCTATATAATTTTACTGATTATTAATTTAATGTATATTAAAATATATTTTTATGTATTCATTTTGTTTTTATTAATTTATGTGTTTTTCAACTAATTTATATGTTTATGAATTAATGTTTTTTTTTTTTTTTTGATTATCCATTTTATTAGTTTTGAATTGATGTATTGGATATATAACAAGTTCCTTATTTTAAGTAATGTTCATTATTTTATTATTAATATCATAAAATATTAATTTGATTAATATTACATTTTACGTTTAATATTTTCAAATCTGTATACCCGATCAAATATAATATACCAACTGTATGATATTATACAATAATAATATATATTCGTTAATTTTAATAAATTTACATTCATTTGGAATGAAAATAAATTCATATTTTTTTCTATTTATAATTAAGGTATGTACTTGACGATCAATATACTAGTTCTGGCGGTACCAAATTTCCCATTAAATGGGCTCCTCCAGAAGTCTTAAACTATACTAGATTTTCTTCTAAATCTGATGTATGGGCATATGGTTAGTATAAATAAATATAAAATTAATAAAATGACTGTGATGTGATATTTAATTATTACATTTTCAGGTGTTTTAATGTGGGAAATATTTACATGTGGTAAAATGCCTTATGGGAGACTTAAAAACACTGAAGTCGTTGATCGAGTACAAAGAGGCATTATTTTGGAAAAACCAAAAATGTGTTTCAAGGAAGTTTATGAGGTATATTATATTTTATAATATACAAAATGAATCATTCACTCATTTTAATGAAAAGTTTTTTAACTTTTTTCAATCTATTTTTTTGGGGTTATTTTTAATTTTCTTAATTTTATCATATTTTATTATTTTTTCTTCCATTTTAGATTTACCTTAACTAAGTACAAACTTATAATTTTTAAATAGCATTTAAAAATGTATAAATAGTTTTTTTTATAGTTTCACATTAAATATCCTTTAATTAGTTTTCAATATATTTGAGCAATTAAACATGTAATTAAAGGATGTGTTATTAAATGTTAAAATAAATTTTAAAATGGATAAAATAAATATAAATAATCAATATCATTTAAAAATCAAAAGTTGATAGTTAGGATAAACTAAAAAGGCTATAAAGGGTTAAAATTATTCAATCAAGTAAAATAATGAAGTAATTTTAAATTTTCCAAAAAGAAAAATTTGATAAAAGTTAATACTTTTACATGGACTACGTTAAATGGGTCATAATGTATATTATTTAAGTAATATTTGTGATCCACTGATTTAAAATGTAGTATAATATACTTTTAAATTTGATTTTAATATACAATTTTATTTGTGTAGGTCATGCTTAAGTGTTGGAGCCATTGTCCAGAGGATCGTCCATCATTTAGATTGCTAAAAGATCAACTAGCTGTCACTTCTCAAGTATGAGTACAATTAACAAAATAAATGTTTATTTATTTATTTTAATATTTGTTTTATAGGGTTTACTAGCAGATTAACGTGTTTCATAATAATCATGGAAATGTATTATTTGCTTATTGCTCGAGATATTGGTTATTAGCGGCTAATAGAATTGTGTTAAAAAATTCTTGAAAAAAATTGCCATGGTACTCATTGAATACATTTAGTATTATGTTGTCAGAAGTTTGTCTATGAGTTTAATTACAAAATAATGATCTCGAACTCCACGATAAGTTTTGTAAAACAATTTAAAGTGCTTTTATATTTATATTGGGATAAATTAACTCTTTCTATTTGTTTACATTTTTTTTACTGATATGATCGTGAAAATTTAAAGTTTATTGAGTATTGATTACTTCTTACAGAGTTATAAGACCAAAATTATTTATTTTGAAACTTTTTGATACATTTTTAAATAATTTCATAACAAGCAAAAATGAAACATACATTGCTTATTTTTATTATTTAATATCTAACTATTTCAATTTAAACCTTTCTGTAATACAAACTTAACAAAAATTATTTAAAAAAAAATCTTTCATGATAAAAATTAAAAGGTATGATTTAGTATTTTATGTACTGCTCATGTTAGTTAATCCATAATAATGATTGTGATAATACTATGTTTTTATCTTATATAATCATATGGACTAAGTTTTAAATTATTTAAAATGTTTTTATTTTAGTTTTATAATAAATAAAACAATATTATTTATTATAAGTATTGTGATGAATAATATGTTTAAATTGTGTACTTAACGAAATAATAATAAAAAAAACAGATTAATAAAGCAAATTGTATGAAAGAAAACTTAATTTTATGTTTTAAATTCTCTGTGATAAAAACACATTAACAAGTATTGAAATTAAAATAATATCAAAAAGTTTTTATTTATAATATTTTTTAATTCCTAATAAACTACAAAGTGTCATTCTTTGAGTATATAATTGTTAGTATCATATTATATATATTTTTGAGTTTTAAATGTTTGTAATATGTTTTATGTATGTTCGCTTTAACTTTAATACTTTAAACTTAAATAAAACTAAAATTGTACAGTGTTGGCTTGGCCCACGAAGTTAGGGACAATCCTATATATTTTTTTATATAGTTATTTTTACTAATCGTGTGGCAATATACAAAATGTTTTAAATTTCAAGTCTTTCAAGAGGCCATTTGATAAGAACTTAGCAAATTTCAATGTTCCTAGCCAACGCTGTTTTTGAATTATTATTACTTCTTTTAAGACATTAAATTTAATAATGTACATGATAATCGCTAATCCTTATAATTTAAGTAATCTATGCTCAGTTTTATAATTTTACTAGTGTATATTCTATTTGAAAACATGAAAATAATAGTTAAGAAAACTAATTAAACAAAACAGTATATGTTAATGGTGTAACAAAAATTATCCATAGACTGTTTTTTTATTATTCTAGTGAATGGTATTCAAGACGTAATATAGCATTATATTGTATAATTTGTTAAGTTTAAGACTGAATTTTTATAAGGACTCACATTTACTTAGGGCCTACCTATTTTATATTATTTTATACACCAAAATTAGTTGTTATGTGGTACTAATTAACAATTATCCGTAATATTTGTACTTTTTTATATGTATATAATAGTGTTTTATTGGAATTTTTAGTTTGAAATATAATTGATATTCAAGAAATTAAAGATTTTAGTTTTTGTATATTTTAGAAAATATTATACTTAAGTCTATTTTTCAATGGTAATTCAAGATTGTAATAAGAGTAGGTACAGTATTCTATTTTCAATATATGTGTTGACTGTTAAGTTGACAAGCATATATAAATAAAGTTTATTAAAAAATTAATGGTAATATATTATAAATCAAATAAAATAAAATAAACTCTCTTATAAAATTAGTATACTGTTAATAAATACAGTTTAATAATTTTATATTGGTGGAATGTTAAATATATAAAATATATTTTAATTTTGATAGACAGAAAATATCTTAATTAAATCGGAAAAATTCAAACATCTCTAAAAACATTTATATGGCTTATGGGCTATATCCAATGACAGAATACTGAAAATAATGGGAATTGAGAATCCAATTATCAAAACTATTAATTAATTAAATTGATTTAACTATTTTAATACAAATTCATATAAATAAAACAAAATATTCATTATTGAACATTATTCATTTTGTAAAAAGTCCTAATTTGCTATATAATTATTATATAGACAATGATATGAGTTTAGAAGTAATATAATTTTTTTTTATTGTATTTTACTTCCATCTATTTTTAATTTTGACTGTAAATTATATTTATTTTCCCATGGTTTGAAACTTTCTGCATTTAAATTTTTTTTCTAATGCTTTTAAAAAATGCTCATCTTAACAGAAATTTTATTAATGTCTCAATATCATCCAAAATTTAATATTTTAATATTTTCAAGAAATTTTTCAATGATATTTTGTAAGTTTATCATATTTTTGTAATAGCATCAAGTTCTAGGTCCTGATGAATCTACTTATTTAAATCTACAATAATTTTACATGCGACTAAATATAGTTCTCTTATAATATTTTTAATTATAATATGAATGTTGGTCTAGAAAAGTAGGAAATATGTATCAGGAACAGCGCCAAAATTTGCAAGGCGCTAGACAAAGAATTATTTTATGAATCATTATTCATTTATTCATTACCTATACTATAATGTGATGTTGTTAATAACCTCATGGCTGTAGTTTGCAGGGTGGGCTACAGATGCCTAGAACCTCGTAGAAACCTTTGAAAATGTGCTATTAACCTAGGTTTCATATCCCCATTACAATATTTTCTACTATAACCCCCCTAGATAATTATTTAAACTAGGTCCATTATAACCGCTTCCCATGAAATGTTTAAAATTGCTGATATTAATTTTAGTGAGTATAGCTATAATTTTTTTTGAAGGAACGTCAAATTTGTTTAAAGCGCGCGAGGCCTTGTATAAATGTCTAGATTGGTCTATACAAATTAAGATATAATATATTTTAATTCGTGGTAAAAACATAGGCACAATTAGATGGGTGCTTAGCAGTGGCGTATTTAGAAATTTTTGCTGGGGGGGGTCCAGATAATTTTTCTAGCACAATCTAGCATATTTTGATTTCATAACTACATTACTAATACTCATATTGTTGTAAATTATATTAACATACCTGAGTGTTTAATTTTTTATTTACATTTTGCGAATCGTCGTCATCACGTGATTTTTTCACATTTATGCTACTACTATGAGAAGTACTCGCCGTAAAAAAATTAGTGATTTTAGACATATTGCACAGGAAAAAATTATAACTCAAAACCGAAAAAAGGGAACAAATTCATTAAGCAGTTAATAATACAAATTACATAAAGAGTGTCTGTCGATCAGTATCAAATTCTTCTAAATGCTAATATTAAATTATTATTAGAATTATCAGTATTTACATATCAATAGGGTCATGGGGGGGGTCCGGACCCCATGGACCCCCCCATAAATACGCCACTGGTGCTTAGCACCCCAACATTTTCTTAGCACTCTCGGATATTTTTTTTTGACATACTTAGTGTAAAAAGGTCTGACTATTTTAAAATTTTAGCACCCCCAAAATTGAAGTCTAGTTGTGACTATGGGTAGGAACCTAAGATGTATAAAATATTTTATACACTTATAGATCTTGACAGGAACCGGATGTCTTGCAACATGATTTCCGATAACTTCTTTGATTTTATACCGTGGTGGTTTTAAGAATATATTTTTTTATATTCTACTAATATTCTCTTATTCCATAATACTCAACGTTTGGTAAATTTAAAAATAACTGTTCATTTACTAAATTAATTCGATGAGAATATTGCTAACACGAATTATGTTAAGATATGAAATATTACCCTTCTTATTTACACTTTATAAGTGTAAGATTGGCAAAGAGGTTAAAATTTTTGAAATCTAATGTAATAGGTGAGGAGGTTTGAGAATGTTACTATAGAACAACAACAAAATTTTAGACTCGATGGATTCTCCCATTAGTTTTTCTCAAACCTTATTATTAAAGGAGATTGAACAATTTCAAAATTCATATGTTTAGATAAGGATCAGATGGGTATTACCTGTTAAAATCGTAACAAGGTTGAGGGCACAGGCATCTCTATGATAAAAGATTGAACCCGTTCATCATTTCCCATATGAATCTGGAAGAATCGATTGTGCTACAATATCGAGTTTTATTAATTGAGTATTTTCTCCATTCGTCTTGTGTAGTCGTTTCACCGTGGACACAGTCAGTTGTTGGTGTTCTAAAACTCGTTTACAATTGTGCTGCTGGCAATTATTGTTTAATTCGATAATATTATAAATAAATCGTTCGATCCAATTCCAACAATGTTTCTCGGGAAATCGTAATGAGCATATTTTTTACGATTCGCAAACGGACGAATACGACATTATCGTGCCAGCGACATCAGGCGATTTGTTTCGGAATTAGAACCGACCGAATCGTCTAATCGTTTCAAGATAAGACAATTGTTATCGTTTTATGGTTATGTAAATGATATTATTTGAAAAATCTAATAAATTTATAATGTACTCAGGTGGAAATGGAAATTTTTAAATAGTTAATTCATAACTGACCCTGAGTCATGTCGATTAATTAATGATGTTATCTGTTATAAATTATAATATTTTATTATTACGAAATTATTATACAATAAATATTATAAATTGACATTTCAGCGCACTAAATAAAAAAATTCACGTTATATAAAATGTTAATTAAGCTGTTTTCACTGTTTTCTGTCTATTAAGTAACGACGATTTTCTCTCTCTATAATTACACGTTCCTTATCGAATTTTTTTATTTAATTTGTGTAACGTTCTCTAAGGATTTCTTTTGAGTATTACCAAAAATGAAAACACACAATTGTTGAACTTAAATCTAAGTCAGGCAGAAATATAATTTTCATAATGATTATTCAGGTAATTTAAATTTTTTAATCCTAAAGGATCCTAACCGGTGTGACGCAATTAATTTTCTTAATACATTTTTTTCGCTTGTAGACAATATCCAAGAATATTGGCATAAAACTAAAGTTACCCGTCGTTCATATATATTATAAAACCTTGTCGACTGGATGCCAAAAAACCGTGTATAGCAATCAATCATTATTTTTAAATGTGAAACATGCACGGTGTTGTTCGGTGAATAACAAGGCCTTGGTCATCGAACAGTCCAAACCAGTCAATCAACCAAAGAATATAGTATTGAGCACTATTGCGCCATATTTAGAACTTATGCGATTCTCTAAACCCACAGGTTCATACATTATGTTCTACAAAATATATAACTTTTTTTACTATTTTATTAATGACTTTCAGGATGGTTACTTTTATACTGGCCTTGTACATGGAGCATTGCCTTAGCTGCAACAGCGGGAGAACTTCCTAACTTTGAAATTCTCGGTTTGTTTGGTCTAGGAGCAGTCATGATGCGAGGTGCTGGTTGTACGATAAATGATATGTGGGACAAAGATATTGATAAGAATGTAAGTTTACTATAAGATACAAAAATATAGCAAACCGCTTATATTAATTAACAAATCATTATAGGAAAACAAATACCTATTCTAAATAATTTTATTAGAATATTTAATATTAAAAATTTTTTAAAATTTAAAAAACATATTTCTTTAAAATATTTTTAACTATATAAAATATTTTTTCTATATAAAACTATTGAAATACTATAATATTCTAAATTAAATTAAAAATAAATCTATATAATGTAAGATTATTATAAATTATATTTATACCACGGATTAAATTGTTTTTCATTTAATCTTTACTAATTCTTTGTATTTTACTCATTTTGTTTACAATATATTTTAATTAATTTAATACATTTAAAGTTACTTACAATTATCAATTATGTTTATATATTTAAAATAATTAATAATTAAATAAATTTAATTATAGTTTACAAATATTATATTTTGTTCTACTGTTTGTTTTTATCATGATTATTAAAACTTTTATCTAAAATAAAGTTTCATAATTTTCTTACAGTAGTTTCTTACAATTATCCATTTTGAATAATATGCACATTTTATGTTTATATAAAATATTATGTAATAGTAAACATTTTTTTAGTAAACAAACATTTTTAGGTTGAAAGAACAAAAAACCGACCACTTGTCATTAAATCATTAAGCATGTTTGATGCATGGGTGTTCCTAGCTGGTCAATTGGGTCTCAGTCTTATTGTTTTATTGCAACTAAATTTGTATACCATTGTGGTTGGTGCCAGCTCATTGGGTAAGTTTAATTCATTTCATTATAATCAAGTTTTATATTTTGTATTAACTATGATATTAAATTTTTTTTCTACACTATAAACTGTATACTACCTAATATTGAATATTTGGTTAAAATTATTATTTTCAATTTTTCAACATTAACTGTTATTTGATTGTTAAAATATATTATTTAAAGAATAACTAAATCTTCAGTTTATTAAACTATTTTATTATTTATTTTTACATTTCAATTAAATTTGTATTAGTTATAATTATAACCAATTATGATAAAATTGAATTAAAAAGTAACATTGATATCCAGCAATAATATTAATTTGATAATTATATATATAACTTCAATTTATAGGATATGTTGACAGATTTGGGTATTATTTATAGTTGACATTTAGGACAGTAATAATATGATTGAATATTTGTAATTTTAGAATTGTACGCTTGGAATCGTATAAAAATTAATTGGTTGCTTAACACTTTGTTTGTTAGGTAGTTTATATCTACTGCTTAATTTTGATTTTTTAATACTATGCAATTTTACCTTTTATATTTCTTTTAAATAAAAGTAGTCTATTTCTAGTGTGAAGAAGTTCAGGAAGTCATTGGATTGATAAAATGCCTGATAAAAGAGTAGAGTAATTTAATAGTTTATGGTAAAGAAGTATGTAATAATCTAATAAATAAATGCTATTAAATATCATAAATAAAAGTCAACAGTGCAGTATTTACAATATCATATATGCCCTTTATTATGACCTGTAATATATTTATAAACTCTAAATATGGGACTGGACTTTGTTATAATATAATACATGTTTGTTTAGTATTTGTATGACTTTAATCTTAATATTTAGTATTTATTAATAACAATAATAGTAAAAACATCATTTTTTACATAATAATTAAAATTTGTTTGTTTCAGTATTAGTTACAATTTATCCACTTATGAAACGAATAACCTATTGGCCACAATTTGTATTAGGCTTAACTTTCAATTGGGGTGCTCTGTTGGGTTGGTCTGCTATACACTCTTCAATTGATTTCACTGCGTGTTTACCTTTATATGCAGCTGGAGTTGCGTGGACACTTTTTTATGATACAATTTATGGTCTTCAAGTAATTATTTATTTCATTGTCCACAAAGTCTTGTTAAAACTAAAACTAATTATGAAATACTATATTTTATAGGACAGAAAAGATGACAACAAACATAATATTTTATCCACTGCAGTTCTTTTTGGTTCAAAATCAAAATTTTGGCTAACAACTTTTGCAACTATGTCATTAAGTAGTCTTATGACTTGTGGTATAAACACAGGTCAAACATGGCCCTTCTATTTAGCAATTGGTGCTGCAGGTGCTCATATGTTTAATCAAGTGAGTTAAATGATAAATTATGTAATTAAAGAAATATACCTGTATCATGTTTCTTTATATAAATAGGTACGCACATTGGATATATATAATCCCAAAGATTGTGGCGATAAATTTGTGTCTAATAATCATATTGGTTGGATTATGTTTTTGGGAATAGCATTAAGTAATTTATTAAAAACATCCAATGTTGATGAAAAAGAAGATACAAAATTAATATCAAATTAAAGTGTTAATGTTTTGATTCTTTTTGTTACCAAAGTATGACAAAAATATTTTATTGTTACTTTATTTTAATATACTGAGGATTACTATTCTTGAATATTCTATTATATTTTGTGTTGTAAAATGCTGTGTTTTTAATTTTAGTTCCTAAAAATTAAAGGAAAATAAAGAAACTAGTCTCAAATAAAAAAATTATATGTTACATTTATTGATCAACAATATTGATACCTAAAATCTATATACAAAACAAATACTTTTCAATTATTTAAAATTCCTTTTTCGCTTTCTGACCTCATTTCTGCTAATATCCTCTGTCTTACTAATTCTTGATGTTGCATTGCTTGGATGTGATTTTTTTTACGTTTAGCTTGTCGCTGAAAAAAATAAACATTTTATAATTATATCTATATTATAGATACCAATAGAAATATATATGGTACAAATATTACAATTATAATTTGTGAAATTAGTAATAGCCTTTATATTAATTTCTTTAGTCTTATATTATGTATGTGCTAATATACTTATTTACCTAACCTACCATATAATAAATACATCATAATATTAAAGTATGAATCAATTTAATTTAAAACATCCAATTTATATATTATATATTAATTTTATCACTAATAATCTCAAATAAGTAGGTACTCACTTCCAAGTGAAAACAATAAACCATTCTATCATAGATCTTATCACATCTGCCAAAAAATCTTGAAATTTTATGCTGAAAACCACACCAATGTAAATTAACTATGTTAATTAAAACTATGTGCCCAAGTAATTGTATAATTAAATATTGCACATGATAATTCTAACAGTTTCTTACTTCAACGTTACAGTTTTTAAATTCCATTGTTAAATTGTTACATTCTTCAGTATGCAAATGTGGTGACAAATCAGGATGCATAATTTTTTAAGATTGTTTCTAGTATTAAACATTGAAATACAAACATTAATTATATTTTAATTATTGTTAATTATAGTATTAATTATGGTACTTACAACTTTAATATTGTAAAATAAAATAAAAATGATTCATAGAACAAGAAATTCTATTTACCCACAGAATAATTACTTATTATAATGTCGAACAATAAGAGTATAATTCTACTTTTTACATAATATCTGATTTTGACCAAATCTCTTTATCACTTATCAATTACTTTTATCAGTCATCAGCTATCGCTTATCACGTATTTTGTCATAAAAATAAAAAATAATTTTAAAATGTAGTTACCATATTAGTATATCATATGGATATTGATTATAACATAATAGTTAAATAGATAAAAGATAAATCCCATAAATATTAAAACTATTTTTTTTTTTTGTTCAATTAATATTTTATTATAATTTGTTTAATGTAAAATAATGTTTTATTGAATTCTCAACAATTTGAAGATTTTGTGGGAACAAGTTTCCTTAATGTTACTCTATTAACAGCGGTTGTACATTTATATCTATAACCTATTATTAAAGTTGAAATATATAGACAATGCGAGATACATCCACAATCAGGGGCATCATTTGGGTGGTAGACTTGTAGGGGAAGGCATTTCAAGTTGTTTAATTGCACACATTACTTTTAAAATAATTGGCCTGCCGGAATAATTATTTCACTATTGTCCTGCGGGACACGTCTGGCGAGCAAAGGGATCACTCATTAAGAAAAACACGGAAAACAAGCTAACAGGGAAAAGACCAATAGGCAGACCTCTGCAATAATAGTACGATACAGAAAGACCTGAAGAAAATCAGTGCATTGCTGGATATGGTCGCGGCTTTGGATAGGAATAGGTGGAAGAGCGTGTTGGAAGCGGCAATAATTCTAAATGTACCGTTATAAGCCTTAGAAGAAGAATAATAGTCAAATGATAGTAGTTACTAAAAATATATAAACTGATGTTTTATACGATTTTTTTTAGCTAGCAATGTTGTATGGATTGAAAGATTAGAGTATAGCGGAGATAAAAAATGCTAAGATTACTGTGTGAAATGACTAATAGAGAGGATAGAATATAAGACATTATACATAAAGAAATGTTTAGGAATTTCATAAATGATGATTGAAAGATGGAAATAGATTTTAGTGATGATAATTATCATTCAAAGGGATGAGGTAGATTTTCGAAACTTTTAGTTTGCTTAAAAGTAAATACTTTACATATTTACGTACAGTACGTATAATTATTAATATTATTCATAGGTAATATAGGTACTAATTAATCAATAGTATAAAAATACAGCGTCCTCTAGTCTCTGATTAGTATATAATCTACATACCTAATTAATAATTATCTATTTAGAAAAATTAGTAAAATATTTAAAACAAATATCAACCCAAGAGTGCGCGATCGCCCTATCGCCTTAAATCCGCCACTAGAATAGAGAGTGGTATGAAGATAGCTGATGTGAATGAACGAGAGGTAGGAGATCAAGATTTATATATAAATAAAATATATATAAAATTTATAGATGTATAGGACTTGAGTTGCCGATCCTATCTAGTTGGGAGTGTAAAATGAAGAAGAAGAAAACGATTTCGTTAAAAACATATTTTTATGGAATTTTTATTATTTTTAAAGTATTTTTCGTTGGTTTTTGTAGGACTTTTATATCCTGACACCAGCAATATCTAATAAATAATAATATTATAAATTGTATACATAATATCATGAGGATCATGTACCTATCTAAGTAGTACTTTGAAAAGGTGAACGACGAACGTCAATAGTCAAGTAAAAGAGTCAAAGTTGGATTTTAGAATGATACCTCACTAAGTATAGATTTTCATTATTTGTAGACGGATCCACAGAAGTATAACAATTATAATTTATATTATTATACCTATATAATATAATGTAATATTGTGGTGTTATAATATTACCTATATCAACTATTTTTTCAGCCTTGAATTATCAAGTTTTCAAGTCACATGACCTTGTATTAGGTACTATCGTTGTAGATAAGATGTATTTATTCGTTTAATTTATAAGTGTGTTGATTATTGCAGTACTACACCTACCACTGGATCATAAAATATCATACATATTAATGTATAACAATAAAAAATAACATACATGTTAAAAATTTCCATTATTATTCTGATATGAAGTGAGTGCTTAGTGTAATGAGAAGGGATAAATATCTATCGTTTGTTTTCATAGTTTGTTATCCGCAGGGAGGGGAATAAATCTCGCTGTATTTATATATATATGTAGGTATCAATTATATATATGCATAGTTTATACAGTAGGGGAAATGATTCTAAATTTAAATACACAATTTTGGCAAGCCTCGACCGTACGATACACCATTTAATGTTTAGGTACCCAGACAGAAGGGGCATTTTATTTCTGGACTAGTCTACCGGCGACTATTTCGCTATACACTCTCACGTCTTGTTCGTGATCCACAATACATTATTATCTTTATGTTATTGTTATTAGACTGTTTTTCCTTTTACGTGCAAATATAGGTAGTAGGTAGAGTAGATAGCCACTCCGATTCGGCGCGATTTTAACAAATCGATAATAATATTACATGATAAATTATAGGTATTCGAACGACAATCATGTGATTATTATGTAGGAAACTATATAATTACACGTGCATTTTTAAGCGATTATTATTTGTTTTTTTTTTTATCTCATAACGGTATCGAAAGATGTTGATGGACGTCGATTTCGACGACGACACACCGAACCGATGCACCACACTCGTATATTACGCGTGGAAGATATTCACGTGTCTCTTCCTGCACGTGTTACTCGTTACCATGGTCGTGTTGTATTGTTTGCTGGGCGCCATCGCTTTTCAGCGTCTCGAAAAAGATCACGAAATGGAAGTGAGTATGATTATAAATAATAATAATTCTAATGATATCCCTTACAAGTCACAATGCAAAAGTGTTATCAACGCGTAAGGTGTTATCTGCAGTTATACTATATAGCAGTGACGTATTTTGGAAATACTTTTTTCTGGAGGGTATCTCTATTGTCTTACTTGACTACATTATGTATTTATTGCGATTATCTTGCTTATTTCTCCTCCACATAAAATAGCAAAAAACACGCAGGGATAGCAAACTATCAAGATATAAAATAATGTATTTTTAATATGTATAGATCTCAGGCAGGGGCATCTTTCAGTATTTTTTATAGAAAGTACGAAAATTGAAGCAGGCCAAGTTTTACGCCGATCAAGCTAATTTTGTTTGATATTAAATTATGTTATAGTAACTGACAACTTCATTTGCTATGCATATTTTAGAAATATACAAAGTTTTTTTAGTTACAATTTTATTAAACATTTATCATAAATTGTTATCCTCATTATTCATTGCTAAACAAACCATAAGGATACAAAATACAAACGACAAAATGGTACAAATGTATACAAAAGTACAATAAAGTGGCGTTTGCATATTATATTATGGCCGCTATAAAATACAGAAAAAAATAGGGGAGCTGTGGCCCACCCTGCTCCCCCTCCAAATGGCACCCCTGACCACAGGTCCTCAATGGCATTTTAAATTAGCTAATTCAACTTAATAATTTATATTTTACTACGAACGTTATTATTGTAATAAATAATAAATTGTAATCGTATGTTGTATTGTATAGTCAAATAATAATTTTCTCTCTCATAATTATATATTATTTAATCAAATAATTTCACGTAAACTTTGCAACGCGACACCACGTTCCCTGCGGATGTCCTTCAATGTACATATATATATATTATATCAAATTCTATCAACAGTTAATGAACAATCGGTTGGCGATTTCCTACTATAATACTAAACGTTTTTTTGAACCGCATCGTTGGACCGATATAAAACAAAGGTTTCTTATTTAGATTCTACAGGTCCCAGAAACTTATTACCCGCGTTCACACTCTAATATAATTTAACACGAAATTTAGCAACGTAATAATACAATAAATAATATTATAATATTATATGATAAATGCACTATTATTTGTGTAATCCTGTTGTTTGAAGGTAGTTAATTGAGATCACAGATGAAGCGGAGTACCTACGAGTCGAGTATTAAATAAATATATAAACTTAGAAAATTACTAAACTCGAATGTTTTATTCAACTATTAGAACTCGACTATCATATAATCGTACTCTGCCTATCGATGTCTAGCCTATATTTAATAATAATACTGAATTGACATAATATGACACGTCGGAAAATTGTAACCGCTATACAACGTGTAACGTGTCTAATAAATTTAATATTATATAATTGAATATCTATATATCTATACTTTGTACGTACCTATTTGGTATTAAGTTAAAAACGTAGACTTGGCGGTAATACGAACTATATCTAAGTATAATGAGAGAAAATTTTTGTATGGAAACTCGCACACCTCAAGGCTATAAGTATCTCCATCTTCAGGTTCACCAGTAAGTAATTGAAAAATGTATTCAATATTTACTTATCTCGAAATAAATATCGTTTATAAATAGTGAACATTATAAATAATTATTTATTACAAAAAATAAGTTATTAACTTAAAAATATTAAAGGACGAAATTACAATTTTAGAATTTATAAGTTCATTAAAACAGAAATCATGGAAACTCCAAAAAAATGGTGAGGGGAAAAAAAATAATTTGTATTTTTTTGATTAAGGTCATTATAAAATTTAATTTATACGTTTATAATAGAATTAGGAACAGAACGAAACAATATTTTTTTGATTTGATACATAACATTCATATAATTAGAATTCATGGAATTTGAAAAGAAATTGGTGAACGGAATTGGACTCTAAAGTTATTTGCCTTAATATACTAAATAATTATAAGAATTGTCGTCTGCATAAATATTATTTTCCATTAAATGAAAACAATTCCTAAAAATTCATATTTTAATTAAATTAGAAGATTGGCACATCAAAATTATATTGTTTAAACTGGCTGTCTTCAAATTTCACATAACATAAAAAATAAAGAGATATTTTAATATTTTTTAAAATTTTAAAAAATTATTGTGGTAATGGCATAGCCAATATAAGGTCAAAAAATAGTGTTGTTGTTTAAAATGATTATAGTTATATCCTTTCCTTTGAAAACAGGTGTGTTTCAGGCGCGAGAAAGATTTTCTTGAGGCATAGATCTGGGGCACCCTATATATATATATATATGTATTTTATGTAATAATATATAGAATATTGTAAATTTTAATTTTTATAATATAATTTAATACACAATTATTCTCAACTATGAATAACTTACAGAGTACATTATAACATATAGTGGGTATCACAAAGTTATTATATATAAGAGTATAGAGTATTATGATGGTCACCGCGTATTCTTTTTAAAATATATTCAAACAATTTTTATTGTATTTTGTATTTTCAAGTTTTTCAAAATTTTTCTTTTCTAGTATCTGCTGTTACTGTGTTATTACACACTATATAGAATTTACATTTATGGAAAATAGAATTTTTTAAAAATTTTAATTGATAATTTAGTTATGTTCTAACTAATAATATGTAAAAAAACATACAATAGAAAACAATTAATATTATAATAATAAACTGGTGTCTAAAAATCTATTTAACAATTGTAACATCTCCGTCAAAAAAATAGATTTTTAAATGCAGTTTTTAAATTATTATTTAAGTTCCTAATGGATTATAATATTGCCTACCTGGCTCTATTATTTTTTCAGTTTCTAATTTTAAAAGTTTAATAAAAAAAATAAAACATTTTTTTTAAAGTTATATGAAATTTGAAGATAGCTTAAGTACTTAAATTTTCATGAACATTTTGATGGTTTAAATTTCTAATATAATGAAGTTGGTGATTTTTAAAAATTTGTTTCATTTAATGGAAAATCATACTTCTGACGTCATTAAAAGTTATATAAATCAATAAGTTCGTAGAATGTAAAATTCATAATGTAGATACTAGGTAGGTATATAAGTATAGAATCATTGAATTTTTATTATAACTATAATAATATTTAGAATTATATGAATTATAAGAAAGTGCTTACTTTTTCATTGTATATTGTTTCTAGGCTATAGCAGACAAAAGTATTATGTATTTGGTATCTAAAAAAATGTTTAAACACAGTTAAATATTATTATAGAATAATGAAATATAATTATGTGGATTATAATTTAAAAAATATAATTTTAAATAAAGTTTAGTGGTTAAAATGTATAGTTGTATTATCTTATTAGACATTTTACTGATATGATGCGAATGCGGAACAAAGTTAACAGGCACAAAAAGTTTAAATGGACTATTCATCCCAACATGGGACTAAATAACTCCCATTGTTAAATTAACTTTTAAGTTTTCACGATACACTTTTAACAAATTTATGGATCTCACTTAAGAAAACTGCAGTAGCAACTAAATATTTACCTTTAAACATCTCAACATACTTCACAAAAACTAAAATTAAATTCTTAATTAATTTTATCTATAAACACATAATTAATTAAAATTAGATTTTAAATAATTGGTTAAAAATATGAATAGTAATAAATAATAAAATATACTTTATATGGGTTCATAATTATGTCAACAATTTGAAATGATAGTAAGGTTAGTACTAAAAGGTTTGTACTAAAAGTGCATCAGCACTTAATGTGTAAAATTTAATAAAAATAATAAATTAATATCTTTAGAAAATTGTATAAAATACTATGATATCAATAGTGTCCCATCACTATAGAATATAGATGATAAATATTATAAATTATAATATTAGCTTAACGATTATTTCCCTTTTATAATATTATAACAATAACGTTTTAATTTAAATTATAGATGTTTCAATAAAAATATACATCTTATGTTTAACAAACACTTGCGTAATTTAAAATTAGGTAATATCTAATTGAATTTAAATTATAAACAATAATATTTACATCACGATCGAAGATTGTTAAGTAATTTATTCACTTTTACTTTATTGAACTCTTAATCCGTAAGCTTATAAAAACTTGTAATAACTATTTTAATGTATTTAAATTTATATTTCACTTTTTCGAGAAGTGGAAACTTTTAAATTCTGTTACACAATTTATTCCAATAAATTAGAACACTACAAAATATCTTTTACATTAATTAGTTTTTACTTCGTGGTTCGTAACAATTGCTACCCGTGAGAATGTTCCTAATCATATTATTATTTAACCGCTTGGAATTTTAAATCTAAAATTTATAATATATAAACACGCGAAACATGTATTTAAATAGCCATTCAATAGTTATTGTTATAAAATTTTATACTTCTATCCTATAATAGTTATAACGTATAGTCTAAAGTAGTAGTATTATTAATATAGGTAAACAATTTAAATTTTAATCGGGATGATAAAAAAAATGTTTGTTGTTATGAAGTTGATATTTTTAAGATTTCACCTTTATTAGTAAATGAATATTATTATAATAATTATTAACAGTTAAATAATTATAGATAAAAATAATAGCATATAACCGTAATGAGTTAAACCAATAACAACAGGTTTTCATATTCCATACACCTAAATAATTATATAAATGGCACACCATTATCGACACACTAACTGTCTATGATTATTGGTTGTAAATTTATTTATATGCTTACCTTAGGACATTGTTTCTCCTTGATCTTGTAATATTTAATAATGTTTGCTAATTACTAATATTTTAATGATAAAATAATATTTTAATTTTAAGGTTAAAAGGAGTATTGCTGTGATGCGTGATAATGTAACTAAGGAATTGTGGAAATTTACAAGCGAGTCATTAGTGCTTCATCAAGATAACTTTACAGCAAATGTGACTAACTGGTTGTTAGATTTTGAAAAAGATTTAATATTTGCAATTCGTCGTAGTGGTTGGGATGGCGAAGAAAGCACTGAAATAAGTCAATGGACATTTACTGGTGCTTTATTTTACTCAATCATTGTCATAACAACAATAGGTGAGTAGTATTTTTTAGAGACAAATTATTATTAGGTAATACAATAAAACTTATGAAAAGTATAATTTTTTTTTAATATAAAACAAACGGAATGTATTATAATAGTATAATTTATGAAGTTAAAGTATTAAAAATCAGACGCTTAATCCTTTTGGTCATTTTAATAAATATACTATTTCAATTATTATCAATTATGTTTTTTAATTATTTATGTAATATATATTATTTATGTGTGATATGTATTATAATAACTTAAAAAATTTAAAGTTAATTTTACTAAATAAAATATACAAAAGGTAAGAAGGAATAACATAAACAAACTACAAATAGTTAGGTTAGGTTGTGTTATATTTTGCTAAACTATATAGAGTATTCCAGATCTATTTATTATAATTGCAATATCTTCGTGAAAAAATTTAAATTTTTGTATATGGTTTTTTTCAAATTATTATTTAGGTAATGGACTATATAATATTACTTTTATTACTTGTTTAAAAAAAGACGTATCATAATAAAAATTAAAAATTAACTCTTTATTTTTTAAGTTATGTAAAATTTGAAGATAGCCATTTTAAAGAATATATTTATATGATAATTATGACGCGTCGATCTCTTAATTTAATCAAGATTTCAATTTTTAGTTATTTTTTTTTAACTATTGGAGATATGATATTTCTAACATCGTAATTTGTAATTTTAAATATTTTAATATCATGGCTTGTAAAATTTGTTTTATCAATATTATCATGAACGCTCTCAGTTCCTACAAAATGTTATCAAAGATAATTATATTTTTAGTTAAATTAATCTATAACTAATTAATTAGTTAGTTTAATTAATCTTTATTATCTATGAATTTTATAGCTGCAAAAATATCATAATAATATTATGATTGTATTACACTATCACAATATCTTCACTATAATAATAACGTCAGAAATATGATTTTTCCGATAATTTAAAAAAATCTAAATGTTGATTAAATTAAGAGATCGACACGTCAAAATTCTCATGTAAATATACTCTTTAAAATGGCTATCTTCAAATTGTACATAACTTAAAAAATAATCAGTTAGTTTTTTTATGAGACCCATTTGTTTAAAAAAGTAATAAAGGCAATATTATATTCCGTTGTATAAATAGTAATTTGAAAAAAATTGCATTCAAAAAATTAAAATTCTTTGTGAATATATTCCAATTAGAAATAGATATAGGGGACACCCTATATATGAGTGAACTCAATTCTATATCTCATAGTTTGTCTTTTATTTTATTACCATACATGAATTAAATTATAATTATAATTTTTTACCTAATTTAAATTAAAAAAATCGATTTTTACGTTATTCATTGACTATTTTTATATTTATAAATCTAAAACGTATATACGTGATAATTAGTTATATATTAAGTGAATCGTGAATAACTATAATAATTAATAATTGTTAAATATTATCAATGTTTAATTTTTCGAAATATTTCAATTTTTACAGTTTAGTTTCGTAAAAAGTCATAAATTACACACTGGAATTTAGAAATAAATTTTAATGACAGTTCCATTACTTTAAATATTAATTTTTTTACAATGATTATAATATTTTCATTATATATTTATATAAAATAAGCACATTTATGGTACCATACATATAGTATATCATTTTTATAATTACACAGGGTTAGCTGTAATCTTAGACTACATAAACTATGTATTGACAACGGTGGCATAATTTAGGAGAGGGGTCAAGATATGCTGTTGCACACCTTATTTCTAATATAGTTTCAATTAGTATGATAAATAATTCACTATTATTTATATAATGAAAATTTAATCGCATTTTTATATAATACGTAAAGACCTGTTTGAAATCTCGCACACCCGAAAAAAACTTAAATGTCTCCCCTGATTGATAATAGTTTATTGTCTTCTAATTTACTTACATTATATTTAGGCATGTAGTCTCGTAAATGATAATATTGAATTCTAATAATAACGCAACAGCGGTGACTATTATGCTATTAGCTATGACTATAGCTGGTATATGTATATGATGATCAATGAATAATGTAGGTATTCTAAATTTGTTTTATATGATGTATATTATCATTACGTAACATGTATAAATAATACATTTTTTATATATTTTGTTAAACTTTTTTTAAAAATGATATGATTCAAAATAATTTTATAAACAATTTTTTAATTGATACCTACTTACTTACATGCATAGTCCGGATATATATAACGTTATTAATAATTTTAATTTTTGAAAAATGTTTAAAAATGTAATATGTAAAGGTAGACCTAAAATATTCTCTTACAAATTATTAATAGATAACCGGTCTATAATATTTACGATTATATATTATCATTAAGTATAGATAGCATATAGATCTATACTATAGATCTATACTCAATGATATAATGTACATATAACTATATAATTAGATGTAAATAATGAAAATTTAACATAATGCATATTAAAATATGTAATTAAATTATAAATATAAATGTAAATAAATAATTTATAATGATGTCTAGAAGAATAAACTATAGAAGTATAGAGTATTAAATAATGTTATATTTTTTTTTGGTAGAAAATATATATACACAGGTACCTACCAATATCATAATTTATATTTTTTCAAATACATAATTTTATACGTTTATAGATGAGAGTTAACTGTAATTTAAAGATAAATTTAAAACAAATTTGTAATATAAAATATAAAATATAAATCAACCTTAATAGTGATTATTAAAAGTTAAAACAATTAATAACATTATATATTTTACAGAATTAATGTTATATGATATTTTTTATCTCAACAAATCTTATAAATATTATTTTTATCTTGTATAAATAATCTTATATTTTTTAGTATTAAATAGTCAACTGATATTTTACATTATAATATATACTATATAGTATACAAATACTATATTTATTATAAATTAGTACTTAATAATTAGAGTTATAATTTAAAGTACAATTAAAAAAACAAATAATAATACTATATTTATAGTATCCACTACAATATCTACATTTGCCTTGGAATAATAAATGGGTTATTTTCATACTCGTAAGGTCTCCTATTGAAGTTGGGTTCATTTCGAAAACTATTACCTAAAAATTCTTGACGATCAATAAATTCCTGAAAATTTTATAAACAACATTTAAAATACCAATTAACTAAAAAAATAAGAACAATTATTATGCATTATTAATGTACGATTACGATCTATTATATTTTGATCATTTTTTTTTTTTTATATTATTATATTAGTAATTATTAATTGTTATAAATAAATGACCAATTCATTTTTTGTATCAATGATTTTGTTATTTTTGAATAAATTAGAACAGAGCTATTAAAATATTAACCCCATCATTGCTGAATCCATAAGTATTTCGTTTACACAATTGCTATTTTTGGAACCATTGGTCTTAACGGGTTTTTTTTATCATTTGTTTTTGATGGCAATATAATATATATATATATATATTATGCTTCATTGAGTGGTTAATGAAAATAAATACGAAAATTCATTATGGGGTACAAATAAATCAAAAATATTATTGAAGTCCAAAATTGTTATTACCGTAGCGTCCTGCACTCATACTGACAAAGAATCTTTCTATGCCTATGTATGTCAGTTTAAGCCTTCCCCATCCCGCGGCTTAGGGGACTATAATCCCCTCATCACCCAAAAAATCATAAGTCCCCCCAATTATTTAATTAAATATATTAAAAAATATCTAAATTAATATTTAAACCAAAATCAATGAGATTCTATAGTCCCTCTAATTATTCATAGGGCCGTGTCACACTTATGTTGACATATTGTGCAAATAGAGATGAAGCAGAACAAAACATAGATAATATTTTGTAATTAAATGGGTTTTAAGTTTTAGAAAGTTTCAATTTTTTTTTTCAAAATTTTCAAATTTAATTTTTTTTACAATATTGTTTAATAGTTTTAAATATACTTTTACAATTTAAAAAATGTAGTAGTATTTATTTCTATTAAAAATAATTTATTTTATAATACGTTAGCTTAACGTTCACACATCAACACGTTATAGTTATACAAAATATATTTGTTAGTATGTTTTTGTATTTGATTACGTTATTAAGCAAAGAGAAGAAGAATATTGGTCCAAATTTTTCCCGTTTATAGCTGATGTTAAAGTTAAATTAAAAAAATTAAAATTTTTAACTATCTTTCTAATTTAATTACATCTTCTATATCAATCCAAATAGGAAATAATTCGTTTTCAATAAACGAACAGAAATAGTTCTGTTATTAGATTATTTTTTATATTTATCAACTGTAAAAACTAGTAGATAATTCAATCATAAGAAAATAATGATTATTTTCGTTTTGTTTTCATATTAAAATCGTTAATAGCTATTAGAGTTAATATTAATATGCTTATATCATGCACTTACAATTATTTGTAGCTCTTACATTATTGTTAGAAACTTGGCCATAAATACCAGGCCTCAAACCCGGTCTGTGATTGGCACCTGGACCTACTAATACGGATGGGATGGGTTCACTACGGTCACCTCCGTATTTGTCAATTTCTTTGCTCGCTGCATTCGCACCATCAAAATCATTGTAACAACAGTATTGTTTTCCCTCATCACAGCTACCCTGTAATCGATAAAAATTTACAATATAATAGCGTTTCATTAGCATTTCATAGCACAACTATGATTTATATTGTCTTCCATTTAAATTTTATTTAACTAAAATTCTTTTTCATATGTTTAAAAGAAAATGCAAATTATGTACAATACGTTTTGTTTGTAAAAATTAAAACGAAGCCTTTTTTTGGGTTAATTTAAATATGACAAAAGTCAAAAGTTGTTCACAATAGGCCAGTGGTTTACAAACAATTTATTATAATATTAATATGATGTGTATGTGTAGCCACCATAATATTATCTATTTTCATAAAAACGTATGCCACATAATTATTCTAATCTTCCGAGTTCCGTAGAATAAAGACAATTTTTGTAGATAATCACAACAATAACAATATAAATTATAATAATATTTAGATGTGTGGTACTGTAAGGTCTTATTAATATAATATAAAATAATTTCAAACAAGATAAATATAGGCGATAAGAAGTCTTATTTTGTTTGATATATACATCTAGTAAAACATTAAAAGGGCGCATAATTCGAAAAAGAATAAAATGATAATATTTTTAAAGTTATTATTACGATGAATGAATTCTGTTATATTACATTATATACGTATGTTATTTTATTTTGATTTTATTTGAAAAACGTATTTTATTATTTAAATTTATATTATAAAAAACGAGATTGGTAAGTAATAAAATCATGTTTACTGTAAAATTAAAGTCAGTTTATTTTCTGTTTTCTCACAAAAAGTGTATTATATGCTGCCAAAAAAGATCGAGTCCAAACCATTTCATACTTTTAATATTAGTATCATTAAAATAATTATAATCATATTATATGATATTAGTGAGAGTAGTTTAGACGGTTGTACCAAGTAATAATTTATTATATTCTATGTCACACATTCAACTCTTATTATACTTATTATGTATTCTTAATTATTTTATAATATAATAAACTTAACTAAGTAGAAGTATCAAAGTTGAATAAAAGAAAATATATTAATCGTAATTTTGGGTTTTATGCAATTTCATACTATCATAAATTTGATATTTACCAGACCGATTCTCATATAATTATTTTCTTGATTAGCTAATTGGATAAATGTATATTTAAGTGAACATATATATATATACAATTAAGTTGCATAAAAATAAATTATGTTCTATATTACTATTATTACACTGTTCAATTGTTGTATTTTAATTCGTTCATAAATATAAATTAAGTACTTTTCGACTCACCATATTCAGTCCAATTGTAATTAATGTTATGTAATATACACTCGTAACATTGAAAATATATTACTAAAATAGTAGCAATTAATTTTTATTGATTTACAAAAATTAATATCATTTTTTACATTAATTTAGATTATTTACTTAATTATTAGTTTATGACTTTTTTTTGTGTGTGGGGGGAATTAAATGTATAATCTATAATAATAATTATACATATACAGTAATTTAAAAATAAGAAAAATCCAAGATATCTTCTATACGATCCTTCTAAGATTTTATAATGATGTCGATAACCTTTATTTTATTTTGTATCATTTTTTAATATAATAATTAATTAATATATATATATATATATAGACGTATAGACGTATTTACGATGGAAGAGTGATGTGCAATTGGCTGGTTTTTATCATCATAAATAATAACAATAATTAGTAATTAGGTACATGATGAATATGGTATTTTTCTTTTAATTTAGAAAGATTTTGATGTCTGGCCTACCCCCACAGCCACTATAAAATCTAAACATGCATATAGATGTAGGTATACAGGATCTATGTATACTCAATAAAATACAATTTAATTTTATATTCTATAGTCGATAATATATGTAAAATTCAGTGTTCCTGACATATCCGCAAATATAAATAATTTAATTTTAACAATTTGTTTATTATTATTTTTATTCATTTTAATGCTATATCTGATCACATTTGATTGTTTAGTATATATATATATATATATATTTATGAAAAAATAAAAAAATGTGTTTTAAATTATTTTATAAAAGTCAAAAAAGCTATTATGTACCTTACATTTGAATATTAACCAAAATTAATAATAAAAACTTACGTTAAATTTGTTAGTTTAGTTTCTAAAACTTTTTGAAATTTTTAAAAATATAAAATACATTCTCCTTTAACAAAACCCATTATAAGACATAAAAAATAAACTAATATTGCACTGTGTTGCTGCTATTTGAATAAAAATTAATGTAGCTTTTATATTATAACTATAAAAATCAATATTTTTTTAAAAATTAAAATTTATAAAATAAAAATATTGACTTTTACAAAGAAAATTAAATTAAAATAATAAAATGTCTATAAAAAATTAAATATTCGTATTATAACAACATATTGTTATCATATTATTTTACTTGAATATTCGCTAATTGTACTATACTTAGATCATGGCTAAATAACTAGGTATGATAGCAACTCGTACTGCGCATGTGTCTACGTCATCTGCCGAGGAAAATAATTATTGATAATAATAAACATTATATTTTATTTATTTAGCCATACTATTTATAACATCTAAGAATCCTCGGCGGTCGATGTCACAAATACAGTTTTTTTCCACGAATGTCCCAACTGGACGTAAAGTCGAATTATTGCTGTCATACCTAGTTGTTTAGCCATTATTTAGATAATATTTAAATTATAATATTATTATTATTATCACATGTTATATTCGTACCGAAATTGTCAGTGTACTCACAAATTTGATCCCGGGAGATTTGCAATTGAACGAGAACGAGCATTTGCACTTTTCATAATTCGTAGGGTCGCCATTTTTGTGCACAACAGGTCTTTGCCACGAAGGTACCGGCCCGGTGAGTATGCCCACGGCTGAGCCAACCGGTTCGGTGGCCACTGGTAAGGGTCTTCTGGACGGCGCGTTTGTGGAATCGATCAGGATAGGTCGCTGCGGTCTCAAGGGCGCCTGGAAGTTGGACAAAGGACGTCTTTGCGGCGGAAAAGACGGCGGTGGCGGTGGCGGTGGCGGCGGCGGTCTGTTTTCGTAATTTTCGGGCCTGTGGAACGCACCCTGATTTGCCGGGTCCCGGTCGGGTACATAATCCTCGTTGACTTCGTATCGCCCGTTCCGTATGGATTCGTCCCTGTACAAACGCAGCAATCGAAATTATTGTTAACCCAAGCACGCACGATCGTTTATATTTTCTTTGTCATTTTGACAAATGTCACGAGAACCACTTTGGATATTTACATGGCCGACGTTAATCCGTCGAAATAACACGATCGTAATAAAACATAATAATGTAATGGTCTACAATATTCGTCATATAGAATAGCAATGATCCCTCGAATTATCGTCTGTCCGGCGTCACAAACTTTTATCATATTATTCCATATTTTGGATTTTTGTTTATGGTTTTTAATAATATTAAAATAATATTTATTTTTAATATTATTATATTACGTAAAAACAAAAATGATTGGATTACGTGTTTTATATATATATATAGGTAGGTACGTAAACAATTACGTACGTCAACAATTCGACGTTAGCTACGTTTTAGTTTTTATAAAGCAATATTATAATATTCCGATCGTCGTATATAAATTACTTTTTGATTCTGTCTACGGATGAGTGGTTTAGATTGAAATTGTGGTTTATTTTTTATTACTCATAATAATATGTAAATAAAAAAGCTATTTTACCTGTAGCGTTTGGTATCCAATCGAGGGTTGTCAGCGGCCTGGAATAATATATTGGGTTTTCGGCCGGATTGGTCGCGCAATAACGGTCTGGCCACTCGGGTCACCTCGTCGGATGACGATCCGGCTCTTGAGTCCGCTCTCGAGTCCGCTCTCGATTGACCGTTGGAATTGCCCCAGACCCATTTATCGTCGTCGGCCAAAGCGACGTCGGTCACGAAAACCACGACTAACGCCACAACGGCTAACAACAACCCGTGATTAATTCCTAAAAACGAAACGAAATTCAAATAATTTACCTTTTATAAGTAGTTTATAGTTTTATAAATTGAGTTTTTACTACGACAAAACAAGTAGTGAAACATCGTCGTTTCTGCAACTTAAAATTATTTCTTTTATAATTTAATAATACTATTTTCGCGGAAAGAAACTATATTTCTACAGGTTTATTATATATAATCTTTAAATATTTGATAAAATATCTCGTTTTACTAAAAGATAGAAAAAAATACTTCGAATTGTATAAAGTCTATACTACTCTTTTCTATCGTCGAAAATTAATATACCACCTAGTCTTTATAGATAAAACTCAGAATTTATAAAAATACTTTATTGTTGTTGAATGTACTAAGGATTCTATTAATATTTGAAATTGTTGATTGTTCATCGGGGTTTTTTTTCTTTAAAAATATTATTTACTTTTCTATTATTGTTTTAAAGTATTATATATTGTAATAATATGTAATACTTATTAATATTATGGTACATATTGTGATTAATACAAATAGCTGTAAAACTGATTTTTATGAAGTTTCATATTTTTTTTTACTATCTTTTCGAATAAAGATTTTACAAGATTTGTCATGCTCTGGTTACTCGATTTTAACGATTGCCGAATATTTTTCAATTGTTTTTTTATACTAGTATTAATGTCATTGTAGGTTTATTTAAATTAAATATTTAAACAAAAATCACTTTAATTATATAATTAACTTCAAAATTTCAAATTAAATTATTTAATTACTAGTTACATTACATAATATACGAGTACATTATTACTTATAATACTTATTGTATATTATACATTTATACCTAAAATACGTATTATATAATATGAAACATATTGTTAAAATGTTTAAAACGTTACATAGAATTACTTGATGATTCAATACTACATCAGAGTAGTAAGTGATCTCGTGTTAAAACACCATAATATTCGTATATTTTTTTGCATTAGTTTTAGATTGCATCGTGTTCTACATTGTTTTTGTACTCATACTTTTTATATTTTTAAATGTACCTAATATAGATTGTATTTTTTTTTTTTTGTTGCAAAAATAACAATATTTTTTCAAGACAAATTTACGCTATTTAATGCGAAACAATAATATTTTATATTTGTATAGAAAAATATATGTTATTATTGCAATAAGTCGTAAGCTCATAATTCACAACTTTTTTTAAAACGTTTGTTAAAATACTATTAGTATATTTGCCTTACAAAAAAAAAAAAATAATAATAATAATAAATAACATATTGTAAATCAAGCACGAACCCTCGTTTGTTAGTGCAAATCTGTAGTTTTTTTACTGAACATAACTATTATTCGTAATCGTTACAAAACCGTTTTGTTTTCGATTTTGATCATTTCGCGTCTCTAAAGTATGATTTGAGTAATCAGTAATTCATCTGAATAATTGTTTTTTTTTTGTTTTTTATATATTAAACTTAATGTGTCATAATAATTATTATATTCGGACATTAGCTACCTATTGTTATCGTGACGGCCATCCTATATGAATTTTCCAAGTTTGCCTTGACACCGAATCGCCACGATGTTATTATTTTATTACCCATTAGGATTACCGTCTAAATCGTTAATTTCATATGTCCATTTCACCCATCACACCGACGAGCCAATAAGTCATAACGTTCCCACGCGACCAAAATCGTAACGCTTAATCCGACGTTTGATACACGCAAGGTCGCGCGAGCCTTGTCAATTCGATCCGTTGTCCTCGGCGATTCAAATTTCAAATATGCGATATTCCACGTATAACGTATATATTATATGGTTCATAAATAACAATAACAAACGACGATATTTCTGCATTCAAATTGTAGAAACAACCCCCGTAGTTTTTTTGAAATAAATTTATCGTTACTATTCTGTAATATTCGATTAACTGCAAAAAATCGCTGTAAATTTCGACTCGATATTGAATAATGTGTTGGTCGATACCATGTGTAGTAAGTACCATATAAGTACACTCGTAAGGTCTGAATAAAATCTTACAATAACATACAAGAGTAGTTGTTATTGTACAACAAACTGTTTTTCTTCTCTATTTGTAATTATATTATATTATATAGAAATATAGAAAAATATTCTTTATACTACGCGGTTTTATATAAGTATACATTTTTTTGTTTATCCATGGTGTATTTAAGGAGGTGATAGGGGGCTTAGCCCCTCAGCGCATGTTTTAAGCCCCCTGGTAAAATGTAATTTTAGTTTTTAATTTTTATACGAAAATTAAATACGATAAATATTATTTAGTAGTGCAAAAATAACAAATTACAACTATAACTGTGACTGTAAAGTACTTATTGGATTTTAAGATATTAATACGACAATAACTATGTCAAATAATATTATAAATCATGATAGAATCATTATTGTATAATATGAAATGTATAGACTATATGTAGTATAAAAATAATGTTTTTATACACATATTATACTATATTATTATATTTTTGTTATTATAAGTAGTAAAGTATAGTAAAAATTGTTTTGACGCTTAAGTAATACGCTGTATTACAACTCTAAATACGCTCATGCGTTTAATCATTTTTTTTGTGGGATGGTTGAACTAATTTCAATACATATTTCTTATGATTTATATAATAAATAGTTACTATTATATTATAAGTATGTAATATTATATAAATTAAAAATTATAATGGATAACGAAAACAAAGATTGTATTTTAAGAGGGTATAGTGGTTGTAATTCATAATTATTATTTTTCCTGTTATAATAAAATAAAAAGTAAATATGGTTCATACAAAGTTTCACTTTATTTTATTTAATGCATAATGAAAATAATTGTATAAAAATTAACCATTAGGAATATAAGGGTGACTCATAAAACTCTCAACTGTCTTAGGTTGAAAATGTACGTTGTGAAATAAAGAATAATTTGTTCATTATTATTATTATTTGTTATATTTCAATGGCATTATTTAGTTTTATGATGATAAAATATTAATTAGTGAATTAAATATTTATACATATATTATTCTTTGTGTGTTAAGTAATATAAAATTATCCCGATTATATATTTATATATTTTATTAAATAAATATTCTAATTAGTATATTAAAAATAATATAAACATTTTTCTTATTTTTATAAAAATAAATTACTTTTTTTTTTTAACAAAACAGTAAAATTATTTATTGATTTATTACTGCGATAAACTCCATTATTTCCTTTAAAATATAATATAAATTATCCAATATTTGTTTTCATTATTTTCAGATGAGTTTTTATTAATTTATTGAAAGAAATTAAAGGTTTTTAATTATAATAAAATACATAGTATCGTATTATACAAAATTATTTTGTCAATTAAAATTTTATAATATTTGATAAAATATCAGTTAATTATTTTTAAAATATTATTATTAATTTAAAGTAAAATTATATTTATAATTTAATATTTATAAATATGATGAATATTACATACTTCATCAATGACTTCAATACTTATTCAATCTCCATTATTAATGTAACATAAATTTATAAATATATACTTTTAACAGTAGTATTAGCTATATCGTATACAGTAAGTTCATGAGAATAAGTACCACAGAATATTTCGGTCGGATGACTTTTGTAATCGAAAGCGGTTTATTGGAATAGCAACACTAAAATACTAGAGGGTAAATTAATTTTTTTAAATTTCTTTGATATTTATTTGTATGCGCAATACAATTTGTATTATTTTGTTTAAAAGGCATGTCTTATTTTTTCATTTTTTTCTTTTATAATATACACCCCTACTTATTTATTATTCATTATTATGAATACATTTGGAAATACTATACTATATTATTACTTTATAAAAATACATGTAAATTAATTATGAACATCTTTAGAATTTAGTGAGAAACAAGATTTAACTTTACGTCAATTTTTTTCATTTTTAGGCATTTTTCTGAGTAAGATTGACTTAACACAAGCACTCTAAAAAGGATAAAAGAAAAATAACCTAACTACACTCAATTTCAGTTTTTTTTTTCAAAATTAAAAGAGACTTTAACCTGATGAATTATCTTTTTCGTTGTATAATAATAATATGTTATTGTGATAGTATATAATAGAAAATATAAAAATTGTTAGTAAAAACGTTATTGGATATCGAGATAGAAAATTAATTATAACAAAACATTTGTATAAATGACTGCAATGAGGAGTGCGTAACTTTTATCATGAATTTTAAGAAAATTGTATCGGCTGAAAAACTCGCGTGTACTTATATTGGATGGATGAGGAGAAAAAAAAGGAAATTGAAAATTGACATTATGATAATATTTAGGATGGATAGAGAAAAACTTTTAGTTTTGTAAATAAATATGTTATAATATAATGCATAGTTACTCACCTGTCATTTAATTATCTTATTTCGTCCCTCAGCGTCTGATAAGTCTGACAAGAGCGATATCGGTATACACGGTTTGACTTACATAAGATTAGTGAGCTCTGTTGGACGAGGATAATCTAAACGTCACCGTCGACGTGGAAAAGAGAGCGTTAAAATGCGTTCTTGTCGTAGTGACGGGTTAGGTTAGGTATCGTAAAAAGTAGGGGATAATAATATTATAATATTATATTTTGTGTTATAATTATTTGGTGGTAAAAAGTCAAGTGGATACATTGCAATTATCATTAAGCCGATATGAGAATGGAGCGCGTTTGAAAAATTATTATTTATTCATTTGCTCGTAAGAACTTAATTGATGGACGTATTTTGGCCTCGGAAATTCCAGAGGACGATTTGACGTATCTATATATAATATGTATATTGTACAAATGACATTGATTATTATATCGAGAAATATTTTTAAAAGTATGTATAGAGGTATATTATTATGGTTTATACCATTATAGAGGAAACGATGGTTCTGCTTTTGACAAACAGAATAGGTCCACAGGATAATGGGTTGACTTTAATTATTAGTGTTGTCAAAAATAAGGACACCGCATTTGTAATAAATCATTAAAACCGAAATCAGCGATAATATTTTTTAAGAGCTCTTGAAGTTTAATAATACAATATGTCTATATATCCATAAGTACCCAACAATACTAATTATATCTTAACTTATATTTTTAACGTGTAAAATGTTTAACATACGCACTAACATTAGAAAACTTAAAATTCATTAAATTCAAGAAAATTAAAGATTTTTTACCAACTTAAAATATTAATTAAGAGGGAGGGATTTATACACAATAATTACAATCAGTTATATATATTAAAATAAATTAATATTCGTATTTATAGTTAATTATGTTATTGCAGTAATTATATAACTTTTAAAATAATTATGACCCTTTGAATATAATTTACTAAAAATATATAAATGACATCATTAGTTCAGTATCAGATCGATGTGTATAATATACGTCATATAAAAAAATATATCGTTCTTTTCGATTTTTAATTATAAATTTTAATTTGTTATAAATTTATAATACAATTTTATTGATATTCTATTTCGGACATTAATAATATAATATTAACCTACTATAATAATAATAAAATAATGTATTGAAATACATTGATAAATTTCGAGTTTGTCCTTTTTCTTTTATAATTAATGCTGTAATATTTAGTTGAGTATAAAAGTATAGTTACATTATGATTCACGATTTACGATATACATATAATTGAAATTAGCACAATATTGTGTAGGAGTGCATAATAGTATATTGTTTTAAATTGTAATTAATTATTATTGTTTTGTTGTGCAATATTCGTTCTGAAACCATGTATTAAAATGAGAAGTCAATCGATTTTTAGAATTAATACTAAGCTTATTGATTATAATATTTTTTGATGTGGTTTTTTGGGTTTTTGTGTACATCAACGAGAAGACAAAAAAGTTTTCAGAAAGAAAAATATCTTAAAAACGACGGGTCATTAGCTGCTACAGTATAAAATATTATGTACCTAATGATAATAATATGTAATTACGGGCAAATTATCGTTCTATTATTGAACATTACGAGTCTACGACATTCGATACGAATGCAATAGGTATTGCAAATTGAGAAATTAATTAAACAATCAGATTGTATGGAGAGTGTTAATACTGCCAAGTGATAAATCTTCCGTCAAGGTAAAGTGTTGGTTGTGACATGCTAAATAGGATTTTAGTCTTAGGGTATACATACATAATGGATACTATTATTCGGTGTTTACGAACATTAATTGGTCCACTTGTCTATTATTTTACTCCTATTCGTGGGTAAACCTCACTTGTCACGTAAACGGTATTGTTTACGATTAAAATCGATACAGGCTGGACATAGGTTGCATAGGATATTTTTTATTGAACAGACAGCAGGCAGAGTTGATTTCGTTATATTTATATAGATACCAATTTATGGTATTAACGTAAACACGTTTTAATATTATTATTTTTTAACATGTAGGTACATACACAGAGAGTTCATAATGCTTGAAATGACAATAGAATACAGATTAAAATGAAATTAATTAGCTTATTTAGTGTTGTCGTAAAATAAATACTTATACTTAATCATAACCTCGGCAATGTATAAAATGGAGAAAACAAACTTGTTTTTTTATCGTTATTGATAATGTATGTTTAGCTGCACAAACAAAGTAAATACAGTTGAATATGTTCATGTAATTTGAGGTTAAGACATTAAGAGTTTAATTTATGATTTGTCATTACACCAGCGAATTTATTATAATATTTCGTTGCTGTAATAATTGTGATTCTGATCAGTAGTTATACTTAAGTAATCACAAAACTTATTTAAGCATCTATATCATAGTTCTAACCTGTAGAGTTATCACCTGCTGAGTGAGCTATTCAAATTAATTTAATCTGTGATATAATAAACATTTAGGAATTCATTGGAATTTTTCAAATATTAATCTGAATCATTGTGTTATCCTTATCACCAATGATCGCATTCATATAAAAACTCAATACTCATTTTGGTGGTATATTATATTATTATGGGAGAATAAAACCTATAATAGGAAATTAGGAACTAAATAATCGCATAATGTACTGTATTTTTCATAAGTTTAATATGTACATGTTATGCGAACATAAATTAATTGATCTACCGCGTATTCAACTTTTGTTGTCATTAAAATTCACGTAAAATTGATGTGATTGCGAGTTGGAGTTTGCATCAGTATTACTGAAAAACACATTTTCAAAAGCTTTTAAATGATTATTATGCCAATCCACTGAAATATCCACATTTACATATGAATATATATATATATTATATATACATGTATGATATATGATTATTGCATATAAAATAAATCACGTTAACACGTTAACATTAATAATAATAAAAAAAACCAGAACAAATTAATATTGTTTGTGTACTCTAACGTATACTTTTATTCATTATACTGTTACAAATGTAAAAGATGTTTTTTTTTTTTTTAATAATATATTCGTATTTCGAAATCAGTGCAGGTTAAAAAAATCACAAGTTACGAAAAACTGTTTTAATCGTCACTTTTACTTTCATCTGTAACGCAAAAAATAAAAAATAAACATTATTTGATATAGGTATATAAAAATAATAGGTTTTTGCATTGTCTATTATCGTTATAATATAAATTATATAGTTTAGTTTTAACTTCCTGGTATTTTTAATTATGTATATTTTTTGCAACTCTATATTCGAACACTTACTCAGCGAGGTATGTTTTTTAGCCCGACTGTATACGCCATGGTTTGTGGCTAGATCGAAACGGATAACAGATCGAATTGAATTTCGCAACAATTGGAGGCGAGCGAATGCTATTATAACATCTAGCTCAATATTGTAACTACGGTTATAAATGTGAAACATGAAATGTATTATTCTTTTTTTAGTATATCGATTGGTAATGCTAATCGTTTGCAAATAAATAAATAAAATATAATATATATATATATATTTTTGTATCATTTGACCATTTCTTCAAAACGCTGAATTTAGGTGCAAATGATTATCGAAATATTTTTTATGAAAATCTATATTTATTCGTTAAAAATAATCTCGATTAATTTATAGAATTTTAACTATTGTAATATTTAGTTATGAAAATATTTCAAAATTCTAATGTTTTATAGCATAAGTATAAGATGGGTATTCCAACCTTTATAATTTTTTAAATAACACTCGGCCTAAATGTAATAAAATAAATTATTTAAACACACACTCGTCGATATATTTTCGTTCGCCGAATCGAACTTATAGTCGTACAAATATAATATATCAATCGTATACCTATTATGTTCATCTATCGTCGTATATAATAATAATATATAGGCCGCGCATGTATAGTTGTGCTGGAAAATTTCGTGGACCAAAATTCCGGGATCTTCGGTTGAACGATCGGTCGATCTGAAACGATATAATATAACGATACTTATACTATTTTCGCATATTTCGTATACAAACGTAATAATATATAATATTATATCGTTGCAAAACGCGGACACGCGCTGTTACGTATTTGTATCGTCGTCCAGTTCGCGAAATTCGAAATAATTACCGCGGAAGCCAGATAGCGAATTATAAAAATGTGTTATTTTCGCATAAGAATTTATAATATTATAATAGCGCACAACTTGCCTACAATATAATATTATTACTGTAGGTATAATGTCTGCTCTCGGATGCGTAATAATAATATACACGATTTCAGGATTCTCTCACAATCACGTAATAATTATTTGCAAATTACCGCGGAATTGTTACCGCAACCGCGTTCGTGTCTACACCGACATTTTTCTAGCACGAAAATACTTTTTAATTTTTTGAAATCTGTAACCAAGTTAGTCAGATAGATAAAGACAATAATGGTTTGTATATTATTATTGAATTTCGTTGGTTAGGTTACGGCGAATAGAAATAATGTAGTTATTGAAGTTTTCAACTATTTCAGTCAAAACGAGTTCTTTATGAAATGAAGTGAAAATTATTACAACAAAAAAGCAGAAAGTTCAAATGTCGACAGTAAAAATATTGTTTTAAGTAGTAAGTTTTTCATGTTATAAATTCTCGTTTTCCACTTTACATATTGTAGTTTTAATATTATTCTTCACTTTGCAACGGTCTTATCCTAAATTCTGAAGTAGACCGCGATTGACTAAATATATATTTTAAATCTGTCATTCTATATTAGAAAATAAATATTGTATCGCATTCAATTTTTTTTATCTAAATTTTGAAATCGTAAGAGAATATTTACAGATATACGTTTAGAACTAGAGGATGGAACTAGATTATTATTTCGGTGGTATTAAAAAAAAAGGGTGTAGTGTTTATTTAACGACATCGCGTGCGTAAATCGGCGAAAAATATATTTAGAGAATGACACACAATTGTACCGATATAGATCGTAGACAATAATCCATAATAATACTTAATGTCATTCACATGGTTTGTGTTCATATTATCATCTGTATAGTAAGCATCGAGGGAATTCAAAACAGACGGTCGACGGGTCGTTTTATTGCATCAAGTTTTAATTACACTGCCATGTTCTACATTCCACTAGTCGTCAGTATTTGCATATTGCAAATTCGAAATTGTTGAATATTAAAAAAGAACTCCCTACCACGTTTTTAATGCGTATATTTGGCGGAGTTAGAATAATATAATATTGATTATTTTTCGTTTTTTGCATGTCGGAATAAATCTGATATAATATCGACTCCAATAGCTAAAACTTATAAACGAATGAAGTTATAATATGCGATTAAAACCAAGTCTATTATAATATAAAAAAAAATAATAATAATTTCAAACGTAATCAATGAAAATATAATATAAATACTACGCGTTTTATATGTAGCTAATGAATTGTACTATATTGTTATTTTATAACTTTAGTATATTATAACATTACGCGTTAATTATGTTTCGCTTTGAGTTTCTTTATAGACTTTAATTAAAATTCTAAAATAAAATGACAAATATTGATGATGGTTCCGACTTTATTTAGCGTAATAAAATAAATTATTCAATGTAATGTATAACCCTTAAAAGACGGATTTGTTTTCATTTGTTTTTATTCCGGCTGTTATTCAATTCGTTAATTCTGTTATATATATACATAGTATTGTAACTCGAATTCTCTAAGAAATTGCAGTCTTCAAAGATTTTGATCAAATTTAATTTTAGTTTATGAAAGAAGCGACGATATTATTGATTATAAAATTTTATACTTCTTTTTAGTTTTTATTAACGCATTTTCAAGCGACGAGTAGGTATACTCACATTTTCTACAGTGTAATTATTATTCATTTAAAAATTAATGTTTAAAACATTTTCACAAATTCATGAAAATTAACAATTTGTATTTGTTTTTGAATACATTTGACAAACATTAATTTATAATAATTAATTTCATTAAACACAATCGTCATAAATATTCATACTGGAGTTCATATAATTTTGAAATGATATAGGCCTATTTATAGGATTTATTATTTTTAAAATGTACCTACTATATTATGTTTCCCATTTAATCATCAGCGGATCAACATATATCAAGCGTTATTATATATACAATTTAATCCGTTTATTTTCATATAAGTTAAACTTTATAATTTTTTTTATTTAATATTATATTTTTATTTAAAATTTAAAATGAAAATATATCATTCACATCATAACACACATCATCAGAAATAAATTTCTAGAACCAATAGTTGCCTAAATAGGAAATTGTACAATAAATTAAAATTATTCTTATATATTTAAGGAAAATAAAATATCGCACATATTTTTATTCTGTATCATATCCACATTTACGGGGTTTAAGGGTTTTGGATTTCCCTATTTTTTATTATTATTACATTATTACTTACGGCCATTTATTTATTTTTTTATTTCATAGAATTTATACTTATTCTAAATGTATAGTGAGTGTACTTTGATGGAATCTGTATGCAATTAAGTAGTTTAGACGGAAATATTGTCTCGCCGATTTAATATCTAAGTGCACAATGTACATGAATATTTTTTTTTATAAATTGTTAAATGTCATAAATGTCGAAGGATGAAAACGATTACATGTTATAAAATATTTTAATTATAGAGAAGGATTCAATGACTATTCTAACAATACGTTTTGTGAATCTTTCAAATTACGATTTTTGTTGAGTACAACAAAATTATGTTCTTGCATGTACTTGGAATTTGAAGGTGATAATTTCATAAAGACCAAGATTAGTAATGAAAAATAATAATTTAGGAATTTTCTTGATTTTTTTGCACTATATTATTATAAAGTGGTTGTTGATGTTTCCGCGAAAAAATGTGACATGACATGGGACGTTTAGTTTTGTTTTGTTTTTAACAACGCCCTTGGCCAAAAAACATAAAATAAAAGCGTTCGTGGGAGGGAAGAAAGATAATTATTGGATTATGCTTAAAGAACTGATCGAAACGTGAACGCACGCGCTATGGAAGTCATCAGATATTTGACGACTTGATATTTTGGCAAGGGTAAACTTCTGGGAAGTCCGACGTTTTTATTTACCGATAGTAACAAAACAGCAATGACAGTTAGTCTAGGTTAAAAAATGAAAACCGATCAAAGTGTAGACACGCCCATGTTTGTTTGTTTGTAAAAACAAAATATTATTATTATAAAAAGCCTAATGGATAAAATTATTATTATTATTATTACGAGTAGGTCCGAGGTCGTTATAATAACTACCTACGCGACTTCCTACATTTCCGTTGCTCTCAACCTGACCGCGTTTTTTCCACTGCAATAGTGGACATTTATACAGGGCGTTCACAATGTCATGTTACAAAAACAGTACAGTGGATATCAACACGCGTTTACAATGTTATTTCTATTATTTTTTTAACGCGATGTTCTGATCATCCTGTGTAGGTTATGTTGTGCGCGATTTTATCAATAAATTATTAATATAATCGGCCATTATATATTGATATCCTTCGTCGAATGCACGCGGCACGTTGCGACATCATCATCATAAATTTCGTTGTCATATATTATATTATTATTGTCGTCGTGGAGAAAACAACTCGAAGACGACTACTCAAGGTCTGAAGGTTCATTGCGCTTTTATGCGATACTCTATCGATAAACAAATGACGAGTATTTATTATAGGCCATATGTCGCGGTATAATTGCAAAAACTTACGTTATCATCGTCCAGAAAAGCGTGAAGTATTTTTTTTTTTATCCTGAATGTTTTTATTCTGTTTGACAGTTTGATGTACGTATGGATAAATTTTGGTATTCACTTTAAAAAAAAAAAAAAATTAATAATTTTTCCATATTATTATTGTCTACTTTTTAAAACTTATATGATGCGGAAAATGATCATTCTTCGAAATTGGATCTTCTAACGGACGCATTATATTTAGAGACGTGCGCAGAGCGTTACAAATCTTCGGATATTATATCGACATATTTTGTTTGGTTTGGGAATACTATGAGACACGCGGACGGTGTTTTATTTTTTTCCAGGCCATAGCTAATTAAACGTAAAATAAAATGTTATTATAATTAAATGAGTTATGACTTAATGAGTAGTTGATTTCACTTCAGAAAGTAAATGAAAATCGTATTTATGTTGTGTAAAATTTTGTCCTAAATTATTATATTTTATAATATTCCTTGCTACAAAATAAAGTATAGATATATTGTAATTATAATTAATTTAGACTTATGATGAAGGTTATATAGTTTATTCTCAATTTAGGTATCATTTGTGCTTTAGAAATATAATCTCCTCTTTATTTTACTTCGTCACTCCTACTTCGTTACTTTACACTCCCAATTATAAATATGGTTGGCCAGAAATATAATTATAGAGTAAAATTATATATATCTACAAAGTTAAAGCAATTAGTATTTTAATTAATTTTCATTATGCAACTCAAAGTATCCATTTCGAAGATTTTAGTTTTAGAATAATTTAGGCGGTATAATAGCTCTTATTAAGATCAGTAGTTTATTTTTTCCAACTTTTGAAGTTTATGAAATTAATAAACAATTTTTATTAGGTACTGCGTATATAATATAATATTGAAAATTAAATTTCCGTATAAAAAATAGATGTATAACGTTTATTTATTCATTTATAATAAATCGTATATAATTTAAATTTTAACGACTTAACTATTATAAATAAAAATATTATCACATATCAGTAATAGTCTTGCATTCTATTATTTTCATTTTCATTAAATATTCGAAAAAATATTTAATTCTCTATAATCTATACAATAAATTTTATTAATTTTTAAAAATCTATTTGTATGTTAAATATCATATTTTACATAGCTATATTTTTTTAGATTAATGCATTCAAATTTTTTTACCGAAATAATAATTTTTTAATGTATTAAATTATCATTGTTATTGGTATTTTTTATTTTTTATTTTATAACTTTTTGTGTTTTAAATTTAATAAAAATGACATACCTGTGTATTTTTTTTAACGATATGAGGTATTGTTATCATTATAATAAATAAACTACAATGTCAAATTATGAATAATATCATAAGTGAAATTGAATGACTAGGTACTATTATTTTTAAAAGTTAATGGAATACAAAAAAATAATAATTATGAAAATATAAAAAAAAACTATAAGATTGTGGACCGTTTTTAATTATGTCTAATTTTTTTACAAAATAATATTATTAAAAATACTGTATAATTTAATATTAATAATTTACCTAGAAAATATTATCATTATATAATTTAAAAGGGAATTAATATAAAATAAAATAATTTATTAGTACACTTCTGTATTAAAAGTATAAATATTTTATTATTATTTTGAATATTTTTTATGATTTAAAATTGTTTTTGTAAGATAATTACTTTTTCGTTTATCTTAAATTAATCTAAAAGAAACGTTATAAATATACATGATAATATATTTAATATATGAATAATTACTGAATCGAAATGTAGGTAACCTTTCACATTTTCATAAATTAAAAATAATAACTTATCGTATGCTTGCACGGAAAGTGTATAAACTATTAAATTAATATTTTGATTACTATTATATAAATACAATAACAAAATTAAAATTAAAATTAATCGCAAATGTTTTTCACCGAATACAGATTCGTTGAATTTACATTGAACTTCGGTTGTTGTTTGTCTTTCGATTTTCTATAAAGTTAACCTGTTGTGGCGTCACAGCATAAAAGTAAATTGTATATTCAGCAGGGTTTCTTGTACAAATAAGAAGCCGTTTTGATGGTTGTTAAACTTTAATCAGGTAGGTATACCATCGCGTTAGCCTGACGCTTTTGTAAAACTACTTAAGTCACGTGTGTATGGATGTTTAAATAAATGCGTTCGATAAACATTAACCTTATAGTTCCGGTAAAAAGATCCGAATGTTCACGAATGTTTAACAATAATAGACGCTATTATCAAAATATCTAACCTATATCCTGCACGCGGATAATTGAACACACACACACACACGCACATACACCGGTCGCGGTTTTAACCGTAACGTTCATAAAATCTACTTACTATTTTAACGAACATATTGTTATTTTATTGCAGGCTATGGACACATCGCGCCAAAAACTCTAAACGGGAAAATAGCCACTATATTCTATGCGATTGTCGGCATACCGCTGATGCTTTTATGTCTGTCTAATATTGGAGACATAATGGCGCATTCTTTCCGGTTCCTCTATTGGAAAGTATGTTGTTACACTTGCACCAGGCGACAGCGGCGTGTCCAGTCTTTAAGGAGATCCCGTAGTCAAAGGTCCACCACCAGATCTCACGGGTAATATTTTTCGTACCATGATTTGAATTTACAATATTTTATCACACTATAATGAGATTGTTGTTTCGTACAGTTCAAAGAAAAAATTTTATTGATTATTGATTTATTAACTGTGCTCTGACTAGGGGTGCCATTTCAGTATTTTTGTAGGACGAACGAAAATTGAAACAGGCCAAGTTTTATGCCGATCAGGCCAATTTTGTTTGATATTAAAATTATGTTAGTAACTGATAACTTCATTTGCGATGCATTTTTTAGGAATGTACAAAGTTTTTCAATTATAATTTTATTAAGCATATATCATTCGCTGCTAATTAAACCACAACGATACAAAAAACATACGTCAACATAAAAATGGTACAATTATATAAAAGTACAATAAGTCCATGTTATTGTAGATTATGAAGGTGACGTAATAAAATACAGAAAAAATAGGGGAGTCGTGGTTCACCCTGCTCCCTTCACCCTAAATGGTACCCTGACACTGACTGTATATCGGAAAAAAATATCTCGTAGAATCAAATCGAAATACGAGGTATGAATTATATATTATTTCTATTTATCGATTGGGTTCATTGATACGGTCATATTTTTATAATATAAGTACTTAGTTTATACTCGATGGTTAATACCACAGATAAATTATAAATATTTCCTATTCCCATATGATTATGTTAGAATGGTTGTTATTTTAAACCCCGTGTATTACTACTAGGAATTTATATCACACACGCTTTAATAATATTATAAAAACAATTTCATTATAGGTACTAATAATTTATTGGGATTTTAGTGAAATCATTCATAACAATAGATCTCAGATCTAAATAGCTTAAATACTAAACATTTATTGTTTTTTACTTAAGGTCTAGGACTACGTCATTAAAAAGAACAGGACGCATATCACAAAGATCTGCAGACAGTGCCCTAGGAATGTCTGATTGTTACACCAGGTCATCTTACTCGGACACCGAATGCAGGTATACATAATATTAGTAAAATTTTCTTTCTATGTGAATCGTTAAAAAAAAAATTGTTTATTAGGTATTACGACAAAATGGAAAGAGAATACGCCATGTTTGGAAGCGGAATGTCCGGTAATAAGGCATTAAACCGATATTCACAGCAATCAAGGTACTCGGACACCGTGCCATTACGCAGACACTCACCTGCTATTAAACCCAGATCGACTAGTCAAAATAGTGGTTCAAGAAATAATGCTAATTACTATCATGGTCGATATCGAGTACCAGGTATAGTTCTATTGTATACAATATTGCAATAATATAGTAGATGTTTTTTTAATGGATAGAAAAAACTTAATATATAGTATTCCGAAAACTTAATTGTTGGTATGACGCATCTTATACTCGTTTAATATAAAATACGAAGTTATTGGAATATACTCGATTTGCAGTGGGAATGTAAAATATTTAAGATGTATAGTCATTATCTTTTTGTGTTTTTGTAATATTAGTTTAAAAATTCAGTATATCTTGAGATATATTTGTTAAGTACAACTATGGTATTAATTGACTAAATAATTTTTAATAAAAAGTAAGTCAAACTAAAACTTATTGGTTTACAAATTAAAATTTAAGGACTTAAATTAATGAATTTAGATATTTAATTTATTCATAATTTTGACTTTTTATTTAAAAATGGGTAAAATTATATAATACGATTTTTAAAAAAATAATTATACTGTTATTTAGTCCGGTTGTTTTTTCAAAACTGAACTAAATATATCTATGATCATTAAACTAATGTCAGTACATAAATCAGTTTGTAATTTATTATTGTAAGAGTAAGAAAGCTTAAAAACATAAATCCAACTAGTGTTATGCTGAAAAATGTTAACATTATATAATATATTATTATACAATATAGAAAACTGTTTATAGTGTTGCAATTATTTATTATTTAATTTTAAATAAATTTATAATGAACACGTTTTACGTATTATATTCATATAAATATTTTGAAAATGTGAATTAAGTTAAACAATTAAAGGACTGGATGTATAAAACGTATATATTATTAAGCACAACAAACACAAATATTTTATGTGCGTACCTAATGAATATTTTAAGTTCCATACTATTATATTCACTACATTACAATTAAATACAATTACAAAATTATATTTTTATAATATATTTATCGTGAAATAGGTACCTACTAAATAAAATAACTAAATATATCTTGTTTTAATTGTATTAATTATATTACACATTACACACAATTGTATTTACATATACATTCCGTTGTATTCTTTCTTAAAATTAATTTATCATTTCATTATACTGTTCGTCTACTAGTTTTAGTCTTTAGTTCATTGAATACTATATAAATTAAAATATTTAATTTAAATTCACTCGAGTGTCTTATAAATTAAATAAACGTTTACTATTAGGTTTATTAGATTTCTGTAAGTTTAATTATAAAATGCATGAATATTAAGATTTAAATTCAATAATTCCAACATTTAATAGAGCTTATTCTATGGTATTAAATTAAGAACTTATATTATTTAATTTTACAAAATATATCAAGAAGATAAATAATATAAATATTATTCTATTTAATTTATTCACTTATTTGTACATACAAACCATTATTATTCGATTTTCATATTGAGTATTAGAATAATATACTCTTGAATAATGAATACCAAGAGTTCTGCATTTTATTTTCAGGACATTATCAATGAAATCATTTAATTTACACAATACATTATATTCATAAATTATTGTTTGAACGTAAGATTTTATCCTTAGGAGAGAAATGCATTTCTTGTTTTCTACTGTTATTTAAACTTCTAGGGTAGATAAATCATTATTATTAAACCGGAAATATCTATACAAGTATATCATTTCGTTGAAACAATCGACTTCGGGGTCTTGGAGTAGTGTTTATATATGGTCTAGGTAATACAATGTTTATATAATACTTCGTATTTGATAGTATTATATAGATATTTGAAATTCTACAGAGTAATATCACGAAGACGATAAAAATTAGGCAATAACAAAATGAATAAAAACAAATTTTCTATTAATCCTCAATAGAATTTAGTTGTAATTTTTTTTTTCATAAACTTATATTTTGTTAGATCCAAATTATTCGGATGGTGATCAATTAGATGGACCCATGATGCAGCAAGTTCCTTCGATTTTATTTAACAAATACGCACTGGATAGAGATGAATCTAGAAGAAGTAAGTTTTAACGATATAACAACTATATATATATTAGTAATATAAAAGCATAGTAAACATAGTTACATGTTAATTTTTATATATTAATTATTTTATTTAAAATTAAACGTTTTTTTTTTTGTTACTTGAGTTGTATTTCATAAATATTGTCTATAATCGCTATTCAGCACAGCGTATCATAGTATCATAGTTTAGTGTATTAACAAACACAATTTTGGGGTATCGTTATAATACATTGTTGTGTTTCACATGAAATATACGTATATATTATATTAAAAATAATAAAATGCAAAATGCATTTTAGCAAAATGCTTTGTACGAAATGTCAATATAAGTACACATATTCCGAATATGTAAATTTGGACCGTTATTTGGTTTGTATATACTGTTTAGTGTATACTATAGAGTCAGAGCGTCGGAAAAGTTTTTATGAACTTTGTTTTTCACAACTAAGTCACAAAGAAATCCAACAGAAATTCGTAGCATAATAGCCAATAAAAATATATAAAAATGGGTATTCTCTCTTTAACTTTTTATACTTGAAAAATATAAATTATTCACAATAACAATATTCTAATTTTAGATGCATACCTTTACAATTTAGTAATATTTGTCATAGATTAGTTGTTAATATTTTTTTTTTTGTGAATTACTTTACACGTATTAATTTATAATATATTATTTAATTTATATACCTATTTATTTAGTTTTAAAGTAAAATTTCAATAAAAATTTTAAATTACTCTGCAATACAAAAATTTAAACTATATTAAGTATATAAATTGTAATATATAAGATCATATAATTATATAATTTAAAAACAATTATATTACTTTTGTGTTGATCATTTATTTTATTCACATTTATTATCGTTCTACTTTATATAGTGATAACAATAAAAAAATAAATACTGCATCAAATATAAGTATAAGTATAAAACGAACTATAGAAGTATAAATGTTTTTAATTCTTACGTTTTATTTTGCTATATAAATATACTCGTATTATAAGTACTTACTAGGTATTATGTAAGTATTAATTTGTATTTTCAATAAATATAATATTTGGTGTTATTTTACAAACAAATAATTTTTAATATATTTCATTGATGATAATAATTTAAATCCCATAGCCGGACGTCTATCATCTAGCTATTTTAAATTAAAAGCAAGGTGCCTAAAATTAAAATATATTAACACGAAATAAATAAAAGTCAGGGAACGTGAAGTGAAATAAATTAATGTAGATTTATTATATGCAATTTCCAACTAAAAATGAACGATATTTAATGTATGTTATATCTCACATAATACTATTTCTAATCAAAGAAAAATTGTCGTATTACAAATTCTTACAGATGATTTTATTTATTTATAGTAAAACATATTATGTTTGAGAAATAAAACTCGATGTACTTACTTATAGATCAAATATTTAAACGTACAAATTCTTGAATATGACGCATTTGATTTAAAAACACTTTTACTGCGAAGTTTTATCTGTAAATAATGTTAATATCATATTATGTGCGATATACAATAATATTATAGTAGGTATGTAGAAAAACGTAAAATTTCATAATATTATACTAGATATGATTCAAAACATTGTATTTTTTTTTGTTGTAAAATATATTATAGAATAGGTATTATATCACTACCACATTATTTACAAAATAAATTTTAAAAAACATTCATATATTATTTAAAAAAGTAATTATATGAATGAAATCAAAGAATATTTTACTAACGGACAATATAATAATTTAACTTTATAACATATAAGCATGCATTTTATAAATTTTTTTTTTCAAAGTTATCAAATACTTTAATTTAAAAATTTCAATTTTATGAGTTAATTAACATGTAACATTAATATATATATATATATATATATATATATATATATATATTATGAATTATGGGTAAAAATACAATATCTAGAATAAGTCGGTGTCTATTTATTGCTATGTCGAGAAGATGATTAAAACTACGAGAGTGATGTTGAGTTTGAGATGAAGTACGAAAAGGATTATTGTGTCTGAAATTAAGTTAAAGGACATTGAACAAAAACTAACCGGAGCATAGCACGAGATCGGATTATTAATATGATTATAAATGTAACTATTGTAGCACCGTAATAGTCACGTTTTGTTGTTAAATCTAACGACATTCTAAGCTTTTGGAAGTGCCACCTATCCAACCTATCCGATCTTCATATTTCATGAGATTCGAGATCATTCTTCCATAATCATTATACGTAAATGAGAATAACAGTCATTTCATGTGACTCCAATATGAATAACAATGTCTCATCCGGGAAAAATATCGTTATGGAGATCAGTGATAATAATAATAATAACTCTAAAACTGATATTATCAACAATTCAACAAACAGAATAACTTAACATTATCATTATTATTTTTAAAGACGTTCTTAATTTTCAGTACTTTTGGGTAATGATCCTAAAAAGCTAAAAGTTATAAGAGTTTGGATAGAAAAGACTTGATTTTCATTTCAAATCCAAGAATAATTTACAAAACGTATAATACATTAAACACTTTATAACATTTTATATATACTTACTAAAATTGTGCGAATTTAAAATAAAAGTACCTACTTATAAAAATCACAAGTTAAATTAAATTAAAAAAAAAAAAATCATTAATCGTAACTTAATTTTTTTTATATATAATTTAACTAATAAGTGATATAATAGAATTAAAGTTATTTTTTTATAATTTTTATTTTTGCAGTTCACCCAAAGCAAAGTGAAGAAATCCGCCGGAACATTCGGGGTCACTCAGCCGCGCCGAATTTGGCAACGGAAACACCAAAGTCGGGTACGTTGCGAACGGGCGGCAGAAGCAAAACACCACAGCACCTGGCCGTAGATATGCCGTCTATGATGGATCAATCTGATCAAGATTACTATCCTAAATCGAAATACCGTTCGAGGCACCGGAATTCCAGTCAGAGTGAGTTTTAAGTGAAATAATTGCAAATCAGCGGTCGTTGGTGATAGAACGTACGTACAATAATGTTCTGACCAAACATGTAAGCGTTAACACAAATTAAGATAGACACAGATTTTGTCAACTGTTTATTCGTACTATAAAATTCTTGGAGTAACTTGAAATATGTAAAAAATTCCAACATATAATATTCATTTAAATCAGGCTTCCAAATTTCATTTGATATACTGCGTGAAATAAAAATTAATTGTTATGGTTAGCTCTTCACATGTTGACATCTAAATTATTTTTACATATATCATATATCATATGTTTATATGTACACATACATATAAATTATAAAATAGTTTTAATTATTTATTATATTTATGTAAAATGAATTTATTATAAATATTATTTTTCTCAGCTCTCAAATTTATCCAGAAAAAAAAACTTCAACTTTATTATACTGAAATGCCTATTATTTCATTATTTTGACATTTATTATTATCATTATTTTTGTAGTTACAAGACAAACACACTTGATCGAATTAAATATTTTAAGTTTTTTTTATCATTAGGTATTAATGGTACCTATATTCAAATCATGCTTACAATGAGTAAGTTTGAGAATTATAAGAACAACTAAAAGTTTTGATTAAATCTCAGAGGAAAACCCTCATGTTGACATGTTTTTATATTATATTTACAGTTTTTTTTTTTCTTTACAAAATTGTATTGTTCAAAAGTGTTTTCGATACGAACATATATAGACGAGGAGGTTACGCTGTTTGATTGAAGTTTACATATAGTCTTTTGTAAAATACGGTAGCAGTTTTTGTGATTATATTGACTCAAAAATCGTCGTAAAGTAATTTATTAGTTACATATAAGTAGGAAACAACGATGATTCGAAGATAAAACAAATTGATCGAACAGTTTGCTGTTTAGTTGTTATTTACTTGGCGAAGATTTATAAAACTATCTCATATCACTAGCGGTATGTCTGAGTAGAATGAACGTGACTCTATACATTTATGAGAAATATTAGGAATACTGTACTAAGATTAAGATAGTGAGAAAATGGATTTACATTTGGTACAGATTTAGTTTCTATGCGAATTTAAAATAGCCGTTTAGAAATTTTAATGACGAATATGAAGGCATTTAAAGTTTAAAATTTAAACTAAGTCAATTTTCAATGTGAAAGTTATTTGAATATAATTTATATTAACGTAGGTAATTTAAAATTGTTATTAAGAAATCTTAAAATATTGCCCATATTCTCATTTTTATTAATTGTTTCAATTATATTTGACAATATTATTGTCCATACTAAAAAATATAATATTCTTAAAATGATGTATCGTAAAGTTTTAAATTACATTAATAATATAAATTACGAATCGAATCGTATGTTGAAATAACTTTATTAAATAATGTTGGAAAGTATGTAGGTCATATAAAAAACGTCTATGAAAATTATAGTTAAAACACACAATATTATACAACACGTAGACAAGGTACTCTTCATATGACTATGATGTTCAAGTTTTGTGGAATTTTATTATTTTAAAGTATAGTTTACAACTTTTAAACACAAAACTTCTACATCAAACGTTGTTTTACGTTACCATCTTAAATAAAAAATACGTTATATTGTATACAATTTTATATGAAAAAATACATTGTTAATCATAACGTAGAACGTATAAGAAAAAGAATATATTTTTAAAATATTACTATAGGGCATAATAATTTATTTTTTAATATTTAAAATAAACAGTATGAGTATAAAAATAAATTATCACCAAAGGTAGTAGTTTTTTTATCTTGCTTTTTAAGGCGCGAGACTAAATTATTATACCTATTGTATCATTTAAAATGATACGTGACAAGCACTTTATTATTATCAATTATTTATCAATTTCTTTAATATTATGTAAACAGAGCAATTTAATTTAATATATTCACGTGTGCATAGTTGGATTTAATATTTATATAATTTATAGAGCATATTAATTTGCTACAATACTGTTGTTAACTTCACATCAAAAGTTTTATATAATTCCAATAAAGTCTCTTGACAGTCACATCAATCCGTTTTCCATGTCGGATATTATTTTTCATCCCAAAAAATTAATTTTAGTCGGAGAAGGTATTTTACTTGTCAAGTTGAATACAATCCAAGTTCAATTTTTTTAGCTGACAACTGAATAGAAATCGGCTGTTTATCTACAAGAGTAATGTTTTGAATTTCTAATATAACGCAATGGCAACACGAAGTACACGATTTTCGATAGGGTGATTCGATAAAGTGAATCGTAAATACGTAGTCTGCAGACTATGGCGAACGAATTGTGACGTATTGGTAATGTCAATGGGCAACAACGTTTTAGTACTACGAATACGACAGAATAGATATTATACAATACGAGTAATATTCTTCATTTTCGTATTTAAATGTTCGATTTTATATGCGGCCGAGGCATTGTTAGTTTGTTGGATCTGTTATAGTCTAAGTAGGATAGCGTGCGAGGGCCAAAATAATGGATTGGATGAAATAAACCCAATGTTTTTTTTTTTTTTTTTTGAGACTTACTCGTAAAGTCGTCTAAAATCTTGGATTAGGATTTAGAATTTTATTATTCTTTTCTATTGAAAAAAATCAAACAAATAGAATCCTATTGAAGACGTATGTTCAAATTCAACGTTTTTTCCGAGAATTAATATAATTTGAATAATAATCTGATAGCCGATATAATACAACAGCATACTTTAACATAACGTCTTATATAGTTTAAAGTCCTATAAAAAAATAAAATTTATATTTTACCCGTTGAATTAGAAATTTAGAAATGTGTATGTATATATATAACTAGATATTTAATAAAGTATCGAGCAGTTTAATTATAGAATTCTTGTAAAAATAAACACTTTTACTAGTTATTCTGTACAGAAATTAGATATTATATATAAAATAATTGTATTCTATACAGTTAATATATACAAATCCATATTAATTAACTTATTTGTATGACTTTATTTTAATGTGCATTAATTTACAATGCCTCATATTATAGATAACATTTCGAATTCATACGTTTCTTTTAATAAAAATATACTACTCATCGTTTCAGTATTTTTAGTTATAATAGTTTGAAATTTCATTTGTTTCAAATTAAATTGGTAGTGTGAATATTATATTTATACGACATATAAACACATATTAATATAGACAACGTAACGACACGTTAAACACAATTACACAACTGCATTACAGCCGTACGCGAACATCTACGTCACATTTAAAGGGAGTGCTGGGGATGCATATTGCATGGTACACTCAAATTGGCCATATAGAGTTTTAAGTGACATCAAATTTGTGCATAAAATTGAATTTTTATTTATATTTTTATAATATTAAGAGCCGTATTGTACATACATTTGACAAAAATTATCATAAGACGATGTAGAATTATAAATCATAAATAGAATTTTGTTTATATATAAATAAGATAATTTTACATTGATAGCAACCTGCCGGCAAAAATTATTTGCGATTGAAGTGAAATGATAAATGATTTTAATAAATTCTAATAATTTATACTTTAACTGAGACACAACATTATATATATATTAACTAGTATTATGTAAAATATACAAGTACATTAATGAGCTTATTTAGATAATTTATAGAATAACCATTGATTAATTATACGTATAATTAAATATGTATAATTAATCAATGGAATAACGTATTTTATATTACATTAACACTTAAATATACGAAATATACACATTACACATATATAATTTGTGTACTTTTAAACTAGTTCTTAATTATTTTAAAATTAAAAAATTTCAATCTATTTCTTATTAGTTAACATAGTGGTTGAAATATAATATTATGAACTACTTACTATAGTATAGTTAATAAAATTAGAATATTTTACCCATTTGATTTTTTTCTGAAATACCAAGGTATTTATTTATTTATTTATTTATTTATTAGGTAGTTAAATATATTTTTATAAAGTGTTATAAGTTAAATAATATATTTTTATAGAAAATGATTTTATATTTAATTTTATTTAGAAAAACAACAGTTTTATATTTATAGGCATGTTTAGACTTGTCTAGGAGGGGGGGGGGAATATCAGTATTTTTAAAATAATGTTCATTGTGTAATTATTATTAATTATTATTGTTATTTACTATGGTCGAAAAAATTCGCCGGAGAACAATTATCCACCATGCCCCCTCACATACACGAAAATGTTTATATTTTAATCATATGTTGTAGGTACGTACATAGGTTAGGTTAGATTAGGTTTGGCTTATCCGCAAAGATATTACAATTAGTAAATAGAACTGGGATACTCTGTATGTTTGTAAAATTCATATACCTATCTTTCTTAAAACTTTTGAACTAAGTTCAGTTACTTTTATTTTCATTTTATTTTAAACTTGTTTAAGTTTACTAAAATTAAAATTAATTTTTAACTTTAATTCAATTTAAACAATTCTAGAATAATTTAATTTAAAGTGTTAATCAATTCTAGAATAACGTAATTTAAAGTGTTAAACAATTTTGTTAACTTGCCTATTCTGGAATTAATATTTTATCTTGTAAACGGGTGAAGTTGATTGAAAAATGGCTTTAAACAATATTTGTTCGTGTAACAACATAAGAAACGATTTCATCGCATATATAAGAACAATTATGCAGCCTTAGATCATATATACTAAGGATTTAGCCATAATGTTGATTTTTGATGCCAATTTATTATATAGAGTTCCAGCCGATTGTGTAAATGCGCGTAATTCTGATTGGTTGAAATTATGCGCTCATTTTATAAATATGTATATTATGAATATTAATAAAAAAAAATTATACAAATTGAATAACGTAATATTAATTTATTATCAACCATTTTGCGCACGCGCAATGATAACCATGGCCAGTGGCGCCGGATGTGGGGAGAAAGCAGAGAGGGCATTCGACCCCTCGTTAAATATGTCGGGGAGCAAATTATAATTTTGCCCCCCTGAAAATTTGTCATCATAATACTTAATACTTAACATTTTAGAGTTATAGTTTATATTTACATTATATTTTTATTATTTTTAATATTTATATAACATAATATGCAATAAAATGAATTTTGAAAAGTTGTATAACAAATAAAATAAAAAAAATGTAAAACATTAAAATTGTTTTTAATTTTATATTCAAAATTAAATTAGGTAAATAAAACTATTAGTTTAAATGAATAAGTATTTGTATTTTATTTTAATATACTATATATCATAATTTTCCTTAAATTTTTGCCCCCCCCCCACCATAAGAAAAATAGTTCCTGCGCATCTGACCATGGCTCTAACATGTAATTGGCTTTGAATTAAATGCATGGGCTCAGATGGCTTTATCCATATAGTATACATAGGCGCAACTAGGAGGGGGGCTTGGAAGGTCTTAGCCCCCCTACAATGATTATGAAACCCCTTCAGTTTTTAAACGAAATGTACTTTAATTATTAAAGATTACACGCGATGTGATAATTGTTTAATTGTAATTATTATATTTTAATTTTATACATGAAGCAAATCTACCTTAATCGAATATTACGTGTAAAACAAAATTAGCTTTCCAGATTTTTTTTATTCTAGTTGCGCCTATCATAGTATATGATCTAAGTATACAATTACGATAAAAATAATAATAATACTTAATCATCGATATGACATTTACGGTTTCGCAGACAAACGGCTGGACGTGAAACAAGTGATGGCGCCCAGCCCGCGCATCATGTCGCCGCTTGGGTTCGCGGTGAACCGCCAATACCCGCGACGGACCACCAGGTACACGGATTACTACGACGACGCGGACGACGGTTACGATTTCGACGACAACAATCCGGATCACATCAAACCGGTTCCGATCTGGCTGTGCGTGCTGCTGGTGGTCAGCTACATCATCATGGGCGCGTTTCTGTTCCGCAGCTGGGAGAACTGGGAGTTCCCGGATTCGGCGTATTTCTGTTTCATCACGCTGACCACCATCGGGTTCGGCGATTTCGTGCCGGCCCAACGAGCGATGAACAAGGGCGACGACACCAACCTGCGCATATGGTTCTGTTCGCTGTACCTATTGTTCGGCATTGCCCTGTTGGCTATGAGCTTCAATCTGGTCCAGGAAGAGGTCATCAGTAACGTCAAGACCGTCGCCCGACATTTGGGCATCATCAAGGACGAAGACGAGGAAGAGTCCGACTGACGAGGACCGTAATAATAATAATAATAATAATAATAATTCGTTAACGAAAAGCGTAATTACACAGGCTGATCCATTTGACATAGAACATCTCGATATATTCTCAACCTTTCTGAACCTTCCCTCCCCCCCCCCCCCCCCCTATGAAGCAAAATATTTTTCAATGCCTATGTGATTTATTGATCTATGTAACCATATTTGTGCTAAAACTTTTAGTGAGATAATCGCTCTTTTCATGATTTCGAGTAGAATTCTTTTTCTTTTTTTTTGTAACTAGATCATAATTTGTAGATTATAATAACTAATTTCTAAAATTATGGAAATAACTACTATAATATCAGTTATATGTGAAAATGTTTTTAAAGTTAAATATGGATATTTAAATTTCAATTTAAAAATTGAAAGTTGCAAAAGAGTTAAAATTATGAATTAATAAAATAATATAGTAGAAGAAAAATGAGAAAATAAGTGTTCTATATTAAATAAAAAAAAACCCTGTATAGTATAATCAAAGACGGACATATTATTACATATGTTATTATATAACATGTTATCTTATGAATTTCGTTAATTGTATAGTTTGTATAAAATATATTAATTTCCCAACAATTAATAATCATCCTAATCAAAAAGTAACGAATTACACATACAATTTTTAATATGAATAAATACCTAAATTGTTTTGTATCTTATAATTATAATATGATAATTACATATTTAATTTAAAAGAAATATTAAATTTTTTCTTCCATAATAGCACACAATGTTAGCTGTAAATTATTCATAAAATCGTAGTAAATTTGAATTTACATTATTAAATGTAATCCTAATGTCTAACTATAAAATAAAGTATATCATTATTTTGTTATTAGAAAATGATGAATGTCATCAGAATACAATTATTTAAACCGTCTATTCTATAGAAACAGATTTAATTATAAAAGTTATTAAATACCATTATTTACAAAAAAAAAAAAAAAAAATAAAAAAAAAAATGAAATGAAATGAAATGAAATTGCATATTATAATGATATTAAATTTTGCACCAAATTAATGTTCTGTAATATAATGCTAATGTTATTTTACGGCAATGAATTTAACTGTGTGTAAAAGTTCATTATATATTATAAAAAGGTAATTCTGCTGAAAAGTACACAAGAAAAATGAGGTCATGAATCATTAATACGAATTTGTCGTTTAAATCTTAGAAACTATTTTTAACTGAAAATTTCAAGTATTTGCACAATTGATAAAATTACATAGGTACATATTACTAGAATAAAATAATGTATTGAGTAATAAATGCTAATAATTTTATTTGTCCAGAAAATTTTCTAGAATTTCTATAAATCTATGAATAAAATTTAATCTATCTTATACCAAATTATTTTCTTACATTTTTTCAATAGTCATTAAATTTATTACATTGTTATTTTTTATAAAAATTAGCTACTATGTTTTATTACAACGATAGTTTTTTTCAAAAACTATATTACAAATATTATCATAAATATTTTAAACTTAAAATAAACTCATTCTCATAAATCGAGTTAAGTTTTACAATGATTAATCATTAAAGGATTTTTTTAAAAGTAATTTATTTGAAAAATTTAATCACAATATTTTTATTATATATTTGTTTTAAAACTAATTATAATTTAATTTATTGCTTATAAATCTAAATATGTATACAATTTTTTTATTATTATTTAAATTTACTGAATACATAATTTATATTATTAGTTTATAAGAAAAAAAATTATTTATTCATAATGATTTATTAATAAAAAAAATATTATTATATTAAATAATTCTTTTATGCATATGAAATTTTCAAATATTAATTGATGAATATTATTTTTGTAATCTTATTATATAATTGATGACATTCAAGTTCAACAAAGAAAACATTACAAAACATAGTTTGTATATAAACTTATAATCAGGGTTGTACAGAGATAACCCATAATTTATCTAAATTAGATGATAGATAATTGATTTTAAATTTATCTAGATGAGATAAATAGATAACACTTAAAATTTTTATATAGATAAGAGATAAAAGATAACCAATTTTAGCTGCATAAAAAACAGATAATTAATATTTAATATTGTAGATTCTACGTTAGTACTTGGCGTAAATCATAGTTGTTATTATAAATAATCATGTTTTTTTTTTTATAAATATTATTATTATTAATTATAAACTATCTGATGCTCCAGTTAAAACTATATATAGTGTTTAAAGAGTGATAATAATTTTAATAATTATTCTCAGATAACCTATTTATTTATCTAGATAAGATAAAAAGATAACTGTATTTTTTCTAGATAATGCACAACACTGCTTATAACTGCATTTATTACCTATATATCAAATTAGTTTTAATATTATTAATAATTTAAGTTAAACTCCACATTCGTAAAAGACAAGCAAAATAATGTTCATTATTTAAATTTCTATAACTTAGACTATATAATATATGAAGTAATTATAAATTGCAAGTATATTATTACTTATTTTATATTATTTTGAATTACATTTTTAAAGTATACATAAAGGGTGGCTGTAGTATATTTTGTCGATAGTGTTTAATTATTTAGTATATAGAATGTAAATTCAATTAATTTTTTTATGTAATCAAAAGGTCTCTTCAACTAATAATGTTTAAAGCCTGCACTAAAACAAATGAACTGAAATCGATTTTATTATGAGAAAGCGTACCTGGATTGTAGCAAACAGATTATTTACAATAAGAAATAATAAGTCATTAAATATGTTATAACACTTTGAATACTGATAAATAAAATATATATTTTTATGTTTTATGTGTTTATAGAAAATGTTAATATGATATAAAATAATATTGACAAAATATTATTCTAGTTTTATTTTTTTATTTTTTTATTTCATCTTATAAAATGTAGTAGAAAAGTGTAGATTTATTAAGCATTTCAGATTAAATTATTGCAATTAGATACATACGAACATTTAAAAACCATAATATTACGATTGCGTGCCCATTAAAGCAGAACTTTGTATCTTTAAAAAACATTTTCCATTAGTTATCTTTTCAATAGATTAATAATATTCTAACGTAACAAGAAATTAGTAGGTATATTTCAAAATCAATATTGTGTGCGTAAAATTGTTATTATTAGGTACCTCTGTAGGGAGTTGGTTTAGTATTATTAGTTAGTAATTAATATCAATAATAAGGTTTATTTAGTGTACTAATTAAATGTTATCTCATTTTGTTTTTATCAATAGAGTATACGAACTCAATGCACTATTAATATGTATTTAAAATACTATTATTGAATATGTAATCTAATTTGTTTGATTTTAGTTTAAATTAAAAATAAAATATATAGTAATGATTACAATAGATAATAATATATATGCACATAATTCATATTCAAAAATGTATCCAAAGTTATGGTCACTATAGATAATAATATTACGTATTTTTAATTTTAAATTAAAAATAAAAACAAAACAATATTGTGAAAATTATGATTACAAAAAATTAGAAACTGAGTTATGCATTATTATGTAGGTACACATAAATGTAAATATATTCATAATAAATTATATTTTAACAAATAATGGTGTTGTATTGTGAAAATTTCATAATTTATATTTGACGATTCGATTAAAAAAAAAGAAAAAAAATTTCAACATTAAATTTTATTAATTTTTAATGATCTCCGAATACTGTTGTAAGTATGTGAATTGAATATTAAGTTGTATTAGCATAAATTATCCATTCGAAAAGGTTTGTAAGAAGTAATACAAAATAATATAGTAGGTATTTATTCACTTACACTGTATGAGATTGAATTTTGTTAAACAGAAGGTGAATGTTTGTAATTTAATGAAATCCTTGACTTGTGACACTTTCTAAGTGACTAATTAAATTAAATTATTTAATAAAATGTACGGTGAAGAAATTTTTGTGGGGGATTAAATATTTAAATAATTTTGATATTTTGTTTAAAGTCACTGAGTTGAAATTATATTAATTATGGTTGTTGTTTTGTTGTGTACCTTTAGCTGTATATAATTAAGTGTATGGGTTACTTACTTATTAACACGATCGTGTTTTTTTAAAGTGTAAAACAAACGTAAATTTTTTATGACTCATTTAGACATATTATGCGTATTATGATATAATATCATAATGCAAAAAATAAAATATAATGAACATCTGTCGACTTTCATTATTTACTATTGCTCTTATATTTTTGTGAATTTTTTTTTCTATCACGTGTACGATTATTAAACTTTCAAAATAGTCTTGTTTTTTATTTTTATTTTTTATTTACCTACCCATAATTATTAGAATTCTTCGTATGTATCTATATTTTAGTTGAATTGGTTTTTAATTAATTCTCTATATTAAAATAATTTTATCGATTGCTAAATAACTCTGGAAACTTTTATACTTAAATTCAATTTATATAAAATGAATATCCACAAAAACAAATTGTGTTTAATAACAATTCACGAGATCTCATAGGTGGTGAAATTTAATCGGAAAACATTGAATTCACCCGAATATCAATTGGCTGTTGAAATGGAAGGGTATAAAATTAATTTGGAGGTCAATCCCATTAGAGAGTGATTTATTTCATGAAAGGCGCGATAGACAAGGCTGACAATATCACTTAGTCGTGGACAACAACAACGAACCGAAGGGGAAAATATTTTATGTGTAGAAATCATATAAAAAATAATATTTAAATATATTTTGAAAAATATACAAAAAAATGATTGATAAGTTATTATTTAAGTACCCAACCTAACGATGACAAAGTTATACTTAGCTGGGTAGTGTCTAATTTTCAAATACTTATTTTCAATTCTTATTTTTCTAAAATTTGCATTCGAATAACAAGGAAGGTTATAAAATATGGAAGTATTGTTTTGTATTTATACTTGCAAAATAATAATTTGACTATTGTTATCTCGTATTTGACTTTGAATAAATTTGCTTTTGAAATTGCATATGTAATCAAGAATTATAATTAAAATTATAGTCATGAATTGTCTTTGATTTTTTTTGTTTAATTATGATGATATTCAAAAATAAATAATAATAAAATAATGAATAAATAAGACATATAATAACCGAATATGATAATGCGATCTGTGCAAATGGTGTTCTAAAAAAATCAAAAGTTTATATGAGCAAAAATTTATTATTCCACATACATACACTCAAATTCCGACTACATAAAGTGGTTATTATTATTACTGTTAATATCAATAAGTAAAAAAAAATTGTTATTTAATATAGGTTGGTAGATTATGTTCAAACACTTTGAGACATTCCTGTTACATTTAAATGCATTTTAGTTTATCAAATAATCGGTTTGATAAAATAATCTTTTTTAAATTCTATTAATAGTAGAAACATAATACAAAAACGGTAGAGTAAATTAATGGGCGAATTTAAGTGCACAAAAATGTTATTTTACAAAAACAACTTACCTAGAAATGATAATAAATGATCAAACGGCAGATTTTATAGAGTACTTAATGGATTTTATATAGTGAAAAAAAATATACCAAATTCAAAACAAAAGTGCTATTATAGTTGTTCAAATACAGATTCAAAGATTAAATCGGTATCATGAAAATGTTCTCGAAACATTTCCTATTTCTATTTTCAGAGATTTAAATTTGTATAATTCAATACTATTTTATACAACTTCGTATTGTAAAGAACACTTCCTATCGAAATAAAAAGCGATCCATGTTCAGTGTATTATTCGAATGACTCCGTGAAGCTATTTTAAGTATTCTTTATTAAGTATTTTTTTTTTTAGGCTAAATCCAAAAAAAAGTATAGTATTCCACAACATTACTTGTCACTTATTCTTGTACTTAACTATTTCAAAATAATCAAGAACTCGATAAAATAAAAATATCTTCATGCTAACAAATTATCTGAAATAATTATTTCTGAAAGTGATGACCAACAAGAGGAAAATATGCACAAAGTTCATTTTAATAAAGTTAAAAATAGTTAATTACTATTTAAATCTTGGCCATTATATAAAAATCTATTATTGTATAACCGTGAATAAATGAGTTCCAAATTTATAAAAAATGTTTAACAGTAGTATCTATATTTTTTATAGTAAATAGTTTATACAGAATATGAAATTAAAAACTACTTATATTATTATTTTACTCGTGATATCGATAATTTTGTGTTTATTTATTTATCCAAATGCTTGAATAAAAGTAATTTTACATTGAATTATAGCACGCAGTTCGTTGTACACGGAAATTAAATTGCAAATATAAATAATCGAATAAAAAGCGGGCGAGCCGAAGAACGCTAATTCGTTATTAGACATCAAAGAGTTATTCGGACAAAAATTTGTATGCCAGAATATTTGTAAATTAGCCTGCTCCAAAACCCAATCTATTTTCATAACTGGATATTAGCATCTTTGCTGGTTTTATGTCAAAAGAAATTTACAGAACGTTTTATAAACAATGCCAACGACAATGGAGAGAAATGAATAAAATAAATAATATTCTTGGAATTTTACGCAAAATATAAATAAATAAAATCATATAATAAAAAAAAATTAATTTAATTCTCAAAGCTATTCTTTAATATTAATATTTGCGTTCATTGAGACGTTAATTGAAAGAGAATAATTTTGTAGATAAGTAAATACTATTTATTATTATCAAACTAAAATAAAAAGCAATATAATATATTGTAAAATATTATTTTATAATTGTATTTAGACGTAATGAACTATACTTACTAACATGTTAGATATATTTATTTTGGAATATATTATATTTAAAACTTTTCATTTTGAAAAAAAAACATAAAACAGGTTTGAATATACTTAACCTAACCTAACGTATTATGCAGTGTAAACAAAGACAAGATAATAAATATTAACATATTTTTTGTATATTCTTACATCAGTGTTCAGTTGATAAAATATGTTATTTTAAATAATTAAACATATACGTATAAATGGTATTCGTTTATTATGTGACCTACTGGACCGTATTTGAAAATGTGACATTTAAAATATTTACCTATAGATAAAAAAAAAGTACATGAAAAAAATAAAGTGACCTTGTACCTGTATTTATTAATATAAATAAAAATGAAAATGTGTCATTATTTAGAGCAATCTTTTTTTTTTTTTTTTTTTTTTAATATTATATAACTGAATTTTCACATTGAATAACTTTATAAAGCTCAATTATTTATTTTCTTAAGAGATAACGACGTAACACATATACTACCAGTTATCGATAAGTAAGCAGTTGTATAATATGGGATGACTTCAAGGAAAACTAGATATTTTAACAATAAATTAATAACATACGTAATTATAATAAAATATAAGCTAGCTAACAATCTCTCAAAAGCCTATAGATATTACCATAATACATAGAATTCTTATTGCTACATATCGTTATTGGCAAGTCACATAAAAAAAATATAAACTCGATTTTTATTTATATATTCGTATTTTAATACTTGTATATAAAATTTAATACTTAAGTTTATTAGATTTTGTTATTTAATGATAAACTAGTTTTTGACTATAATTTTATTTTTTTTTATACATTTTGAATTATATTACAATTTAATTGCTAATTTCTAACGGATTTCAAATTAGTAAATTTGTTTTAAATGATTTTAGAATACCTACCTACTTATATTGAGCAATAAGTTATGAATATTCAATTTGTTTATAATATATTTTAATACTTAGGTTTAGATTAAAAGTTTAGGTTAGGTTAGGTTTTTGCAGAGTAAGAAAACCTCTTTTCGAGTTCAGCGGTTTTGAGGAGTTAGGTTAGTGCAAAATTGTCTAACAATACATGTCATATAATATAAAATAAACCATTCCACCGGAAACATTCAAAACTACTTACCAAATACAATTTTAAAACAAAAAATGGTAAATAATACCTAATATAATAATAAATATGACACACGCTTTTGTATACTTAAATCTGAGATTTTTAGAAATCACACATAGGTTTGAACCAGATACGCGATTCATATATAAAATTTATACATGTATGAGCGGCAAGTTCGAATTTGTATATTCATTCTGTTTACAGCAGTAGTCATGATAACATTAACAATCTCTACTTTTAAAAGGAAACATATACGGTGATTGTTTTAGAAAATATCGTTGATTAGCAAGAAAATGATCTCCGGACGCTTGCGATCATAGAAACACTATGATGATCAATTAATAACGAGTGGCGTGTACCGACAGTAAATTTATGATATTATGTTCTCGATCGGAGTAAATCCACGTGTAAAACCAATAAACGGTTTTGTAATATTCATAACGTCTTGTGATTCATCGACACACTATGGTAAATAAAACGCTTGAATATCGTGAGTGTACCGTGTATAAAATATAATATAACAATAACGGCGGTTATAAACATCACCTATAAATATAACTATTATATAAATATAATCTGGTCGACGGTAAAAACAATATTCTTTTTAGTGTAATAATTTTTGAAACGCGACGGATACGTTGTTATGGAAAAGTCCAACAACTATTGTATCATACTTAACTACCTAAATACCCATTTTATTTTCGCATACCAACGAAAACTTAATATTAACCAATATAATATAACGAGTGTTGTTTACAGCGAATATAAGACTTTGAACGTCTAAAAATATATATCTACTCCGAATATTTCGTTAAAAGTTAAATCATTTAACTTTGTGTATTATTAGTTGTTCTTTAGTAACTTTATTAATTAATAACAATGTGTTCGATGTGAGTCGGCTCAAACGTTGGGCACTTGTAATATATTATATTCCTACCTAATATAAGCCGTTATTTATTCTACGTGCTGTAGAAAATAGAATTACGTTTCGATAAAACGTTTGTTTTTGAATGCAATTCCCGTTTTCTTCAATAATATTTGCTAAACGCGTTCATTATCGAAGAATATGTTGAACATATTTATTTATTATCTAATGGATTATACAATTATCACAACGATTAATAATAATCGTTCACTTCATGTACGATTATCATCGTACGACGTTAAGTCACATTATTACTAAGCAATATTCAATGAACAGTTGTAGTTATTGATAAAATTGTGAAATAAAAGTAAGTGCGTTTCTCAAAACTTATGGTCATTATTAGGAAAAGAGTTATTGTCATTTGAACTAAAATATATTTTATAAAATCATCAAATGTATAAATTAGATTATATTTCAATTTAATTTTATAAACATTGAATATTATATTATCTACATGTTAAGTTTCGGAAAATCATTTTCTGTATATACATTTCTAATATACTATTTCAATAAAAGTTTATATATTTACAAGACGAACATAAATATAAAAAAATATTATTTATAAATAATTTTTAATGCAATGTAAATAATAATAAAAATTATGATGGTAAATTCTATATTAATTCTTAAAGTATTATAAATTATAATGCAATATTATGAAATATAAATTTAAATCAAATAATTTATTACTTATATATTTACAAATTTAGAGTGACGGATAGTATTTAGATAGTAGTTAGGTACCAGTAAAATGTAAAAATATATTCTTATAACGCGGTATATCTTCATTTTACGCATATCTGCAGTTTTTATGGTACTTATTTATGGTTTTATTCTTAGAGAAATGTCAGAGCAGATGTTTGATAACACGAAGGCGTTAATATTTGAAACTGAATAAAAAAATGATATAGATTATAAGACAAATAAAAAGATAACGAATGAGATGAAATGCGTACCGATAGCGTGCAAACGAAATGATTTTGGCATAGATAAGAAGGATAATACACACGAAGGAACGATAAATGGAGGCCATTTTTAACGACACGAATAGATATAACTGCAATAATGATTGGCAAATAGACTCAACCTATACTACTATGAGCTTTTAGATGTCTCGTTTAGAATGAATAAGGTATTATTATATTGACGTATCGAACAGTTTCCGCACGTTAACGATGGCAATTTCGAACTGTTGTAAGAGTTTTTTTTTTCTGCATCAGTTACATTTTATTACGTATACTATCAATTATGATTGTTATAATATGCCGTTAAATGTAACGTGTGTGTTTTAGCCTTGGGAGTATTGGTAAAAAAATATAAACTGTAATTTTAAAAGTTACGTCATAACTTTAAATAAATACTCCATAATATCACAAACCGAAACGCGATTCCATACCCAGAAATGGTAAGTATTATAGAAATGTCTTTATTACCTAAAAAAGTATCGTAGCATAAGAAGTGATGGTATAGAAAGGGTCATTGAAATAATTTATCAAATCGAATACGAAATCCTATAAACAGAAAATTATTAGATTAAAATTGTAATAATCTTGGTTTAAACCATATACCTACCTACGGAAATGTAGAGTCCTTGATTAACGGTACATTTTTAAAATATTAGCAATGTCGTCATTTCACGTCATTTCCATATAACCTATAATTATATATATATAATTGACCAAGAGTCGATACAAAAATTATGGGTTATTACAAAGCTGAGCAAGTGAATAGAATTTTTTAACTGAGTTAAGTTAAGTTACTTGGCATATATTGGAAAAAGTTTATAGTTAATAGTTAGGTCTAAAAAAAAAAAAAATAACTTATTAACATAAGTTAAGTTCCTTTTTATTTTTTATACATTTTTAAACAAACAGATTATGTATAATATATACGTTAGGTTAGGTTAAAATCACATGACATATTTTAAGAGGACTAAGGGAATTAGACATTCATCAAATGAACGTTAAAAAAAATATATATGTATATAAAATTATTATTTTACCTGAATACCTGAATATAGTGGCACACGATAAAATAAATTACAAAACAAATTCAATTTTTGAATAAATAATTTTTACTACTAAAAATTAGTCAATTGAGTGTATTAAAATATAAATACAAATATATTAACTTAAATTGAATTTTAAGAAAATTAACTCGTTATTTATTAAATTAATACGTAATAAAAAAAGTTGAACTAAAAGTTCTAACAAATATACAAATATCAAAACACAGGCACTCGAATTAATCCGAACTCGTAACACTACTCAAAACCCTTAAAGTTCAAAAACCCTAAACCTTTATTAATCTGAATATTATATAAATATATTATAATATTTGAAAAACCCGAAATTATAATCTGAATAAAAAATTCGGATAAACCAAAATCCGAATAAATTTTCTGAATTTAAAATTAATCTCTTACGTGTTACGTTAGTTTGTATTTGTTTTACGCACTGAATGCAAATTTAGTTTCAGTTTACGTATCATATTTTAAGCTAATGAAGGGTCCAAATATCCAAGGTAGGAAATTAATTTAATAATTTATGTGTTTACAATACATCCGTATTAACTAATATTAACCCAAGTAGTATCAGTTATGAATACCCAAATATCTTGTATCATTTTTTATTTTGATGTTTTAAACACTCGATTATCACCAATACCCGAAATCCATATTTACGATATTTTTAAACCCAATAATTAATTCGGGTGCAAATCCCTGAAAAAAGATAATTTTTTACGTATACCTCTGCAATGCGTCTCTCTTTATTTAATAAATTATCGGGAGCCGTCTGTTTAAATCTCATTCTATCCAGTTAAGTAGCAATAACTTATCTATTTTATACTTATCTAACCGGTTTAGAATGGGATTTATATAAATAAAATTATCTTATTTAGATTTTACAAGTACTAGAAACTATAATTATCACCTGCTTGATTGCGTTCACACCCTAACATAAAACACTAAATTTGGTAGCTTAAATAATAAATATTATAATAACGATCAATAATAATAATACAAATACACTATCATCTAAGTATCCATGTTCTTGCTAAGGTAGTTATTGATAAACGCTGTACGTATAATGGAGTACAAGTTATTGAGTTGATGAAGTTAAATAACCATAAAGAGTAAACAATAATATAATAATTTAATATAATAACAATAAAACAGACCTAAATTTTAGACTGCTGAAATTCGACTCGTAATCTACGTGTTACAATTATTATTATTACAATAATTATTCGGTCTATCAAGTAAAATGTGCTGATGTTGAAATAAAATGAGGTGTTGTCGTATGACGTGTGTACAGCAAATGTTAAGCCGATATTTTTTTTGGAAACTTGCATTCGAAATTTTTGTAGGAATATCTGTTATAACACAAAATTTTAAATACAAAAAATTTATACATTGTTTAGTCCAAATATCATTGCGGCTTAAATGTTGTAAAAACGTAAAATGAAATAAAATCGTCTGAATACATTTTTTTTTTCAAACGAATGAAAATTGTTAACATTATTTTTGAGAACTTGATTCGACCTAAACAAATATTGACTAATGTGTGTTTATTTAAATTATATAAAGTATAAAACAGAAATTAGGATAGTGACATTTATAATTTTGTAAATATAAACCATTAAATAATTCGATATATTATTTATACTAACAGAAGAAGAAAAAGTAAATTTGTAAATACCAAATTACTACACATTGTTTATGAACCTTTGTCATAAAAAAATAATGAAATGTAAATTTATATATTTGATTATATTTTTGTATAATATTTTAAGGAATGAACTTAAGCTAATATTTAGAGACACCAATATCATTATATGTATTTTTAGTATCAGTACTTTTATTTTAAACTTCTTTAAATAATAATATCACAGTATTACACGTAAACAATTGAATATAATATTTTTAATATTAATATAATGATTTTACTAATTTAATAAAATAATTAATAACTCGTTTGTGCTTAAAGTTTAATAATTATCATAAAAATATATAACCTTTCATAACTTTTTTAAAGTTTCATTTAAGCGATAAATAATATATATATATTACAGTTAAATATAACCTATAGTAATTTTATATATGTTTTTTGAGTTTAAGGTATAATTCTAATATAAAGCAATAATATTTCTTATAATAACTTATTTATAAGTATTTAATTACAAATAGATATCTTAAACATAAAAGTACAATACGTGTATTATAATATAAAAATAGACTCAAGTATAATTTTTTTTCTTTGGAAAAATATATTTTATAATCGAAATATGAACAGTTGAATTGTCTATATAAGTATTCTCTTAATCTTTGTTTCTTTGTACTATTGACTTAGAAAAATTGAACAGAAAGAACATCGCCGTAGGCTGAATGTGCTTAGAAAATAAAATACAAATACACACACATGGTAAAATCAAAACCACCGCTACTTTCGCATCAAACTCTATCCATGGGTGGAAAATACTTTTACTTTTTAATAAAATAAAAGAAATAACAAATACAAAGTTGACTACTTAAACCTCTTTTTAAAGTGTTAAGAGTGGTTAAGTTAAAGTGTTAAATGATAAGACCATAAAGTTTTCTTGTTTATTTTAACGAAATATAAAATAGTTATTTTTAGTTATAACGCTTTATTTTTTTTGTTCAAACAATTTTGTATTTATATATTGAAACGATTTAAAATATTGTTAATAATTGATTTAATAATGAGGATCATGTAATTTCAATTTCTCAACCTAATATTATTTTCATTTGTTTTCGTTGAAATTATAATATTTTGTAAGGTAAATATAAAATAAATATGAATCATTAAAAACTCGTATAGGTACTTTGGGATACGATAGTATATAGATTTATATCATTATCCTACGAGAACATATAAAATAAACAACTTTTTAACTGTAAAAAATCGAACATATTCATTCCAAAATTTATACCATACCTAATAGTAATTTAAACAATAATATAATAGTGATATTATTTAGGGTTTGAAAAAAGTATTTGAAAATTTTTAATAATGTAATATACAATAATCTAATTATAAAGTTTACTTCAACAAATATGCGCAACAAAGGAAGTACCTAGAGATGCATAGCATTTTCAAGTTCTAAAAAACACTTCCAGTATAAGTGGTGATCTAAAATGGGCTTAGCCCCCTAAATAATTAATTCGTCGCTGAAGACTCTTGTAAAAAAAAATATTATGGGTATAATACGTATATTATATAGGTACAATTATAATTCTAGCACCCCCTGATTCAACACTCGATGTGTGCCTATGCTTCGACATCAAATAACATGATTTATAACAAAATAACAGTTTGCTACCGCGATATAAGTTTATCACTAGCGATGAGAATTCAGAATTTCGTGCTATAAAAATACATTAATAAACGTATGTGTTCGAAATTATGATCACTCTATACAATACACACACAATTATAATTAATATTTCCATTATCAAACGAAACTTCTATTCCCTAAATAGTCGAACATGTATTGACGACATGCGAAATTTAAAATCTACGGCTATACGTTTTATTTTATTTTACGTTTTTTTTCCTATTACAATATGATTGTAATAGTGAGTGGGGATATTTCGAAAACGAAAAACCCTTTTGATGATAAAAAAAAACAATATTATCTTTAACAATACACACTCGGGGAAATAATGAAAAATATCCTTATCGCAGAAAATTTCCATAGGTACTTGTACAAATACGTGAAAAGGTTGAAATAGTCGATCATTGTTCGTATATTGTACGTCTCAGACTTACGTGGTATGTATTATTTTATCGCATGTGTGTATTAAATACGTTGAAAACAATATTTAATATTATTGGGAAATTCATATTTTAATCAAGTAATTGCAAATATAATTCAATAATTATGAATTATATATTTTTGTAAACTCAATGTGTTTTGGTCTGACACAAAACGTACATTAACTGTTTGAACATAAAACCGTCAACAAAAAGTATGTAAGTAATTATGTATTTACCTATCTCATAACAGGCAATTTATAAAGAAATATTACGATAGATAATACAATTTTTAAAAAATAAGTAAAATATAAATAAAATTAAGATAATTTAAAGTATACCAATTTAAAAAGTGTGGACACGGAGTCTAAGTTTAAAAAGTCTAGTTTAGAAATCACTACATACGAATAATGTGATGGTTGCGTCCATATGAAGTGGAGTGAGTAGTAAAATTATAAGACGAGCGATTCTTATTATGATAGGCAGATATACGAAAGTAAATATCATAGAATATAGGAATGATAGGTCATGAGAATCAAGAGCACCAACAAGAAATGAAGAAATCACCATCAAGCCGTTGCAAGGCCATAATAAGAATTCCAATTGTTGAGCGGATAAGAGAATATTCATGCGGGAATGATAAGTTTCATAACATAAGCGACTATGATATGAAACGATTTTGAAATTTTTCCAATCGTAGTTTATCATTCTCGAGGGACCCAGACAATAGTTCCATATACTCGGAGATTGAACGAACCAAGAAAAAATAGAACACGTGAAGACAAAAAGAGAGGTTAAATTGGAAGTATATCATTTGACAAATCCATGAACTTTAAGGTTTCTGCAAACAGTCAAATTTATATGAACATACAAATAAAGAGAAGGGGTGAGAAAATGTTTTAAATCGTTTATTGTATATATGCGTTCAAGTGATGAACCATTTAAAGTGCAATGGAGAACGTATTCTAAAAAAAGACATTACATGACACTTATCCATGTTAAGAGATAGAAAGACTGAATCCAAATAAAAAATGATTTAAGTTCGTATTGATGTACCCATCAGCTAAAGAGTAATCCCTGTAAAATATTTGTATGCATCAACAAATATGAGAACTTTCGCTTTGTAAAGACGTTGTTTGACATAGTTGATGAAAATAATAAACAGTAGGGGCTATGATATCCATCCTGTAGAACATTAGAAGAGATTGTAAGTACATACAAAATAGGGCAGCACTTCGAAAAGCGAATAAGTAGTTAGGTATAATTTTAAGAAAGAGAAAAGTTACTCGCCAACGCCTAAAGAATTTAGCATACTGACAAGGAGTCCATGATCAACATAGTCATGTACAGTACGGAAATGATTGCTAAACAAAAATAAAAACATTTTGTTATTATTATTATTTTAATTTAAATATTTAATGTGATTTAATATTTAATTAAATTCTCGGGCCACGAAATAGTTTGATTTTCGTGGATTACACGGCATTATATATTGAATACTATCATGGGTAGTACATAATACGGTCAAACGTGTTTTTTTATAATGAGAGACTCATTTTTTCGAATATTATTTTCCACGCGTTTTGATAGTTTTTTTATTTTTCATTATATTTTTTAGGGTATATTATTCGCATCACACGCATAGTCCTGGCACAGTAAATTGCGTGCGACAAAGACAAATTGAGGACTGTCAATCAGACTCGACGAACGATGTAACGCCCGATAAAACAATACCTAATGTGAGGTAGGTAAGATTTTATTTTTGCCGTAAAACATACGTTCTTTTTCGCCAGTTTTTAAGAGCAAATCGTGTTCTGGTATTGCGCGGGTCTTCAAAATCAATACGGTGCGTGGGCTAGGTGGTGGTAGTGTTCGCAAGGAGAGTAAAAACGCCAAAAGGGTTTTCGATACTCATAATCATTTACTAACTTTAAAGGAAAACTTGAAGATTTCGAATACCTTGACATAAGTTTTAACCGAATTATAAGGTTAATCCATTGTCAATACGAATTATTACTTACATTATTGTAAATATGAAATATAATATAACCGTATAACTTTTATTTTTTTTTTATTTTAGGATTTCTAATAACACACACAATTTTAATATAATAAACGATTTAGCGTTGTCAAATACCATACAAACAATTATTCTCTAATTTACACAGTTAAATACGTTTTTAATTTAATTTTTTTTTTAAAACAATGATATATGTAGGTTTAATGTGGCCAAGTTTCTTTTATATTATAATATATTATTCATGACATTTATGACAATTATTATAAAACTAAACTCGTAACATAAATTAAGTTAGCATAAAATTTAAAATCAATAAAAATGTAACACGGAACACTTTTTAAAACTAAAATAACAAAGTAGGAAACTATTATTTTCATTTAAAAACTAAAACAATTCAGTAATACGTATTTCTTAGAATTATACGTTGTTGAGTGAAAAATAACGTTTAACTAATTAAATTACATTTTTTTTTTTTATATACCTACTAGTTATTTATTACTTACAATTAATATTTTTATAATACTAGGTATCATAATATTGTTATGTGTAGTTAGTAGGTACAGTACATACAAACCTAATTGACAAGTTTTATAATATTAAAAATTCTACATTTAATAGGTATTGAATTAAAAATAATTATTATTTATTATACACGTTTCTCCAGATATATTTAATCACATTTCAATAACTCGACAAAAATTTAAAATTTTTTATTGAGGTATTTTTAAAATTATTATTTAGGGTATTTAGTATTTACAGTTAAAGTATTGAATACCATGACTTTATACATTTTCATTCTTAACTACGTTAATGTGTCAATAATATAATTATATTAAAATAGATATTATTGGATCTAATATTATTTTGATCTACAATGGTTTGTTAGTAATATTCCAGCTAAAATTAATAAATGATATCTAATATCTATAATATTTTAGTATGTATTATATGAGTGAAAACAACTCTACGAATGTTCACATTTTTCTGCATGATCTGAAAATTCACTTGCAGTAAAAAAATTTCCAACAGAAAACTCTACGATCTAGCGTAATAGTTCAATCGCTAGGGACTGGTTAAGGTTATTTAAGTGTAAATGTTATAAAAAATGTGCTATAAAAAGGTGCATTTGTAAAAAAAGAATGTTATTTGTAATTGTAAATGTCATCATAACGAACATTGTACAAATAAATAATAACAATATTATAATATACATATAAAATTTTTAAAAATAAATAGTGATATTAACATAAATTATTAATTTTGATATTTTTAATTTCATATTTAAATGAATAAAACTTTAACAGGAATTACATTTTAATTGTATGTAATAACTAGGGGATTCTATGAAATAACTAAGTATAGTACTTATTATAAATAGTATTTATTTATATTAAATTATATACTTTAAATAAATGTAAAGGTAATTCATAAAATAACTCATTCAATTCAACACTCTAACTATAATACGTATATATATATAGGTAATGAATATCTTCATTATTTTAGATTCTGAGCGAAGTAAGGAATGTATTAGTTTTACTAAAATATTTTTTTTGTCTAAAAACCATTTTTTGGGTAAAAATAATAATTCGATTACCACAAGTAGGATATGCTTTCGATTGAAAATTGCATCTACTCGGTACTTTATTCAGCTTATTTTTCGAATTTCACAAATTTCTCCGATAGAAGAAAAACTACCAAAAAATAACAGAAAAACATCAAAATTCATGGACATCGTAATTTTGACAAAATTAATTTTAGATTTTCATGATAACATTTTAATGAACGTAAGTACTTATAAATTGTTTTTAATGTTCTTATAGGTAGTCTTCATACGTGGCAATTTATTATAAATTATCAGTATAATATTTTGTATATCTAACTGAGTTTTGATCAGAATCGTATTTTCAAATGCAATATCATTGTATTCAAAATTCAAATTTTAATTAAAATAAACCACTATATAATGCTATATATAGGTTAAAAGTATAAAATTTTAAAATATGGGCCGGTAAAATATTGATATCTCAGTGGGCTAAATTTATCCAATCCGGCCCTACTCTAAGATATAACTATGTTAGTACTCTCTCTCTCTCTATACACACACACACATATATATATATATAGATAAATAGATTATATTTATGATTCAAACATAAACAATTATTATAAATATTATTATTAATATTAATTATTATTTAACTTTACACTAATTTTTTTGAAACATTATTATGTTTATTATTTTCATAATTATAGTTTTCATTTTTTATAAATTGATTTTGTAAGTTACTATTCCCTAAATTCAGAAATCACTAATTCACTAATCAGTCCAGATTTTACAACTATGTAGGTAATAAATATTGGCAATAAACCATATTTATAATTTATAAAAATTACGTTAATTTTATTTTTAAAATTTACTTGTTTTAATGTTTACCTAACCAGATAATAAAGAATAATTATCAATTTATTATAGTTATCAGTTCATTATAAAAAAATATGATATTTTTATAAAGTTATATATTTTCTTATAAGTAATTGTTATAAGCATCTTTCTTATGTGCTGAAATAAAATGTTTTTTTTTTTTAAAACCAGAAGTATTTCTATTCTTAATTTGAATTTTGACTGTCTTATACGTGCCAAAAATCTGATTGTTAGATTGTAGATGGGATGTTTTATATTTGTATAATTATCGTTTACACTCATTTTAATAAATAATATAATAATTATTTAAACGTTACCGAAGCAAATACAACAATCGACAGTATAACAATCGAGTATACACATTATACAATGTGACAGTATCACACGAATAGCACAGGTAATAAATACTCACAATATAATAATACTCCAAGTACCAATTATGATTAAATTCTGGTATTAGTATTATATTCAATGGATAGATGTATTTACAGCCTTAAATAAATATTTTAGTTTATAAATACACTGTATCACCCGTATCGGTTGACTGATATTATTATAATATGTTTTTCTGCTCACGCATCAACATTTGTATCATATTTGGCAGTTTAAAATATTTCCATTACGTTTCTATAATTGATATTTATTACAAAACTACTTTATAGTGAATATTATATCTAATTATTTCTTATCTTGTTTTCAATTATTCAGTAATTCATTACTTCACGAACGTCACAAAATATTCACGTACGTTAAAATATTTAACATTACATTTGTATTATATTATAACGTTTAATTTTTTTAACCTATACTAAATAAGTTTTCCTGGAAAATTTTTTTTTAAATGAAAATAAAAATAAAAATTATGAGATTCTTACTCATCAAGACAATTTTGCTCATCACTACATAGTTTACACTAAAAACTAATAAACTTTACATTTACTTGACACAATTTACTTCTTTTCTGCAAGAAAAAACTACTAAAACTAGATATAATTATGTTTATTCATAGACTTTATAAGAATATGTTTGGATGTCCCTTTAAAGCTTTAACTACACTTGGATCACATCTCTTGAAGGCTACAACCAAAGTACAAATAACGGCTTACAGTGTTTTACTAAGGTTTAACTAAGGCTAATAGATTAAGTCTTTTTTCCCACTTACCTCGTCAAATATAGTTATTAATTATATATGTTATATATATATATACAGGGTGTCCCAGATCTATTTACTAATTGGAATATTTCCGCGAAAAATTAAAAGTTTTGAATGCAGTTTTTTTCAAATTATTATTTAGACAACAGACTATAATATTACTTTTATTACTTATTTAAAAAAAAGAGAAGGCTCATAAAAAAAATAAACTCTTTATTTTTTAAATTATGTAAAATTTGAAGATAACCATTTTAATGAGTATATGTATATGATAATTTTGACGTGCCGATCTTTTAATTTAATCAAGATTTCGATTTTTAAGAATTTTTTACATTTATCGGAAAAATCATATTTCTGTCGTCATTATTTTTAATAATTTAATATTTTTATAACATGGACCATGGTACGTAAAATTTGTTTTAACAATATAATATGAACGTTCTCAGTGTTGACCATGGTTTGATTTACAAACAGTCGTTGTAATAGTTTTGTAGAATATAAAATTTCTTAGTTATCAACACGAATTAATATAGTATCTATTAATTCGTGGTTATCAATGTTTATCCAAAAATTATTATCAATCTAAAAATTGTATGACTTATCATAATATTGATAATATGAATTTTGCATTCCACGATATAATTACAGAGTATATGAAATATTTATATGCTATATCTAGATTAAAAAAAATAGATCCAAAGGGATCTAAAAGATTGACACTTCAAAATTTTCATATAAATGTACTCTTTAAAATGGCTATGTTCAAATTTCCATAACTTAAAAAATAAAGAGTTATTTTTTAAATTTTTTATGACTTGTCTTTTTTTAAACAAGTAATAAAAGTAATACTAATACTACTATAGTCCGTTACCTAAATAATAATTTGAAAAGACCGCATTTAAAAATTTTAATTTATCGCAAAGATATTGCAATTAGTAAATAGATTTAACTACATTAGTATATTAAGAAACTATATTAACCTAAACACACATTTTGCTTTTAATTATCTACGATAAACTACCATTGATACTAAAAGTATAGTAAATACTCGAATATTTCTCTTTCTTCAATTCATTCAATTAAAACGTTTTTGATTGTAAGGTATATTTGGTAAATATAGGTTAGTAAATGGTTCTTATGTGTCCATTTTATGTTTTTTTTTTGTTCCAGACGATGATTTATTATCTCCATGAAAGAATTATTGAGTTTTCAGTCTCATACGTTATTTATTATAAGTCTATTATTATTGGTCATTGCATTCTGAAGATATGTATCTGTTTCGACCATCATGGACAGTCCCAAGTTAGCTGCATTGTTTTTTTCTTTATAAGATTATATATTACTATTACCATTACTATTATTATTATTATTATTTGTATGTCATTTATAGATGACGTTGTGCTCTAGTAGCTTATTAGTTAGTAGTTACCCCTATCATTTTGACCAGTTTAGTATATACATTTTTAATATAATATTTCAACGGTGGCGAGTTAAATATCTATTAAAAATTATTTCAACGTTTCTTACAATTATAGTTGATATGATTTTGATATAATGATAACATAGTTCACTTAAAAAGGTGATTGAAAAATGGTTATAGTTTGTCTGATTTATTTTCAAAAAGAAATAACTTTTCAAAGATTGTATTTTATATAAAACAATGTACGTTAGCTTGTTGATAAGAAGGCTAGTTTTTGATTGTCAGTTTTAAACCCGTATTATCGATGACGATTTTCCACCAAACACTTTATAGCTTTATATTGCTTTTTCTCGCTAAAATTTGGATCGAGTAATATCTTCTAATACATTTTCAGAATTTAAAAATTTCTTGAGTTTTATGATAGGAGTATATAGGTTCGAGTATTGTGTTTATCTTTTTAAGACAACATTAATTTATCTTCATCTATTATATTATTATTATTCATTATAATTTATAAACATATTTTGGTCAATCGGAATAAATTTACGCGATGCTTAGTCCTTTTTAAAATAAAAACTTTTTTTTACATATAATATATTCACATTCATTATAGTTAAGTACTACAGTGCATATACACTGTTAGTACATATATAAGTACTTATGGAAAAACGTGTTTTACATTGCTATCGGCTTCAATTTTACATTCTAACCAAAATAATCATATTAAATCACATTATGACGATATGCTACATTGCTATAATGTTGTTGATGGGTTTGTAACTTATCGACATAATAGTACTCACTATATATACACACTGCTGCCATTATACATAAATGAATCGTAAAATATTAACGGAAGTCCGCTCGTTATGTTGAATGTTAGTATATGACATTGCGTAACTATATTATATTTACGGGTTCGATTAATGTTTAGGCGATAAAATAATTATTATAAAAGGAATAATTGGAATACTATAACGCAGTGTAATAATGTCGTTGCAAATAAATTGTTAAAAATGTAGTTCTATATCGAACAAAATAATAATCAAAATTGTAAATAGTGAAATACATATAGCTTATATACGCACTAAGTTATGGTAATGAAGGCCGAAAAACCAATAATTTATATAAACGTATTGTATATTTTATAATAGAGTTATACATTTTTAATAATTAATAAATAAGTTAATAACTTTAATTAGTATAGTATAATCTATATTATAAGTATTTGATTTGGTTATGGCAATTTCGTGCTGACACACGCATACGATCAATTGCGTGATATCTCGGGAAATATTACGAGCTGATATCGCGCAAAACCGTTTTATAAGTTTTATCTTTATTAAATATAATACCCATCTATCAAGTAGTGACTGGATTGAAAGAGTTTTTTTAGTATTGTTAGTTTCGTATTAATTAAAACCTTGGTCATTATGAGTAATGTTAATTTAAAAAATATATATATAATGTAATCAATAGTTTTGTGTAAATTTAGCTTTCAATTGTCTTTTTTTTATCATACCATATTAAACAATAGTTATAATAATTATTTGTTATTTTATCAAATATAATATACTATAATAATATACATGTATAGTATAAAGAAGATAGTAGTATTTTATATTTTATAATAATATAGGTAATATCGGTAATTTGGTAGTATTTATAATATCTATTATATAATATTCATTTTGTAGAATATTTTATTAAAATTAAAATACCTATTAGTGACATTATTATTTTTTATTTATTGTTAGTTGATAGTTGTTATATATATATATAATATATTGTATTAAAAAAAAAACCTTAATTTTATTTGAAGTATTTGAATGAATACCTCTTTATTCAGAATATATATGTTTTTAAATTTTTTAAATTATTTTAAATACTGATGAAATAAATACTCAGAATTTAATATAAAATGATTATTTACAAGTATGCTTACAGCCAATAACTTAATATATAGTTATCAATAATAATATTACACCTAAAATTATTATTTTTATATTTTTCTGGAAAACGTTGGACAAGATGTTTTATTTTCGAAAACAAAATTATACGGATGATGTTAATAACTGGATTTTAAGAAAAATTTACTGAAAAACATTACATTTTGTGTACAAAATTTATAATCGAATAATAAATAATATAAAACGTGTTTGTTTTTACGTTGTATAGTTATCTCGTCGGAGCGAATTTAAATGTTTTAATAAACATGCTTTTTAAATTATTCTTACATAAACAATTATAATTATAAAAAATATATAATAATATTACTGAATAGTGAATATTGATTAAAAGTAACAATATATATATTATTATTTTTTGAAAAATAGTTGGTTTTGGGGTTTTCTTTTTGACCTAATAATTAATAACAAATTACAAAAAAAAAAAATTAGTTTTGTCATGGGTAATTTAAGTTCGTATCAAACTTTATAAATTTTTATTAAATATATGAAATATACTTTAAAGAAATAAAAGTTTCACTTTGAATTTCTTTGATGTATGAAATTTATATTGTGCTTGGAAATCAATGTTTTAGGGTATTAAAAAAAAAAAATTGTATTTAAAACTATTCCGTAGTAATTAACTATCAATAATCGTTGATAAAAGATCAAGAATATTCAAATGCTTGTGAATTTATGTTATTGTAGATTGAAATAAAGGATATTTGAACTTGTAAGTGGAATCTCCTCATAGGTTGTTGTCACTACGAAAATCATACTACCGCAGTACTACGCAAACATCACTTTGGTGAATTTTACCGATCGTGTTGCATTTTATCGCAAAATACATATATATGACCCTATCTAAATTACTCTTAAATGACGTATTATATTTCAGTGCGATCCTATTACGGTTTGTATACGTTGAACGAGGGTTTTTGGGTGTATAATCAAAATTGTATATATATTTTTCTCCTCGAAAACATTCTATTATCGTCTCGTGTGAAAAACTTAAAATTGTAAAACTAGCAAACGATTATTATCACAATTGTAAGAACTTCCAATTAAACTTCAAAATAACAATTCAATCATAATATTGAATTATCATGAAACAAAACTATAGAATATTAGTAGATTTTGGCAGATCATGGGAAATATTTGATTAACCAAGACACTTTCTCAACACGTTTTATTATAAAACGTTATCGTCAAATTTGTACCATTAACTATGAATTACTCGTATGTGTTAGAAGTTTATTTTATTTTGGTTTTTTAAAAATAATTAATAAAATAAATCATCGTGTTGGCATTGTTCATTTGTAAAGCACACATCAAAATATGTTTTCGGAGGAAAGGGTTATTTTTGATAATCACATTTTGATTTTGTAGATTATGTAAAACTCTATTTAATTTAAAAATTAAAACATCATGTCATTGAAAAAATCGTGTCTCAAGAACATTAGAATAGCCCAGGGGGAAGGTAACAATAAATTTATTGATTATGTATTACTATCAAATAGTGATGTATCATGGGGTATCCATGAAGTCTGGACTCCCCCGAAATTGTTTAATTGTCTGTTGATTATTAACAGATTATATTATTTGAAAAAAAGTGATATTAAACAAATATTTTTGATTGGAACCTTCCCGAAATAGATAATCCTGAGCCCTGCTACAAGCCTGTTATCCATAATTAACAGTCGTTTGATTTAAACATAGCTCATCCAAAAGAGAAAAATATCATAAATGTTTAGATGGGGCTTGATTATTTTTTGTAATTTATTGCAAGAGAAAACGTCTGAAACCACTATAACTATTTCAATGCATAATGATTTTGTATATTTTAACGTATTTACATTTTTTTATAAAAGTTTAATATTCGCTCAACCTTCTCAATTATGTATAAAAGATGCGTCTGCTATACCCACGTTATAATATGCTAATATTATGATAGCGACCACGATCACGATGACGATAATTACAAAATATCACCAACAATAACAATAATAAAAATGATAACAACGCCAATATGAATAATAATACGGTCTGATTGCGTGTATAATTCTTATATACGTCGTGCTTGTATTATCGATTCGTTTATGCGTCGTCGACGATGTCTCCAAAACTAACTTGACCTCTTCTCCCGCGGCTGCCCCTTGACTGACGAAATTGGTCGCGGAATTGATGGAGGGGTGTAAAATATTACACTGACAGAAATGCCTCGGTGCTGCCTTCTACCCGCAAAGCGCGAGAATTGACAGACGTGACGATCTGTTGCGCGATAGTTGAATAATTTCGGACAGTTATACTTATAATCGATCGACGATAGTGAGCGATGAATTGGATGTCATAAGTGCGAAATATTTAAAATTTACATTTTTAAAGAAATATAATACTATTTTAACTTTGTTAAATGCTTTGCGACGATAATAATCTACACATATTTAAAGGTTATATATTTTGATTCTACTCAAAATATGTTTTTTAATACCTAGCTATTTTTTTACGCATTTTTATTCAAATAAGTTCTTAAAAGATAACAACTATTTATAAACGATAATAGTTTATATATTAAATACTGTACTAATAGTATAATATACATCATCGCATTTTATAATAATATTAAAATATTTACATTTTAACCCAATACATATTATTTAAAATATTCTATTCTAAATAATCGTTTTAATATAAAAATAATTCTTATATAATTCACCGAAATGAAGGTTTTAATGAAATTTCAAAACCATAGATTATTTAATAATATAATATTTGGAGTTATTCTCCACACATTTTATATAATAATGCATATAGTATTTAAAATTGATTATGTTGAAACATTCAAGACTAATAATAATACATATATTTCAAACATATATACTTAAAATTGTATAAAAACAAATGTCTAAAATATCCATAATTTAGAATAAAGAGTATTTTTAGTAATTAAAATATTATGTTACGAAAATAATATACCTAAAATACCTTAAATAACAAACGTATTTATTCAATTCCGATCATATCTATATGTATAGTTTGTCTGTCTATATATATCAACAATTTTTTCAACGGTTAAAATATATATTCATTGAAATTTGGCTTATTTTTCATAAGTATTGTATATATCTGTTCTTTGAACAGTCTCTGTTATACCTAAAAGACGTCATCCGATTAGAGGTATTAACGAGTAAATGTGTAGACCGTATTTTTAAATATTTTGTAACTAATTTTAAGTTCTAGTCTGTTTATAAAAATATAAGTATAAGTCTGGACGCGAAATACACTATATAACATTTTTGAGATTAATTATGGTATTGTAAATAGTATTTTAATTTAGCTTTAGTATACAATGTTGTAACAATGTTAATAATTGATGGTGTTATCGTCATATATAATTGAAATTTAATTTGATAATAAAATATAGAATTATATGTATAAACTCTATATTATTTCTAATATTTTCTATATATTTTAATTATTAAATTTAGATTAAATAAAGGATACAATATTTTTGGTTGACGGGGTAATAATAAAACTAAATCACGATTTTTAAAAAAAAACTGTCAATTTTGTTTTGATTTAAAATTTTTAAACAATCAAATATAATTTGTTGAGATTTAATATCGATATAATTTGGCAAGTTCATAAGAGAAAAACACTAACAATGAGTTTTTTTTTACAGGTACCTATAACTTAATAAACAAATAAAGTTTAATATAATAACTTATAAAATTACCAGTTTAATTTTATATTTTGATGGATACAAATTTCAAATTTGAACGAATTATATTTGTTGTATACAAAATTATACGCATTTAATATAATAATGTAACATAATATTTATGATTTTATATAATTAGAAGTGGAGAAGATGATATTATTATATTGTATATCTATCCGATAGATTCTATGATGCATATATTTTTTTGTTATTCTAACCTAACGCACAGTTTTAGATTAAAATTACAAATTTTTCAGTGAATTTGCATGGGCTAGTATGATACATTTTCATTGTATGAATCGTGAATGAAAAAATTGTCTTAAACATATCGTTCAATTAAATTGCATTATATTATTCTTCTCGATATTTCACATCAAGAAAAAAAATATCATCTTTATTTATGAACATTTCTAAATACGATACTGATAGTTATAAATTATATTAATGAGTCTATCGTGGAATATTAGTTACCATGATATCGATAAAACTCTTTGTATGCATACACTATACTGAGACAAACTTTGAATGTATATAGACTGTGTTGTAAATCTGTATCTGTTTAAAAACGATATGCATTCTTTTTACTTTATTTTTTTTTACCTTCTTTTCTAGCCCGTTAATATTTAATATCTTTAGGACTTGCAGTGTACTTACTACCCACATATAATAATTATTGTATACATATACATACTATCCAATATAATGTGGAATCTTCTTGTTGTATCATAAGTGAAACATTTAAATTATGTTTCGAGACAATTTATAATTATATTAAAGAGAGTTGTTTGCCGATGGGAACATACTGTTTTGAGAAAAAAATAATAAAAACATGCTCATAAATAATATTATTACTCATACATGTATGCCGAAGGTAACGGTAGCGGTGGTCGGATGTTTAATAATTCCACGTTTTTCCTACTAACTAAAGCGGTCGATTTTAGTAATTTTACGTGTTAATTAATAATATATATAGTTAGAGTGTAGTGTAATTCGATGAAATCGGATGAACGCATTAAGTTGGGTCATGGTAATTCAATCATCATAGTGTGTACTCATTTGTGTCGGGTATACACAATCTCTGTAATATTATGATAGAGATATTATTATACACTTGATATACTTTGTAAGAGAATGCAAATATATAGTTAAATCTAGGACATTTACATGAAACATAATAGCTCAAGTTCCGTTTTTATGAAAATATAACTACACGATATATCGTAGAAATAATAATTATTTGTCGAATCGATACTTCCCAAACTATAGAAAATGTATTTATTATACTCGACTGAAGAGTAAACAATGAACATTTTATATTTAAACTTTAGATAAAATAATATGTTTTGAATTGTCTTTCTCTTCAAATAACGACACCGGTAGTACTATATAATATAATTATATAGTTTAAGTTACAATAAAGTATATGTTGTTCCATTAGATTACATATCGTTTAATTACGTTATGCGTACCTAATATAATATACATTTTGTTTGTTGCAGATGGTTTGTTCTTATTAGAAAATCAAAAGTTTTGTAAATGATGTTGTTTGGGTTTGGGTTGAGATCCAAACAAAAAGGTGTTTAACCAATTCTCTCTTCTCATTCACGTACGATATATGATATATATATATATATATGGACATAAGACTTGTTTTCAATAGGGACGAGTTTGGTTAGTACCGTATTCAATTTTATCCAACAATCTCTTCCTAATCAATATAATATCTTTCGCATGTTTATAATAACACGCGGGATACAACATACATTATTATAATATGTATACAATTATGATAATATATTAATATAATTTTAATCGTGGTTACCATCGACAATAATATTTTGACGACGGCGTCAACAATAAAAACTCTCGAGTGTGTAGATTTTAGAAGTTGTTATAATTTTTTAAAAATATAATCGATTTTTTTCAATAATATTTAGGTGAATTAAATAAAAACCGTTGATGAGCCATACGGTGACTTAACTAGAACGACGGTCATGGCACGATATTATCAACGTAGATGAAACGCTAAAATTTTGATAATTATAAAATATTTGGACCACATTATAACTAGGCCTGTTGTTTAAATTCAATTTCAGAACGTAGACATGACGAGGGCAAGCCAATTTCGTGGCATATATCTTATGTTATTATATATTATAATTTTAGAAGAGATAGTGAACGATATTGGACAAGACAGTGTTATAATTATGACGTAAGTTTACATAGGCATTTTGAAGTAGGTTTATTATGTAGACGTATATTTTCTATTTTCGTTATAATATATTATAGCGTTAGGTATATTATACTCTATTCAATATTATAATACATCATAATTTGAAAGTCCCAAGGGAACACGCTATCTTACTCTGTATATATTTATAATATTTGATCGTTATTTTAATTTGAAATTTTATTTTTATAATATTTTATTGTCGTAAAATAAATTCTTGTTGTTACAGGGGTATAAAATACATATCCAAATGAAATATTGAAATATGTATAAACATGCGATGAATAAATTGGAATTACCAACGGTAAGCTTTTTATTCATGCCAATTTTTTATAGGGCACCTTCAACTATTACACATTCCGCTCCTTGCCTTAGATCATTTTCGAATTCGCGGAAAACCGATATGAATGTTTTGAATAATATTATATGTACATAGTTATACGTGCACATTGGGCTTATACCATGACCACGGTAAACCGATAGTCGTCTTTTTCCAGAGACCGTAAAACAATAACAATATTTACAAAACTACAATCATAGCCAGAGCGAACGCGCGTGCCGATAAACCTTTGGCGCGCGGTTAGAGACGACACCTGGGATTTTTACACACGCGGAGAACGGTTTATTTTTTCGAAGGCCATAATAATCATTATAATGTATAATAATAATCATATATCACCTGTATAACTAAACGTGTAATACCGAACGACGGCGAATATGAAATTTATAACAAATCATATTATTATTAAATATTATTTGGCACAATTTTAATAACATTCAGCTGATATACAGAGTGATTCTTATATCTAAAATAAACACGGTTCAATTTATTTTAATAATTGAAATTATTATTGGTATGCAATAATATAGATAATGGTATAATGTGCTGGAACTTTGAAATAAAAGAAATGTATAAAATAAAACAATTCAGGTAGTAAGATTTAATAATGATCCTGTATAATACTGTTTTATGTTATTATTATGTGAGTGAGTAGGTACAAAAAACATTATACAGACTCGTTTACGTCACATTATACCAAATACATACACGATAAAATAATATAATATACACAATTTATCAAAACAAAAGCGAGTTCGATAGATTAAAAAATGAAAATCATTTTGACTAAAAATAACGTTGACGTATAAGAAAATTTATTTATTTATTTTTTTTTTAACTGTGTAGGTGTATATTATTACAGAAAATATTATTTTCATCGTTGTTTTTTTTCACGATTCACGATTAGAGGTGATAATAACCATCTCCAGGTAATAACATCCAGTGATGTCACGAAAATTCCTTGTTGGGCACCCATCAAATCATCAAGGATCTGACATATACATCCATTTCGTCACATTACTCCAAAAATATAATTTATAGTTAAAACAGTCTTTTTTTGTATTGGCAATTTTAAACGTAAATCGAACTATTGTAGATTTTTTAGTGTATACGTTGTGTGATTTCATGCTAAATAATACATATTAAATATAGACGGATAATGTCTATTTTTTAAATATTCGAATTACATTTAAAAATAACAGGTATTTCATAAAAAAGTATAATTGCTAATATTATATTCCTACTTGCTAATGAATAACATAAAATATCAACACTAAGATACCTAGATAATAATATATGCGTAAATGGTGATGGGCGTGTATTCTACTTTTGTAAAAATTTCGAGTCTAGTACTTGAGTAAAGATTTTTTGTACTCGACTTATATCGAGTACTTGAGTACTTGATACTTAACTGTATTATTGGAAAAATTAATGTAAAATTTGTAAATATATCGAATTTATCATCAAGTTTAACGAATTCAGCTGAAAACTATTTTCCATATACATTTTAATAATCGATTTTATACTTACGCTTTCGCATATTTTAAGTTAAGAATGTACCTTTAAATATCCAACCTGATACTTCACTGAAATTAAAATCAATCTAAGTATGTATGGTAACAAAAAAAAATAAATTAAGAATATTGATAGGAACTTTGAAAATTATACTAAACACAATTATTTTCGATATTATTATTAAATATTGGTTTTTTTTTATTAAAATATACCTACATTTCATGAACGGTAACGAATTGTGTTCGTTTACGCGATGTCATCATTTCACATTCTCTTATACCTTATACGAACACTATAATAATATTATTTATAATCTTCGCGATAGTTACATTTTCAGATAAAACTAAATATGCATAAACTACGATAGTTTGCGGGATTGTAAATAATTATAATTTGAGACATTTAGTGCACGCAATAATTAAAATATATTATTAGTGTTGTGTTCCTTTGGCATACATCCACTGTAGTTTATAATATAACTCGCCTATTCTATATATTTAAATTATATTTTATGATTTCTAAAGTTTAAGCTTAATATTATAATGTAATATATTAGACCGGAAAGTATAGTGTAAACTATATTATAAGAAATAATATATTATTCTGCATTATAGTGTAAACTGTGCTATATTCCATATGACCGACTGCGATATTTAGTTGTAAATCAATGTCGAGACTGACGCGTTATGAAACATATTAATACATTTGAATATTTAGGCAAAGCCATAATAAAGTACATAGTCATTAATGTATATTTGAGCCCAAATGAAAAAAACATTCTAAAAATAATTTTAAATTTTAAGATTGCAAATATTAGTATGAAAAGAATGAAAGTTTAACAATTTTTTAATCGAAATTTATAATAACATTGATAAAAAATCTGTGTTTACAACCCACCATAATAACCTTGAAGGTATGTTTTCATTTCTAATTATTTAAATGTATACATTTGATTTATATTATACTTTATTATCAACATATTCTTATCAATACCACGTAGGTTTTGAATAGTTTGAGTTGTTATTATTATCTGATTACTCATCTAACATTGAGTATTACATAGTTATTATTATTTTATTCGTATGGCATGTTTATTTTATGTAAATTATATTATATATATTATTATCTCTGAGGTCGTTCATACTATGGATATTTTATGTATTACATTAATACCTACTGAATGTAAACTCTTTTCGTTAAAAAAAATCTAAAGCATTTTGTAAATTACAAAAATTACTTAATAAATTAAATAAATTAATACTAATTATTGTTAATTATTTATTCATGTAATAAATTATTAACTAAAATGATTATATTATTGTTCTTTGATGTATATTGTTCTATAATAATAAACAATTTTTGAATCAAATTATTTAAGAAGATTTTTATGGGGTTAAGGTAGGTTAGAATTTTTTATGAGTGTCTTCTCCATCTATTAGATTCCAGGTTAATATATACATTTACTTTTTAAAAACTGCATTAAGTTAAGATAATTTACAAAAACAAAATATATGTTTAATGTAATTATTATCACAATTATTATAATTTCTTAGATCGTGACATATCTATAGATTTTACACGAGGTTATGTTTAAAAATTTAATTAACCAAGGATACTAACTAAAGATACTTTATTATGTTCTGGACCATAGTTTCATCCATAGCTTTGCACCGCCACCACTCCATCTTATCATCAGAACCTCGCACCATATCATAAATGTTATCATTATTATCATCAATCATGTAATTATGGTGATACACTACACTACATTATGAACACGTTATATCACAATCATACTACCATTAATTTATATATTGTTTTCAATCAATCAGTAATTACACCTATCTACTTATATATTATACGACTAAGTATCCAAAGAGTTAATAATGTACTACATTTATATATAGTTATATTTTGTTATATCATAAGTAATAGTATCTATTAATATGGGTATAGCTAGTATAATAAATATATTATGATCGAATTACACTTTCCTAACATTAATATATTATTTATTCTATAAATATCTATAATACTATGTGTAATGTACGACTCACTCATATAAAATGATATAAATGTTTAATTTTTCGACGTACACATAATATTATCATCGATCACATTCCTTATCAATCTATTCTCCTCATCGCTATTCGATCGTCAATCGATCGATCACGTAACTTATGAGTATTTTACACCTACTACCATTTCTTATCCAATCTCCTTATAAGCAATCGATCGTTAACACTAATTTTTCGGTGTATAAATACGCATTATCATCGATCACGTAATTTAATCCTTATCAACCTATTCTCTTTAATGTACGCGATCGTCAATAAATCGATCACGTAACTTATGAGTACTCTACCCCTTCCGCTATTTCTAGTCCAATCATCATATCGTCAGTCGATCGTCAATCACATACAATTGTATCAACGCTTTTAACAATTTGACAATTCGACCCCATGCGCATGCGTATTAAGATTAAGAAACGTTGGAAACTCTTCTACGACGATCAATTAATATTTCTAATTACCTTCAACGGCTTCAACTGTATTGTTATATAATATCATTATACCAAGCTAAATTTCTTTATAAATTTATTCTGTTAGTTTATACAACATAATAATATTTTAATCGAACCGTGTGGTATTTAAACACATAACATATTATTTGCGATTCTTCTAATTAGATAAAATAATAAATAATTTTACTAATAAGAATCAATAATGTCAAATGTTTAACGGAAAATAAATAGAAAATCTTTAATAGCGAGAGCTTTTATACAACTCCTATAGTATGAACATTTTTTGATGTACACATATAATTATTGATCACATATCGTATATTTATTCCTCACCATCATTCGATCGTTAATCAATAGATCACGTAACTTATAAGTACTTTACTCCTTCCACTTTTTCACTTCCACACACTCTATCATCTGTCAATCGATTGTTAACAGATTACTATTATCACTAATTTTTCGACGTATATACACATGAACACGACGACGACGACGTAACTAATTTTTTCTCATCATTATATTTTTCTTATGATTATTCGATCTTCAATCAATCGATCACGCAACTTATGACGACTTACACTTTCCACTATTTTTCATCTATTCGCCTTATATGTAGTCGATCGTTAATACTATTTTTCAATGTATACATATATTATGGTTACTCACTAAATACTATAAACCCTCCACTAGACCTATTATATAATGATAGTTCTGTCAAAATACCTTTATAGTTCTAAATTTAACATACGCATTACAAATTACAATAATTAAAAACATACCTACTAAAACAATATTTGTTTTACACTTATATTAAGTACCGTTGAAAGTTTGAATTTCAAAACCGTTCCACTATTTCTTATACAACCATTAAATCATCAGTCGACCATCAATCGAATATTAACAGACTGTTATCAATATTTTCTCGATGTACACATATAAACACGACAACGATGTAACGACGATGACGACGACGTGAAGCTATAGGTGGAGTTATGGTCCAGAACATACTAAAGTATCCTACTTAAACCAATAGCTATTATTTTAAAAAATATAATCTTTATTAGATATTATACAATCGTAATATTTTATTATTTATTTTATGTTTTAATATGTAATTCGCATAATGTTTAATCCAAGTATCCAATAATAAAGAATCTTATTATAGGATAATATCAATAAATTGATAAATCATTTTCTTTGATGATTTTGTTATCGACAAATTTATTCATTGGTGCATTTATTATACGTAATAACTTGTTTACTCTAATATATTCTAGTTTTAAAATGGTATTATTATTGTAATACAAAAAAATCGTCTTATGTTGGATATATAATACCATATAACTATCTAGGAATTATTGTTTTGCGTTGTTTGTCTATATTCATCTCACGAGATTCTGGGAGGAAATTCGCCGTCGGAGGTTCGCGAGATGACCTTATCGTGCACCATCGCGTAAGTATAGTATTTCGTGAAAAATAAACAAAAAAATAATCCGATGTGAAGAGACCTGAAAGTAAACTCAACGTGACCGGGCAAACATACAGATAAAATAAAACGGTTAACTATCGCGTTTCGGCTGTTGTAGACATGTAATTTTAGTATCAGTAAACGTTTCTTCTGTTCTTGACGGAATCATTTTTTCCCTTCAATAATATTATATACTCGTATATAATATGTGTGTATTATATCACATTCGTATTTTATTTCTGTAACGTGTAAATCATTTTGTGTGATCGCTTTTCACTGGTTAGAGTTAAAATTATATATTACATTCTATACAGAGTGATTTATCAAAAGTTTTAATTTGTTTTTCAATTATATAATTATGTATTTATAACTACTATTTCTTTATATTTTTCTGCTAATTTTTCTTAAATTTTGATGTGTCAAAATAAAAATTATATATGTTTTTTTTTTCATGTTTGAAGATACATTTTTGGGTAGAAATAATGGTCTGATTACTACAAGTAGGGCATGCACTCGGTTGAAAATTACATCTACTTAGTACTTTATTTAACTCATTTTTTAAATTTCTCAAAAGTTTTACCTTATGATAAGAACAACTACCAAAAAATGACAGAGAAACAGAAAAATTTTGATTGCCGAAAATTTGATTTTAAATATTTTGGGATAACTAATGCAGTTTTGAACATAAGGACAAAATTTTTATATGTAGTTTACACACATTATAAAATTTTGTAATGGATTATTAATATAATATATTATATTATATTATATTGAGTTTCGCTCAGAATCATTTTTCGAATGCAATATCATTGTAATCAAATATTAATTATAATAAACCAATTATTTCTCCGAAAGACCGAAGGAGGAACGTTCAAAATCGACCTTCCCGATTTTTGAAAAAATATAGTATATAAATAATTTGTAAAAAAAGTAAATTACTCATTAAAAATTAAAAATAAATATCATCAGTTACCAAAAATACCATTAAATTAAGTACCGTTAAAAGCAGAAGATAGTAAGTAACATGAAAAATCCATTAATTGGAAAATATAGTAATATTATAACAATATTAAATAGTCCAATTTTTCAAAAATGAAAAACATAATATTTATGCTAAAAATTAATTTAAGTTAAAATGGCTGATCGATTTTATGTTACATTTATTTATTTTAAATAAAAAACTAGAGTTTTTAATTTGAATTTGGATGTTACTTCAGGGTTTAAGTATACTATATAAGCGTTCAAAAAAAATTCAACTTCCTCCATATTTTCGCTAATATTATTGTAATTTTTATATTTTACATTTTTCTCTAATTTGAGATTTTTAAAAAGTGTGAAAAATTCACACATCCATGAGAGAATATAATATAATATGGAAATAGCTAATAATGCAAATTAAAATCAATAAAATTACATTTTATTGAGTACCGATTATCAGATTTAAATTTAAATTAGAAATAATTTTAGATTGAATATTGAAAAATATTTAATATTTTTCCCTTTTTATTAAAAAAAAAAAAAAAAAACAAAGATAATAATAATGACTTCCTATTTGTCACACAAATTGTTTTTTATTACTAACATAAAATAAATATATGAGTTCACTTGTTTAAATGACATATAAAGGTCATCATTAAGGTTCTTATTCGATGGTTTTTCTATATAGAGGAAAATATATCATGAAGATTTGACATTTTTAATAATAATATCAATGTAAACATTTAATTATACATAGTATTATAAATCATCAAATAATATATAAATTATGATAGCCGCGTTATTTATTATTATCGGTCATTTAATTATATTAAATTAAATTTACTTGTATATTCTCTAATATTATGAAATTAAAAATTAAAAGTATAATATTATTTAAAAAAAGTTTTAACGTTTACCCAAAAATAGTCCTACATAAATTATAAAGATTTTACGAATTGCAAGATTTATTTAATTTTTAATTAATTGTTTGATACTAGAAATCTTCCAGCAATGTTATTTGAACAGAAATGTAACCTGCTTAATTATTCTAAACATGTTATGCATTATTTTGTTCAATGGGGTAGTTAAAAGACTACATTTTGTATTGCGTAAGTATTGAAGTATTATATTGTAAGAACGATAAAAAAAAAAGTTAGTTTGTATGCAAATTTAAAAAACAACTCAGATTTATCTTTTATCTTTAGTTTTAAAAAATATTGTAATTTTTTTTTTATATTTAAGTTTTTAATTATATTTTTAAATTACAAATTAATAATTTTATTTAAAATTAAATATAAATTAATTAAACATTTAATTTGCAATTTTTTTGTTCTTAAGATTGTTATTTATTATTATGTAATATGTTAGTATCATAGAAAAAATATTATGGGATGGTTTTATACATGTTTTCATAATATTTATTTAGTCATTTTGATCAATGAATGGTTTTAACTATTATATGTCAAGAGACACTGTAAATAGATATACATATTTTTTAAAAATAAAACATTATATAACTATTAATAGTTTCTTAAAAAAATAAATTATAAATATGTATATTTTTTAAAATTTTTATATGATCTCAGATAACGACAATATTAAATTATGTATAATAGTATTTCTACCCATATCATATTTTATATTTTGTATAAAATATTAGTGTAAATTCTATTATCAGACAAAATTTGTATTTTTCTGCATTTGCAGTACTGAAAATAAAATACAGTTTTAAACAAAGGTGAGTGTATGGATATAAAGTTAATATTACAATTATTAATAAAATATAATGTGTTATAAAAATTATTCTAAAGTGAACAATATAAAATAAATCTGTTTTTTTACACTGATAAAGATTAACGCCTTAAATTCTATTCTGTAGTAAACATGTTATTATAAAAATATTCATTGATATCTTGGTCTTATGAAATATTACGAAAAATAATTTTACAATAATATTTTATCTGTACTCTGGTATATTATAATATAGTCGTACGCTTATTTCTATATTTTTTTAAAAACAAAAACACGCATAAAAAAATCTATTATTTAAAAAAAAAAAATAAATAATAATGATTTATATCTAAAAATAAATCATCAATGCCAAATATTTGATTTTATTGTTTTCGGTTCCGTTAAATATATAGTTTTATTGTATTACTAATAATAAATTGGGCATTAACAATCGTTTCATTGAATGAATAACGTTTAAATATGAATTGTATCGTTGTAACAAGGTGCATAATAAAAACGACGGTGATGAGTAAAATATAATATGTTAGACACTTATCTTTTGGTACTGTTTTTTTTTTAAATGGCCTGCAAAAATATTATCTAAAGTTCTTCTTATCAACAATTCCATGTCGTACTAATAAATAGTGAGTACTAATATTAATTATCGTTTTAAGCGAGGCAATTGAAAACTTTTTTCTTCCTTCGAAACATGCAATTTCGGAATAAATAATCTATACTATTCAACAAAGACCTTTTTATATAATATATAAAAAATATTTTATATAAAAAAAAAAAATATGAAAAAACATTATTTTCAATCAGACTTAAACTAAAAACTACAATTTTTGGTATTTAGAACCATAGAAACAACACGTTCTATAAATCGCAGAAAAGGAGCAAAAAATATATAAACTTTTAAGAAAATGTTTTGTATATACATATTTTTTACTATATTGTATAATGTTTATAATATAAATTATAATTTTGTAACGTAAGATATTATTAGAAACTGTCGTAATTCATAAACGTCGGTTTACTATATTACGTATTTTTTTACTGCACACGTTTATTTTATAAACGCATAATCATTTTACTACAATTTATTTTGAATGTATTGATTTTTCCACCTTATAAAATAAAATACTCACGTACATCTCTGTTCGCCATAAGAATTCTACATATTCAGTGAATTGTCACGAGTATAATGGTCTGGGTTCGCGATTAATATTTAATCAACAACTTTTTCAAGGTATTGCCTATGTATGGATTTTTAATATAAAAACATACCTAGATGAAATCCATAGATGTTGTAATAACACGTAACAAAAAGTGAAATTCATTTTTAGTAATTTCGCTTTTTTTTATCGATATATTAATTTGATTCGTATTAAATATTAATTTAATAATTTTTTTTTTATTATATAAATCATAACATACGGACAAATAATTGAAAAAAAAAATTAAATTAACAGTTGTTAAATTGAAAACAATTTATAACTTTCTAGTATACTAAAAGTTATAATGCACAATTATGAAATTTTATAATATCCCGTTAACAAATAAATAATATCGTAACATTTTTCAATACGTTTTCACGTATTTTAGTATATTATTTTACTATTATTATGTTAGGTATTTGATTTAAAGTTTGTTCAAAAATTAGACGTGCACATACGACATACTTAATAACACATTTGCCAGTAATGAATTACACACGAGCATATGGATAAACTTTAGATGAGTCTAAAAACATGAAGTAAATGAAAATCGTACGATTAAGTTTGAAGGAGAAGTGTGTACGGGATTACCTGTCGTATGACAGCAAGATAAATGTGTTTCTGTTTTTGGAGTATGCCGGTCAGACTGTTAATTTCTCGTGGCGGTCGGTCAACTAAAACGTAACTCATAAAGTACAGTAAAATTGCTTTTATTTACATAAATAAAGTAAGCACAAAAAAAAAGTGTAAACAAAATGAAACAAACTGTTTTATACATAATAAAAAAAAAAACAAAAAAATTAAATTTATAACAGTACAACAAAAAATGCAATAAATTTAATCGTTATATCGTATTTTTATCGTTCTCGTGGATGCACGATCGATTTTCGCAAATACATATATTTCAAACACGCAATAGCGCCAGATGAGTACAATATTAAACATCCATTTGTAGTTTGATATAATATATTTATATTATAATCTCACCGTACAATATCATGTATATTATAAGTTTCGATTACGATTCGGGTTTTATATGTCCTGTTCAATGATGGAAAAGATTAAAAAGATAAATCTTTTTAAAAATTACTTAATCCAAGTTCAATTTCCAGGTATAAAATATAAACTAATTCATATTCTATTTCATGGTTTAACTAGTTTAAGTTCACGTTCATAGATTTGCACTATAATTATATTATTCTTAATAATACTATAATTTAATTTAATAATTCTGAAAACTATTAACCAAATGACAACATAATATATGTATATGTATAAATATGAATAATAAAAGAAACATTTAAATTAAAACGGAAATATTTCGTTTTTTCGATCAAAATGAAATTCTGCGAAACAATGAACTTGTTAAAAGATAAGAATAAGAACTTAGTTTTCGTTAAAGTAAATTGTTTTGAAAATAGAACTCGTTCGTGTCCAGTTTACACAAAATGGACGAATTCACATGAACACGTTCTTTCCCATAACTGTTGGAATTTAGTTTTAGTATTGATTACGTGATTGTCACTGGCGGTTCATACTGTGGAATCGTAGTATGCAATACAACAAGTTACTCGTTTTTATTATCAGTATATAATCATAAATAATCACTACACAATATATTTTTTGTGTACGCATTTTTTACTCGCGTGAAGTTTGGATATGTATAACGTATGATAATTAGTAAAAAACCGAACATTGTCAATTTTTACATCTAGTGATTCTTCTAAGTATGTCCGTGCATGTTCTGATTTTCATCACCACGTCTTGCTGCATCAGGTTGAAGCACATAGCGATTAGCGCCATGCCCAGCATCAAGTACATGGAACAAAGTATGAAGCTGAGCTCGACCCCTTGAATTGGACTGGACCCATTTCCTGGACCGGTGATGTTGCTACCCGGAACAAAGTCACCGAATCCGATGGTACTCAACGATATGAAACAGAAATATGATCCGTCGAAGAATTCCCAGTCTTCCCATTTGGAAAATAATATCGCACCTCCGGATATGTACCTTGAAAAGCAAAAGATAACTATTTTAATACTGAAATTGAACATTTAAAAATTTGAACCCCTATAAGCTATACTCCTATAAAATAATATATAATGATTATAGATCAAAACAGTAAACAATTATAATTCTTTTCGATAGATTATATTATTAACATTATACGCCAAGGAGGATCACAATTTAAGATGTGGATAAAAACATTTTCTAGACCATCGTTTTAAGAAACATCATGAGTTTTGTTTTATTAGACAGGAAGGGCGGGGTAAATGGAAATCACATATTTTAAATGGAATTTTCCTATAGCTATTTTGTTTTCTAAATGTCTATATTCGAACGGTAAAGTATGCACAATATATAATGTCTAACGTGAGTGTTTGTTTATTTCCGCAGAACAATTACGTTTGCTTTTCCTGTGCGTTAAATCGAAAATTTTACTTTGCAGAGAATATATTTTTTATTCAACTTATTTTGTTTATATTGTGCATAAACCAACTGCGAAACTTTATTATTATAAAAATACAAATTATTCTCCGTAAAAATGTACAATTGGATCAGTATCAGATCTAGTGTATTATCATGGGGGTGAAAACAAAATATGCATGCACGTATTATGTGTATTACCTGTACATATGGCTGATATCATAAAACATAATCACAAGCACATTAAGTAAACCATGAAAAATTCTTTATTTTACCTACTAGGGGGGATAAATGACCATCATATCCTCTCTATATATCTGCATTTTGCATTGGATCATAGTAATTACTGATTACAAACCTAATGTTATACGTATGATCATTTAATAAAATATATATCTCAATCTGATAATTTTATGTCCGTTATCTATAATAACTATAAACTGACTTGATATTATCGCTATCGAATAATCATATTATTCTAAAAATATAATTCGTACAAAAACATGATGATAATAAATAAAATAATAATGTAATAATTTTACGTTACACAGTTGTGGATACTATACGTTCGAGTGTAGCTATATTGCATACTCAGAGCGCCGTGTTATCGACATTTTAGCACGACTACTTAGTCAAAAATGAGGTTATTATACTTTAATGTTCGAATGTTTATTCTATAATTTTTTTTGTCATGATGATAAGATAATATTTTAAGAGTTTTACACGATAATCAGAACTTCGCGCTACAAAAATTACAGAAATAACATTTAACAATATTATAATTCCCATTATTTTTGTAATACGAAATATTGATTATCCTGTATACAAAAAAACTTAATAGTCCAAGTCTGAAATGTTAAACAATTTAATCTAATTCCGTTGACTGTTATTTAACTGTATATTCTAAGTCAAAATGATCATAACTTTTTTTTATAGTTTGTCATTTTATAATATTATAAAATAAATAGTATACACCAATATAGTAAGCGCACTTTGCGCAAAAAAAATAATTAAAATTGTATTATTTATGGTATAATATTTGAGTAAAATTTGAAAAATGTATAAAATATTAAAACTGAAACATTTATAACATAAAATATATATATATATATAGTAATTTATGTTAAAGTTCTTAGGAATAGTTAACAACATGCTAGAGAATAAATTTCACATAAATTTGAACACACAGCGTATTATTTATTTATACTATGATGAGACGATGAGTGATAGCGTTATAAGATGGTATAGGAATCAGCAATGAGGATAATGAATATTATTTGAAAATTTCAACTTATAGCCGGTACACAAGCTTAGTGAATCTACTGTGGTCGTGCTTTAAATAATTTAACATTGTATATAACGGGTCTGGTATATACTTGTAAATTATAGCACAAACACAGGTTGTGCACAATGAAATATAAACAAAAACAAATTTCAAAATATATATTTATTATGCATAGAAAATTAACACAAGGCAGTAAGTGATAATATATAATTAAAAACTTTTAAGTTATAATCTATTATTTCTGGTCTAAAATAATTAATATTTGTTAAAATTGATCAATTAAAACTTTTAATTCTTTAAACTATAGATGTCGTCATTTTCATTAATTATTTATTTTTATAATAGGTTTTTTTTAATATCGGAAAACTCAATTTATTAATAGGCCATCGAGGTTTTTATTTTAGGTACATTTTCTGTTTTTAATTATTCATATTATATTTTATAAATTTCACGCTATACGTTATTGAGTTGATTATGCATTTTAATTTTAAATGTTATATACACTAACCTAACCTACATTACGCTTTCTACGAATATTACTCCTTGTACCTATATTATAATTTAAATTGAAAAACAAAATAATAAGTTTTGATAAATAAACATAAGTTTTAATCACATCATAATTACACTCGATTTACATATTATATAATTTTCTTTGACATAATATGTTTTATTCTTAATTGTTTACTCGCTTTATTCTTATATCATATTATATTTTTCAACGTAATAAATAACTGATTGTTATGTTTTGATAGTAACATTGAATGTTTTGTAAAATAATATTGATGATTTAATTAAATTTACGCAAAATTGTTGATGTTCTTCCGAAAGTTAATAGCTCCCATGTTACTGCGACAAATATTTATTATTTTCATTGTTAACGAACGATCAATAAAAAACTGATTAAAGATGGTTGACCGACACGGAAATCGAAATCTTTACCTATAGTATGAATAATCGTAATAGGTATCGAAAAAATATTGAAAACAGCGATAGAGCGATAATGCAAACGGATAATATTATAAATTGTAGTGCTTATAATGATATTATAATGAGATCGTTTGACACACAATTGGAGGCGGCGCTGTTCGTATGTGTTGGATTTAATTAAATTTAATCCTTATCGAGTGCGCGTTATGGTTAAACACATAAATCTAACAAAATAGAACATTGACGAATCGCCTTGCCCTAGGGTAATTCCACTGAAAACTTGAAAAGCTGCTTCAATACTATATTACTAAAATATAAAATAAAAATATTATATCATTCTCTATTACAATGTAGTTATTTGATCACCACAATATCAATACATTATAGCAAAGCGATAATCATTGTATTCTTTTTTTTTGAAGAGTAAAACAACAATCGATACTATTACGATCCACGATTCTATCGTATTTTGTTAAATAATTAGAAACATAAAACCATTTATTAATAATTATTATACCATAATATACTCATTTTTGAAAAATAATCTCTATAAATTATTTAAATCCTAAATTAAATTTTAATATTATTATTATAACATGTTTATGCGTTACATATATTATATTTCTAAGATCATCCATAAAATATACTTGGGCACTAATAATATTTTCCAAATAATTTTGAAAATTATGTAAATACAAACAATAGAGTTAATTCTACGTTCCGAACTTAAAAGTGCACTAGAAATTATATAATTATTACAAATTTCCATTTTATATTAACATTTCGTTTTAATATTATAAAAATAAACCTTTTAAATATAATAAAATAATTCACGTTCAAAGTAAGACGTGTGCGATGTAATATTATATATAGTTTATCGCGTAAAAATGCAAACGCCGTTAAAAATATTGATGTCTTCATGTTTTACCCGGTCGACTTTGACAGTGAACGTAATAATATATAATGTTATAATAAATTGTGTCTTATAATAACCATCGACATCCATATATTTTATTAGCGACATTAAAAAAAAATTAGTTTTTTTTTTTTCAAATATACTATAGTTTATCTTATATTATAGTATAGAGACGCCAGAAAATGTATTATATTTGTACAATATTTACACGAAAGGTATAAAATAAAGTCGTGAATTTCTCAATAATATATAAAATTTAATAAAATAAATATAATTTTGTATTATTTCCCGTTATTTTCGCACTTTTTTAAAAATATAGACTATATTATCTCATAACTTTGGATTAACGTGACTAATGTAAGAAAAAATCGTAAACAATTATTAGTGATAACAATAAGACAATAGTCACAAAATCTTAACCTCAGGCAATGAACATAGTTTTAATCATTATAGATTTTATACTAACAGACTGTCTGTCATCTCGTTTTAATGTATCAATACAAGTAATGCCTTTTGCCTACTATATAATATCTACTGTAAAACAACACTGCAGTTCTATGGAAAATAGTTTCACAATGTAATTTCTTTAAGAACTTTTAATATATTTTACTTGTATTATGATTTTAATAAACATTTTGATCGTGATAATATTTTTAAAATTTATATTTATTCTATCATCTGTCAAATTAATTGAAGATAAGATAAGGTTTATTTGCATTAAACAATAACGCGAAGTGATTTTAAGTCAAAAACACTAATTATCAAACAATTTTCAAACAAAAATTCAAACACATTTATTTTAATACAATTATGCATTTGCCATGTTTTCGAATTATATCAATTGAATCTACCAAACAAAAAACAATAATAACTAACTAATTAATTGGCATCAGATAAAAATGTTAATAATATTATGATATAATTATATAGCATGCGCTATGGATTAATTAATTACCTTTGAGATAAAGGTTGGATAAAATTGAAGTTTTTCAATCTTTATTTGTCGTACCAAAAGGTAATTCAGTTTCAATTATATTATCTTTAATAGAAAAGCCAATTAAAAAAAAAAATAAGTGGAAAAGTCGATTTTGAACGTTCCTCCTTTGTCCCTTCGGTTCTCGAAGAAATTAATGGTTTATTATAATTAAGATTTGAATGCAATAATATTGCATTCGTAAATACGATTCTGAGCGAAACTCAATATAATACAATATATACTGATAAACAGTTTCGAATGTTTACCACGTGTATAAACTACCTATGAGAATATTAAAAAAAAATTAGTCCCTACGTTAAAAAATAAACTATTTATCACGCAATAAAAAAATTGAAAATAACGGAAACCGTTGTTTTGCCGATTTTCCGCCATTTTTTAGTAATTTTTCTATTCATAAGGGAAAGCTTTTGAAAAATTCGAAAAATGAACTAAATATAGTATAAACTAGATGCAATTTTCTACCGAAATCTTACCCTAATTGTGGTAATCGTAACATTATTTCTACCCAAAAAGTGTCTTCATTCCCTCCCCCCCCCCAAAAAAAAAAAAATCATCATTGTAAAACCAATAGGAATGTAGCTTTGCTCAGAATCTAAAAAATATAATTTATCTGGTTGTTGCCAGATTATTTATCCATTTATTTAATATACATTCTTTTCATTATTTTTCAATGTTTAATAGTAAGAATATAAAAGTAAAAATCAATCACACATAAATGATGATACGTAAAATATAAAATAATAATATTATCCACAATACTATTAATTTGAATAAATTTCCGTTAGATTAACACGCGGTTCTTTGTTCGGTAACCGCGGTATCGGCAAATGTATATTATATTTTTAATATTTCTGCGAGACCTGAAAACAATTCTACACCGCCGTCTGGTTCGGTATACCGCGGTAGTGAACAATAACTCAGTGGCAAATCTAATTCGAAAGTCTCGCCCTCGAACACAATTTACGACCGAATACGTCCCCCAGAACCATATATGTACAACAGACTCGGCCCCATCGTCGTCTAACAACTTTTTTTTTTTTTTCTCGCATTGTTGTCAATAGTTATATAATATATATACGGTCGAAAACCGTCGCCGGGTGTACTTCCTTTGCGTTTTTAATACGTGCGCGACAACGACGCAGTCTTGACGGCGGAATTTCTTCCGAAAAACTCGACCGGTCGGATGACGCGCGAGAAGACCATAAATCAGTCGGCAGCCTACTCTCACGCTCTCAAGCATACTATTTCTTCGGGGGATATCGAATGTATATATGTGTCTGCCGTTATTCTTGCGCGGTGCGCGTCTTGTCGTTTATATCCTTTATCTCTTTGGTCGGCGGCAGATAAAAGATAAGGAAAAGAAAAAATATATATTTACAGGATGTATATCGCCGGAATTTGACAAGTTTGTACATTTTTTTTCATGACGAAAAACGGCGAATCCAAGGGATATACCCTGTATGTCATTTACATATCAGATATACCCGTCGAGTGACAATAAGGATACGCCGCGGAAAGTAGAAATTCGTGATAGACGATACGGTCTGCGCTGGAGAATAGCGGTAAAAGTAGATCCGTAATCGTTATATTTGTATATTATCAGAAACTTTACTTATCAATATGGGTTACCTTTGAAATATAAAGTATATTATATTATTGGAAAGTAAAATAATTTCGAAAATCACGCATTGTTTCGCTTTTCTCGATCGATAACGAATATTTGTATTTAATACCAATTTTATCCTTCTTTTTCGGGGGCTTATAAAATATCATTATAACGGTAGTCATATTATACGTAGGCGCTTTTACGTAGATTAAATGAATTCTATAAATTTAATTTTTATTTATTGAAATACAAACTTTGTTTTTTCATTTCTGAGCTTTAATACTAGTGCTTTTTAATTTTCTTTCTAAAATCCGAAATAGCTATTAGAATTTTAGAACTTTTTTGCTTGTAAATACTCGTAAAAAAAATTGGTGCTTTATTTTTTACGAATTATTTAACTTTAAAAAATTATACATTTCGTTAAATTACTGCGGTATAATTTAGTGAATAGTAATTTTTTGCCCTCTCTTTTCGTTTTAGGAGTTTGAATATTAGTGATATAATTCTCGATATAACTATAATAACATAACAATTTTATTATGATATTACTATAGAAGAGAAGACAAAAGTTTTCGTCTAATATTTAAATGAACAATATTATTTTACCAAAAACAATTTTAATATAATTAATTTTATAAAAAAAAAAAATAGTTTTTAAATCTCATTTTTTTAACGTTAAGATATATAAAAATCAGTTTTTTTGTAAAAAAAATTATTTAAAACTTATGAAAGTCGTTATGTCTTACAGAGATATTATTTATTTTGGAAGATGATTATATATAGCTTTATATTATAATACAGCTAGGTGTCTAAAACTTATATTATAAATACATAAATATCAGAATACAGAAAACGTCATAGGTATTCGTTAGAAAAGGAAAAATCAATTTTTAAGCTCTCTGTAAAATTAAGTCACTTAGAAGGTATTCTATTCCTTCTCTTGGACGTTTTAATATGACGAACAAAAAATTATTACGATATAGAGGACAAGAAAATGATACGATATTTCGTATTGTTGTTAGAATTTGTGGTATATTGCGTGGTTGGTATAATTAATTATAATAAAATATCTAGGAATAGTTACGAGTGTGCAACATAAGTGTATTATGCGACTAGTTTTAATTTTTGTTTAGGGTAAAAATATAATACCCAGTCAACTTCAACAAATCTCAAGCGTTTTGTAAGAGTGGCTAACAATTTCCAGAGTTTGGCAGCTCTCCCTATCTGTCGGTCCCAAATGGCCTAATATAAATTATAAATTAACTCAATATCTATACTGCACATTTTATCTAAATGAACTAATTTTATTAATCAATTTTAATTTACGAAAAAGATAGCGTGAAAAAAAGTTAATATAGCGTTAATACCGACTGGGATACGCGGAAACAGAACTTCATAATACGTATCGAAGAAAACGACATGTAGAAAATTATAATTCGTGTTTGAGTGTCAGAATTCACTTAGAAACTCGTGGATTAGCGTTGCATAATAAATAAATAAATAATTTATACGAATACGTGTGCACCATAAAGAATTTAATAGAAAAAAAAAATGACCAAGAAATTGAATTAAAACATAATATTTTAAAACAATTTATATTGTGTCCATCAGACAATTTATACGGTTTTATTCGTATTTTATTATATAACAGTTGTACGACAAGTATGCAAATAATATTATACCTTTGTAGATATTATTTAATAAATCATATTGTAAATCGGGCGTTTGAATCTCGCGATTTTCGTAAGTAGGTAAATTAGAGGTATTTCGGTTTCGGTCCGAAACCGACCCTAATCCATTTATTATGCATAACACTATATAGATTTATATATTTTGTAAATTTCCATCGTTTTTATTATGTTTTTTTTTTTTTTCATTGCAATGTAATCTAACCTACCTAAATTTACGCATTCGAAACGCGCGTCACCCGATTATCTCGTTGTTCGCAAATAAATCATGTAAAATATTTTATGCAAAGTCGTTATGCTACGAATTTTATCGCGAGAGATTATACGCTATTTTACATAGTTTACGTAGACTCTAGTCGAGACGATCGTCCCGTTTTCGCCGAGTTCCACGCACGTTTTACGAAATGAATCGCAATCATTTTAATGCTTGTATATTGTAGTGTTTTCCGTTAAAATTTATTAATTTCGGTTATTTGTTCTGCGAAAAACTTCGGGGTTCGCTAAATCGACTGTCGTTTGTCTTCTTTCCGTTTTTATTATTTTATTTTCCGCTCATTATTTATTTCGGACAAACCACGAGTTCCCGTTATAAAAAAAAAAAAAAGAAAAAAGAGGTAAACAGAGGCTAGGATTTTTAAAAAATAATATTTACACGTAGTTTACTCGCGTAGTACCGCCGGGGAAAAATTACATACAATAATTCGGTTTAACCATTGCCGCGCACGGATAATATTATCCGAGTGGTGTGCGTGTAATTGGCACGTGTTTTATTTTTGTTTTGTCTCGGAATCGACCCATTTTCTCGTCTCCTTCGGAATGTTTTCCGGTGGAAATTCGAATAAAATATTATTATATCCGGCAGAAAACTTGATTTATCAGATAAACATGGGAGAGCATTTCCTAGGTAAACCTTAATACTTCCCCCAAGAACTGTTATATCCCTCGAAACGAATATATATAATTAATATACTGGTCATAATATTATATTATTAATATGACCCATATTATGTAAGTAATACTTGAATTTAGTTTCAATTATATATTAGCAGCAAATTGGGTACCAAATTTATTATAACATTATAGGTTTACCGATAAAAAACAGACTCGTTGTAGTTTAGGTTACGATAGAGTCTTTGTTACTAATTTTGTACAAATATAATTTTATGTTGTTCGTTGGGCGTTATGTTTTGTTTTCGTCACTATACAAATCATTAGGTGTGAAATCCACTGAAAAATGTATTTTACAACAATATCAAATACGAACACAGTAGAAAACAGCAAGTCTGATAAAATAAATACAACAGATTCTCCTCCATTCAGTTGTCCTGCTGTATATTTTACACAAACAAATATAGTCTATTATATATATATGTATAGTCTAAATTGTATTATATTATGCCCAGCAAGTATTGTAAATCAGCTAACAATGTAATACGTTGTTAGTAGTTTGCCAAATTGGTAACCTACTTTCTGAATTTTATATAACTTCATGTATGTAGCGTATTGAGTATTGACGTTTTCAATCTATAGAAAAAAAAAAGTTTGTTCTTAGGTACCAGTACTATACTACCTAATTCCTATACTGGTATATAATATTTTCTTCTATACACGATTATTTACTTTCTCTTAATATATACGTTTATTGAGTGTACTGAAAGAATACCAAAAAAGTGTGTGTGTTATTTGATAATTACAACAAGATGAGTGATTAACTGCGATACAGAATATTTTATAATAATAATGTAAATAAATCGAGTAGTTATATACTATTTTCAAATAATTGTAACAAAATATTAATAATATTATCTAACAACTGTTGTGATAATATATCATTACATGTGTTCATTTAGTTATTTAAGATTTAACTACAAATAAGTTTAGTTAACATTAAAAGAAACAACGCTACAGAAGTTTATGTTTTCCTTTTCAAATTTAATAATAAGTAAATTTACTCAAATTTTATTATTATAAATAAACTGGAGTAAAAAGATTTACATAGATGGTAGATAATTATCATTTGAAAAAAAATGTTGGGACCAGATCAGGATATATTGTAAATAACATAAATATTAAAAACTATATGTTTTAGGTATAATTAAGTTTACCAAACTCATATTGCTTTACATAGTTATATTTAAAGTTAAAATTTGAGTGAATACTTTAATTAAACATATTTTATTATTTGTATACTTATATGAAAACATAATATTAAACCAAAATTATTTGTAAAATATAATTACCATTAAAATCTCTTCTTTAAGTTATCTTTAATTTTTAAATTATAATATTCAACAAAATATTATGTGAATATATTAATAAAATATATAAATTAAAAGAAAATTTAAATAGTTTTAGTTGAAATATGAAAATTTTAATAATTTTAGGGTTTAAAACATAAATAATATTATTTTTGTTACAAGAAACTATACATTTTGTTGCAAAATATAATGAAATAGATATAGGTAAACAAAAATATTATGTCAAGTATAATGTACGAAAGAATACAGTATCTGCAATAATAATGTACTATAATTTAGAAAACAAATTCAAATAAATCTTTGGATTTTTAAACAATATAATTTTAAACAGATTATGAAAGTAAATGTGCCCACAAGAGTACTAAATTAGGTATATGTTTTAATACGTATATTTTTTAAAAAGAGAACATTACACTTCTAAACTAAATTTAGTTATTATATTTTAATATTCATATATCTAACAATAGAAAAAAAAACAGTTTTTATATTATTATGTTGAAATGTAATAACTCAGGAGCTACAATCGTTTTTGTTTTTAAGAAAAATTAGCGTTATTTAATTTCCACGTATTTTCTAAATATTAAATTATAAAAAATAGAACATTCAAAGAATTCTCAATTTTATATTTTTAATTGACGGAACTTTAAACCGTCACTAAAGTATAATATAAATTTTCAACAGAGATCATTATTTATACGACCAAGTTTGTCGTGAAAAAAACGACAATAATTCAAACTCTGAGAGCTTTTTTTCTTCGTCGGTTGTAGCATTGTACTTTTTTCTGGACATTTAAAGGCAGGTCAATAAAAGTTATAATCAAACATTTCCTAAGAATGTACAAATAAAAAAATGATCGGTAGAAAACAACGAATCGCATTTTTGAAACTATTGCGTTTTTTAAATGAAATCGATTGATCATAAGAAAAATAATGATCATTTTCATATAATGTAATTAAACATACAAAGAAAAGTAAAATATTATAAGTAAAATGTAAATAAATATAAATATATTTTTAACAAATATCGAGCTTCAAAAATAATATTTTTTCCAAGTAAATTATTATAAAATATTATTGTTATCGAATAAAACAATATTTATATCGTTTCTGTGATAAAATAAAAACATTCGTTTCCCTTAAATAATCGCGCATATTGACTTTATAAAAAAGTGTTAAATATACAAATTAATTGAATTTCCTTTTAAGTACGACACAATATCTCGAGTTTTACAAGCCTATTCGCATATTTCGCTAAATTAGTTACTCGCCGAAATAAACTTCATATATTTGCGTAATTTTCATTGAAAAACTTAATTATTTTCTCACGTCACAAAGTATAATATAATATAATAAATATATAAGTATACGTGTTGGGTATATTAAATTAACGAATTTTTCCGAATTTTCATGAAGACCAGTGAAGATAACTCACAATATAATATAAATATCTTTAAAAGATTATTTAAGATTAATGATTAAATATTGTTGATAATTTATCTTTAGAATTTAGATGATTAGGTACATTACTGATCTAGAGGATAATTAGACTAATAAATTGACACTTTATGTAATTTATATGAATATTGCAATAAATTAAAAATATAATTACAATGTTGTTATTAAATTATATCAAAAAAATCATGAATAACGATGAGAAAATTAATAAAAATTAACTTATAATCGGCATTAAGAGATATATATTTCATTAAATTTTGAAAATAGAGATTAATATGTGTAAAGTAATGATTAAAGCATTTGAAAGTAGATTTAAATTAAAATATTGTATAATCGATCATTATGCATAGGTGTAATTGACCGAATTACTTTTAACAAAAATATTAAAAATAGAGTTATCTTGGAAAATGTTATATAGAATATATTAAAACAAATAAAAAATATAGATAATTATAAAAAAAAAAAAATTTGCTCGTTTTAATCGTAAATTTAAATAGTAATTGAATATTTATCTTGTTAGGAACTTCAAAGAAAATTTCTTTTTTAATATTCAAAATAACTGGTTGTCAAAGAACAAAAATTATTAATCTAAAATAATTATTAATTAAACAAATATTTTTTTTTAATTATACATAGTTCATCCATTCGTACAATATCGAATATGAAAATTTTAATATTCTGTCATTTAAAATTAAGAAGAAACATAGTAGAAAATATTTTTAAGTACTTCATGAGAAATTTATTCTTTGTGCCGTCACACGGTAGTTTGGCAAATTAAAAAGGCTATTAAGTAAACTTGATCATGTTTGAAACTAATCTAAAATTAGATCTATAATCAACATTAAAACTTTGATAAAAACTTTATGTAATGTTTGATTACATTCGGAAAACATTATTTAATAATGATTAGATTAAATAGTTTAAAATTATATCGATGTATATTGTAATTTATATGAAACATTCAACTCGATAATTGGATATAACTTATTTTGTTTTTATGTTCTCTTATCAGTTCAGTTTTGGCTAAAATTATGTTTAAAATATATCGACATTAATTTTTATTCATAATAAAATCATTTTCAAAAAAATAACTGAAATATTTATATTTGAATAAAAACTTTCAAAGTACTTTTAAATTGTATTTTCTTGCGCCAGTGTAAGAAAACTTTTGGATTTTTCATGCAACTGATACTTAATACATTATCCTTCAGATTACATAATATTATATACTTATCTTTTACTTATTTCGACACGATTCCAAACATTTATATATGAATACTTCCTTGTGTATAATACAATATTCAATTAATCGAGAATACTATATGTTGATATATTTTCTTAACGCTTTATTTTTTAATTAAATTAAAATTTTTGCATGTTATAGAAATTTCTCTAAAATCGTTTCATTTATTACAGTTTAATATTGGTAGTAAAAATATATCAAAGACTATAATTTATAGGCTTAGGCTGTATATTATTATGTAGTGTATCCATAGAGCTTTAAATAAATATACTCTCCATATTGTTATCAATCTTGCATTTAGATAAAGATACTTATCATTGTTTTATGTGCATACAAAAAAGAGAAGGAAAGATTTTCCCAACTTGTAACTCTGTCTCTTTTTCACTATTGCTGATGTTTTATTTTCTACGCGTAGTAAATTCCTTTATATATGGTTACTCATATTTTTATATGAGAATATCTAATCTTATTTTTAAAATTTACAAACCAAAATGAACGTATCCAAGGAAAAAATTTACTTACACAATTTTATAATTCGAAATTATAAATTTTTACTTAAGTGTCCATCAAATTATAATAACATAATAATATTTTATATATTTGTTTAAATTATTTAACCTTTAGTTATTGGGCCAAGTTATTTGGAACAATAATGATTTCCGATCAGGTATTTTTTTTCGAAATAATCAGATATACGAAATTATTAAATACCTAGTAAATTCGACAAATATACAGATATATCTTTATTGCCTTATAATTTATTTATTTTTATTGTAATTTTGAGACTTGTAATATTATATTGAAATTAAACGAGACGAGTAATTTAAAATATATATATTAATTTTTTTGGTTTGAGTATTATAATATTCGAAAATAACCAAATAATATTATAATTTTTACTCGAAGTACAAGAAATAGTATTTCCATGCAAAACATAATATATTATGCTATGTTTATTTTAGCTACAAACCCTGCACGTTTCTTTTTATATTAAAAATTCAGTGTTTGGCTATACATGAAGACAAAGTGCTCTTTTTTTTAAAAAATATTTGACACAAATATTTGAGTGTACCTTATCTTATTTATAAGATATTATTGGACATTCAAGTTTTTTGGTACACAAGTATGTTGAATTTTTATATTTGTATCTCTTCTGAATTTCTTCTAACGGATTTATATAATTAATTTTTTTATGATAGCATTGTTATCTATTACGCAGATATCAATAAATATATACGGATAAAAATAGTGTATTTTTATATTCGATTAGGTTATTATATTATTATCGATCATCATTGTTGTTCATCTTACCCGACCATTATGGTTAGACACAAAGATATAGGTACGGTAACCTCTTGCATGTCGTTGAAGCTTAACGATGAACTTCCGTCGGTCGTGCCCTCGTCGTCGCTCTCCTCGCCCTCGGTGAGCACGCCGGTATTCAGTTTGAAGTCTCGCATATCCATCTGACAAATATAATGTATGATATTATTAAATTTCTATAAGAATAATGCCGAAGCAAATCATAAGACGTCGTCGGAAAACGACAACGGAATTCACGGTTATCATCATAGTATGTAGTATGTATAGTTATAATATTGTTATTATTATTATTATTTTGAGTAGGGATAAGGGAAAATATTCTCGTGAACCGCGAACCCCCTCAACCAATGTTAGTGATTAAGTGGTGCGCGCGCCCGCATGCAATACATCAACGTCATTTTTGATTTAGTATCGACAGTGCGGGTTGGGTAGCCATGGTAGGTACCTACCTAATAATATAATGCATATATTATATAGTATTGTTATACCATTACTACGTAGGTAAAAATAATATATAAATATTAAATATGGATCGTTAACCGCAGAAAAAAAAAGGACGAGATTGATTTTTCAATTTTAAGAGATACGAAATATCAATAATATACAGGGTGTTTCTGAAATGCATGAGGAGACTAATATAGGCATATTCAGTAGGATGAGCAAAATTAAGATATTTTTGAAATTTTTGTTTAACTTCAACACCTGAATTTTATCGATATATCCTTAGAACGGTATCTTAAATGTAAAAATAAATACGAATATATTATTTCTTGCAAAGTTCTCATACAAATCGAGATATAACATGGTTTTTGAGCTTGTCGCGCGTTTTTGACGCTTGGTGTCGCCAGAATCAAAATAAATGGTGTGATATATCATTTTGTATGAGAAATTTGCAAGAAAAATGGTAATGTAGTTTATTTGTTCTTATTTAACACACCTGATTAATTAGAATAATTTTTACATTACAGAATAACAAAAATCAAGTGCAAAATATTAAAAAAAAAAATTTATTTTATAAAATGTGTCTAATGTTCCCCACTATTCACATACAACAACATTTTAACATTTATAAATTATAGAATTTATTGTTATTAATTTTAGTTTTAAGTGTTTAAATTTTTAAGCATTATAAATTATTATAAAATATTGTAAATGGGTATCTATTAATAGGTGTAATGTCATAAACTCATAAATTAATGATAAAATAGATAAAGGCCTTTAAACTGGAATTCCAGTTTTTAATATAACGATAACTTGTTAGATATTATAGTTTATACCTACTTATTATTATTAATATTTTGTAATTGTACTTTTATCGTTATTATTACAATATAAATTTATACACAATATTCAGTTCAATATTACAGCATTAAGCAACAATTTGAATTTATTTTAAAATAAGCACTTCAAGTTTATTAAATTAAATTTTGTGTTATGGAGTATACTAATGTTGAGTATGCAGATATGGTTTTTATATTAGGTAAGTATAATTTTTTATTGTGTGTTTATTTAGTAGGTATTTTTGTATACAAAATATGTTTATATTTTAAACGCTATACGTAAAAACAAGTAATAATAAAAGAAATGTAATATTTAATAGTTATTTAATTTTGACTAGGTTTAGCTGATGGAAATGGAAATCTCGCATCAAGATTATGGACAGAACGATTTCCTTATCGGAAAACACCTCATCCAAATACTTTTTTTGCAACTTATCGTCGTCTAAGAGAAAATGGTAAGACTTTTAAATAAAATTTTCATTTTAAATGAATAATATTCTAAATTTATAAATTTTATTCTATTTATATATTTTTCTTTTAGGCACCATTAGACCTGATAATATTAATCGTGGACGACTGAGAAGTGTATGTAGTGTTGCAAATGAGGAATTGGTGCTTAATTTAGTACATAGAGATCCTTCACTAAGTGTCCGACGTGTATCAGAAATTACTAGAATTTCTCCTGCAGTAGTATGGAGAATACTGAACCAAAATAATTTGTACCCTTTTCATAGACAACGAGTTCAAGAATTATTACCACATGACTATCCTGCAAGGTTAATTTTTTCGCAAACTATTATTGATAGGATCGCGACAAATCCGACATTTTTAAAAAACATTTTATTTACTGATGAGGCTAGATTTACAAAAGATGGAATTTTTAACCAGCACAATTTACATATTTGGTCTGAAGAAAACCCGCATTCCATTCGTATAAGAAGTTCCCAGTATAAATTTAGTATAAATATTTGGTGTGGTTTGATTGGAAATATTTTATTAGGTCCTCATGAATTACCAGATAGATTAAATGGTCATGGATTTTTGCATTTTATTATGTACAATCTTCCAATAATTTTAGAAAACGTACCATTAGAACAGCAAGAAAGAATGTGGTTTATGTTAGATGGCGCTCCTCCTCATCATACGAATGCAGTTAGACAACAATTACATTATCTTTTTCCTGACCGTCTAATTGCTAGAGAAGCTGGAAATAATGCTGAATATCGTCCAGACATAAAATGGCCACCCCGTAGTCCTGATTTAAACCCATGTAATTTTTTTTTATGGGGTTTCATGAAAGAAAAAGTATATCTCACCGAAATAAATACTAGGGAAGAGCTTTTAATGAAAATAAATAATGCCGCTGATATCATTCGTCAAACACCAAATTTGTTTGAAAAAACATGGGCTTCATTACACCGTCGTGTGGAAAAGTGTATTAAAGTAAACGGAGGTCATATTGAACACATTTTATAAAATAAATTTTTTTTTTAAATATTTTGCACTTGATTTTTGTTATTCTGTAATGTAAAAATTATTCTAATTAATCAGGTGTGTTAAATAAGAACAAATAAACTACATTACCATTTTTCTTGCAAATTTCTCATACAAAATGATATATCACACCATTTATTTTGATTCTGGCGACACCAAGCGTTAAAAACGCGCGACAAGCTCAAAAACCATGTTATATCTCGATTTGTATGAGAACTTTGCAAGAAATAATATATTCGTATTTATTTTTACATTTAAGATACCATTCTAAGGATATATCGATAAAATTCAGGTGTTGAAGTTAGACAAAAATTTCAAAAATATCTTAATTTTGCTCATCCTACTGAATATGTCTATATTAGTCTCCTCATGCATTTCAGAAACACCCTGTATATTATAAAGCATATGACGTGTAAAAAACTTGAAATAAAACTATGTAATAGTACACGCGGGTCCGAAGTTTGTTAAAAATAAACAAAAACTCCCACTGGACTTGTCTCCGCGAGTGTTTACATCGTGTTAGGTATTCCTATTACTGCAGGATTTGTCTCTTTGGATACAGGTTTTACTTCGTAAAAGTAAATTTAAATAGTAATTTATTCGTCTAAGTACGACTACACATATGGGAATTTAAACCATTTTTATTAAATTATTTATGATTTATTAGTATATTTATACACATACAAAATATATATTTTGTAAATACGAATGTTAAAAAACAAATATACATTGATGTTTGATCGTTTATTCTTTTAAAGATTTTTTGTTATGTACATATACTCGTATATAGTAAAGTGATTATATAGACTTCTGTCACCGCCGCCGCCGCCACCGCATCCACCACCGCCACCCCTTTACCCACTCACCCAATATTATTCTCAATCATATTATAATAGTATAGCAAAATTTATTTAAAATTTTATCATTTTTTAAAATATATAAAACATATTCTATTATATTATATAGAAAACAAATAGATTTATCAGCTGCTAAAATCTGTATATTTTCATAAATTGTTACATTTTCTAAAAAATAAAAAAACATCTACCTTGCATTACACTTCCAACGTGATAAAGTCGGTAGAAAAAAAAAAATTAATATTCTAATACGAATTCTTATCACCAAAATCGTTCTAAGATTGAAATTTGCAAACAAATTGCATTATTGCATTTTACGAAGAAAATAAAACGAATATTTTTTTTAAAATACGGTACTTAATGAACACTCATTATATAATGTACATATAAAAAGCTAATTTTTAATATTTGAAAAAGGTTCGAAAAACCTATGTGTATACCATAAAAATAATATTTAATACGCATTTGGGGCGAATATTTTTAATGAACAAAAAAATTAATAAAATAATGTGCTCATCCGCTCTATCTGCAGTATATGTTAGGTAAGGTTAGGTTAAGTTAGGTTAACTATCGGATATTGTTTGATTGTACGTGCCTTCCACTGTTCCTTCCGTTGCACTGCCAACATGCGTTTTCGTCGTTTTTTGCAACCCCGGCACAGACAGCATTTCGCGTAAATCCACTTGAAACTCTTTGCCAGTATGTCGCCGATATTGGACAGGTACAACAGAAATAGCGGCATGCCCACAATGGCGTATAATATGGTCGCTAGTTTGCCCGGAAGTGTCCTAGGAGTCACGTTACCATAGCCTGCGAACAGCATAATTAGTTTTGAGATGACAATAAAATAACATTAAAATACATTTGATAATATAATAAATTCAATATTAAAAGAAACCATTATTATCGTTAAATCGAATATAATGTTATTGATCTTAACACCCGTTAAATATTCAGTTGAACGAAACGAATTTAAAGTTAATATAGTTACATTTCGTATTATTATTTAATTTAGTTAAAAGTAATATTAAAATAAAATAATTATTTATTTATTTGTTTATTTAAAATAACAGGCAAGCCCAAAAATAACAATAGTACTATTACTACTAACAAAAATGTTTTACATATATATAACAGAGAATAAATTTGACTGAAATTATTTATATAATATTAATGAATAAATACAGAACATGAATAGTGAAAACTTATGGCTAAATATTAAATGATGGGTGATTATAAGCTTCTCGCATTAAACGGATAATTGGTGAGGAGCCAAGAAAAAGAGAAGTAGAAAGAGGAATAAGGAATGTGGTCGTCGATCGCGTAGTTTGGAGTACAATTTAAAAGTTTAAAAGGGAGGTTAGTTCCTGAGAATCAACTTTGTTGGTTAGGAGGTTAGAAAGGAAAGATATGTCGGATACATGTCTGCGGTCGGATAGACTAGTGAGTTGGAGAACTTACATAACCGGAAAATAATCATGTGGTGGGTGGACAATATTAGAGCGCAAGACAACAAGGCGTAGGTATTTTCTTTAGACCATTTCCACTGTAATACTAGCTCTAGTAGTTTGAGGATTCCAAATAACAGAACCATATTCCAATATGGAGATCATCCTAAATTATCATTCTAATTATACCCAGCAATGATTAAATTACAGATTCGTTATAATAACATACACTAAAAAACATGATAAAATAATTGTAATTATTAATATATGCAAAAAATTACTTTTATATTCTCAGTATATATTATACCTATTGTGTTTTAAAATTAAAAAAAAAAATTAATAATAATATCCTAATATATACATAATAATTATATTAATATTTAAAATTTAAATATGCAAAAAATATGAGATTTTCTCGTTTAAATATATTTATTATACTAGGTAATTAACTGAGATGTATAAATTAAATAATTTAAATATACAGAGAGCTAACAATAAAGTTTAAAAAGAGGTTAAAATTCGACAAAATGTTATTCGAATAATCCTAATATATATATATATATATATATATATATATATATAACTTTAAATATAAATGTAATTACAAAGTTATGAATAAAATATATTGCGTTTATACGTAGTACCTATAAACCTACAACCAACAGGAAATGATATTCAAATTTACACTAATCCGTGTTCTATTTAGAATGTTTCACGTGCATTTGTATTATATATTTTATGATGAATATATTTTTCTTATTATAGTGATAGAGGGTGAAACAGTGATACCATATCGATCATTTCTGGACAAACATATTGGTTTAAAATTTTCTCTTTTGTTAAATCGTTTATATAAAACAATACATATTATTGTTGAACTCAAAATATACAAATTAATAAATGTTAAAATAATTTGCATTCGACGATTATCATCAATATATTTAATAATAGTAATAATAGTAATAATCCACAGAACTAATTAAACACTGGCATTTCTCTGAAAAAATAAACACGTAGGTTTCCAAAAATGCATTAATATTTAATCTTGAGCATTTAGTTATTGATGACGTTGTATTCGATAAAAAAATTTCAATGATGACGTTATAATAAAACTGGATAATTTCTAAGATTAACCTATCATGTTAAAATAAGGCGTTTGACTTGTAAAAGTGTGTTGAGAAGACGTTTAAGCAATGATTTTTTTGCGTACCATTAAAATTCGAATTGTGTCTTTCCTTCTTTTCTAACCTATGAAATATACTTGCTTTATTATATATTATATATACATTAAACGATATGTTTATAATAAAAAATCATCTTCCCCAGCTTAATTAAAAAAAAAAAAAACTGATTAACTTTTAATTCTCCACGTTCAATTTAAAATATTTGTTTGAAGTTTTATCGGTCGCGTTAACCTAACGCACATCAGTTTGTCATAATAGTCAATATTTCGTAAATTCTACCAAACAGAATAAAATACAACTAAATATTATGTTTATTTATTAAACAGACTTTGCTGACTCTCTTATTTACGCATCACTGCTTTATTATATTTTAGTATAAATATACTTCACGCGCGGAATACCCTTTTTTTACTAACCATGGTAGTTAAATAAAAATTATTTACTTTATTCTTACTAAGTTTTACTTTTCAAAGTTACTTTTAGTTATATTACTTTTACTTTTAAACTTATTAAAAAAGTCTTAATATATTTTATTTACGTTTAGTTAATGAAAAATAAATTTATATATTTTTAAACTTATTTATTATTTTTATAAAATTATTGGAGTAGTATAGAAAGAAATAAAGAATAAAGACGCATACCTACATTATAAACATATAGGTATGTATAACATTTATTCATCATTTAAATCATTAATTATTGATTCATTTTTGTATTCAAACATTAAAAATCTTTTTTTCAGACGAGTTTATGTCTTGTTACTGTATATTCTTGTTCTTACCTATTTATTGTTATATAATATTATAATATATAATTATATAAAAATAATGTAATAGCATAAAATATGTTTTTTTAAATTAAACTGAAAAACAAAACCAAGATAATTATATTTTTCAAGAGACAAAAAGTATTGAGATTATATTAAATTTTATTTTCGTATATTAGATCATCATGTTATATTTCTTATTATACGTTTTCAGCTAGATTCACATTTTTCTTATACAGTACCTTTAGTAATTTTTTTCTTCATAAAATACTGTTGAATTCCAATTTTTACAAAAATGGAGTTCTCTAGTTTTGCAGTGGTCCAGTGGTGATTAATAAACTTTATTAAAAATTATTAAAAAGTTGACATTTATAATCAGTATAATAAAATAATTGTCGAAGGCTATTTTAGACACGTGCGTGTTAAATTCAACATCCAGTATGTTTTGTTTAGAATTTGTAAAGATTTTAGATTCTTAATTAAGATAATTTATTGTTGAAATAACACAAGTTACGATCCTGGTATATATTATTTATTTGAAAATCAATCTTATTTAACATATCATTTTATTACGGGAAATATCAGTAATTTTCACTTCAAACAAAACCGTAAATATACTTGTATATAATAGAAATAAGGAATGGTATCAAATTAAAATAAAATAATTGCAATTTTATACATGTTTCGTCCACACATTAGACCAAGGTAAATATTTATAAATATATTACGCAAATAGTTCATTTTATAATATTTCATAAATAAATTTCGTTTTAATCATATATTAATATATTAATTTAATCACTATTGGTTATAATATGCTATTAAAATAATTAATAATTAATTAATGCACTATGTACCTCATACATATAATTTATATTATTTATATATATATAAATGATTAAAAATAATCTAAATAAATCGTATAAAAATAATAAATGTTAAAACTTTTTTAAATTAATAATGATAATAATAATTTATTACGTTGGTCTTAATTTAAATTATTATTATTTTTTAAAAGGAATATGGAATAAACAAGCATATTATAAAATTACATCGAAGAAAATTATAACAAGTGTTGTAATTGTGTTACGTTTTTTTTTTTTTTTTTTTTAATGTCATTAAAAATAAAAACTCGTCGATGTCTTAACCAGATTTTGTATTTTGATATAGAAATGGATGACATAAAATTCTTCTAAAACCATAGTCCTATAATAATAATAATAATAATAATAATGTTGAACAGTATAAAGAAAATGATGGGTTAACTACTACATATATAAATCGTATATACCATAAACTTGGTATATGCGGATTAGTATAATAAATATGTAATAGTACCATCTGTTTCAAGAGCGAGATTGCATTTTTTTTCTGTGTCCTTTTGATAAATTGTCGCGGCGACGGCCGAAACAAATAACCGTGAGTTTTGCCTACGGTTTGCGCCGGAAACGTGCACCGATTATATTTCACGGTCGTAAATGTTCACGAATCGCACGTAACTCCATATTAAATATAACAATATTGTATTATTTATAAAAATTTTCGTGTTTTGACAGAATAATTTATTGTATACGGGTAAAATGAGAGTCACAAATATCACAGTACAATTTTTGTTTTTTTAGATTTAAAATTTTTAATTCTTTGATTCAAAATCGAATAACTAAACCTTGATTTTTAAAAGTTATTGGAAATAATAAAGTATAGCGTATTTTTTACGAGTAATTTGTATAAATAGGAATTAAAATATTATGAATAATAGAGTTTTTATCGACGTAAGTACAAATATTACTATAATACTCGTATATGTGTTTATAATCAATAAATGAAAATACAATCGTATTAAGAATAACAAATTAGCAGTTTTACATCTCATATATTCCTTTGAATGACATGCTATGTCACCTGCAGACTACAGTGTTGTGCATTATCTAGACTGATAAACTGTTAATATTAATGTACTATATTCAATAAATAATTTTACTCTCTTCGTCAATATATTCGTTAATATATATAAATAAAAAAATGCTTCCATTTTTTTATTTAATGCTTCCATTTTTTTATTTAATATTATTATATTTATATTATATTTTTTTATTTTATTTTTGTTTTGTTTAATAAATCATTCATTGCCATATGAAAACTTATGTTATAATCACATTTTTATTCTAAATTGGCATATTACTTTTGTGGTTAATTCTCTACTGAACATATAAATAATTTATAGTAATCGGATTACCAAAGGACCGTGAAAAATGGAGAGATATTGTGGTGGCGGCCAAAACTCTTAGAGAGTACTAAGTGCCAGAGGAAGAAGAAGAAGAAGAATCGGATCACCACGTCTACTAAAAAAACTAAAATGAATCGTTTACTCTTAAATTAATGTTAAAACAAAAATATATATTATCTACCCATTTTATTTATTTATAAGTTATCTTCGTTATCAAAATTATTAAATTCTTTCAGTTTAATTGTTTTTATATTTGGTATAAATTTAATATCCTAATCAATAGTTATCTGTTCCTGGACATTTGAACTGACCAGATTTCGTTTAGATGCTTTCCGTTCAAAAATGTATAACAGTGCATAAAATAAAATTCTATTTTATGTTAGAAGAAACTAATAAATTATATTATATTAATCGTATAAAATAAATAATAATAAATTAATGTCTTTTGGAATTTTTTTTAGATTTTCCTTAAATTATAATACATATTATAAATTATATTATAATTTTTAATATCATTTATAAATAATTATTTTAAAAAATATTTTAAATTAAATTTTAAATTTTTTTATTATTTACTGACTAATTACTAAACAAAATATTTTGATCCAATGCCTACTTAATTAATTAGTTTTTAATAAGGTATTAGGTATAGAAAATAAAATAAATAACCGATAACTGATCATTATCACATTGCATAAAGTGTTGAATATCAAATGATAAATGACCATACTCGTAAATCCGAATGATTATTATTATTATTTTGTACATAGTTATAATGAAATTTGAATATGTTTCCACTGTAAAATTTTATGACAATATGTTAAGTTATAAGCGGTATAGATACAATAAAAAGGCTTAACCTAACCTTTTTAGAATCTTGAAGAAACGAAGAATGTATTGATGTTCTACAATGATGGTTTTTTTCTTTTATGCCTGAAGAAACTTTTTCGGGCAGAAATAATGGTCTAATTACCACGGATATGGTTATTCTGTTAGTTGAAAGTTGCATCTATACTCGGTACTTTATTCAACTTATTTATCGAATTTCTCAAAAGTGTATCTTTCCGATGAGAAAAATTACCAAAATATGGTGAAAAACTTCGAAATTCACGGAAACTATGATATTGAGGAATTTAATTTTACAAATTTTATGATACCTAATGCAATTTTTAATGTAGGGACATGACAATTTTTTTGAGTATTCTCATAACTGTTGATTAATATGTATAATTTAAATTCTGGAATGGATTATCAGTATAATATATTGTATCTGACTGAGTTTCAGTAGTTTCACCCAAAATCATATTTTCGAATGCAATATTGTAGCATTAAAATCTTAATTATAATATAACACTTCACCATTAATTTCTCTAAGGACCGAGGGGACGAAAACATTTATATTTATCTAAGTGATATTAAAAGTAATGAATATAATTATAATTATAGATCACCTTGCATAATATTACCGTAAATATATTTTATCACCATTGAATATTGTAGTTTTATTTTCTGCGATCTTTTGCTTATAAAATATTCATCATTGGATTTTTTTTTATCGGAATTGATTTATTTTTAAATAGTCTGATTTACAATGGCTCGTTTTATCAATAAATGCATATTCTACAAAAATATTATGTAAACTATTTTTAGTTATTGGATAATACATTAATACTATAACATAGTTACTACACATGTATTTTAAAGTATTTACTCGACAATCTAAAATCCTCTAGAAACACATCATGGAAACACGAAATGAAGTTTTAACGCCATGTTGGTGAGTATTAGTCAATATAATATTTTAATATGATTAATTAACTTGTCAAAACTTTTCGTTTCTTCACGCTTCAGATTACCAAATTATTATAATATAAATTGTTCATGCAGGCGCGTATCACGTACCTATATTGTGTATCTAGGCTATATCTTTATTTCGTTAACGTGCGTTTTCGGTTTATTATAATTTATTTGTAATAATACGAAATCATTATTGTTTGAACAAGATAATTTATTTGAATTCTTCGAGTTAACTTAACCTATATATAAACATACATTTATCGACTAAAAAAAAAAAAAAACGAATTTTCGAAACCTGCTGCTGCATATTGTTATAGTATAATGCGTTTTATTAATAACATAAAATTGTATCGTTAGCTCTACAAAGGCTGAATGTGCGCGTAAACTGATTTGTCGACTTTTAAACGCTATTATACGTCTCGTGGAACAGTTCCAAATTCGACATCGCTTCCAACGTCATAATAATATATTATGTTATTGTTAAGGCTTAAATTTATATTTAAAAAAAAAATATCCGTGAATCGTGCACTGTAAAATTACAGTCGAAAAATTACAATATAAATATTATTATTTATTTGTATCCAATACTATAATTTTACTGTTTACCAACAAATACACAATAGTATTTTGTTCTGTATAATCCTTTTTAACATTATTGACCATTGCGAGGGGTTAAAATTTTTTTAACTATTAAAGCTTTACAATATTTTAGTTATTTAAAACATTTAACTTATTTTTGACATTAAAATTGGTATTGATTCAGTCAGAGTTACTTTTACTTTTAATTATTAATTAAATAAAAATTATTTTTAACTTTTTATAATTTGAATATTCTATTTTCCATTTCCTGTCATAAATGGGCACGTGTGTTAATTTTTAAATCAATATTTGTATCGATAATTTGCTGTTTTATTGTACGGGTTACCGTTTTAAACGCGTCACAATCAATGTTAATCTATACTACAATAATATAATTATGATTTTTTTTTTTTTTTTGATTATCGAAATCCATTGCCTGGCAATCGATGGTTATATTTAAAAACGTGAACTTACAATTTTTTTGATATCGAATTAAAGGAATGAACTTGTACATTTTAATGAGATTTATTAAAACGCAATATTTTCCAATAGTGTATATTCAAATCTTACGACGTACCTACGTAGAATATTAACTCAATACAACGACGTGTACGCGGTTAAAGCACGTTTTATGCGATTTTACATTTAACAAATTACGTTTGTACTGCAACGTGTACAATGTTATTATTGTATACCTATATCCAATAATACCCGATGCTGTCTACAGAATCTAAAATTACAAAAAGAAAATATAAAATGAAAAAAATATGAACTGGCGCGTTAACCGCATAATAATTTTACTTTTAATATTTTTATATATTATAACAAGATATAAATAATAATGTTATATTATATATCGCTGAATATTTCAGATAACGTGGAAACGGTATTTTCGTGCATCAAAAGACATTTAGTAAATAGCGTAATCGCACGCATGAGAAATCCACAGTATGATCTTTCGTTCTCGTAGTTAATATGCCATACACATATTGGTCATACCGTGGTCGTAGTAACATTCGATATATTATAACCGACGATATTATGCGGACTACGACGACGATAATATTAAAAACAGAGTATAAGAAGTATATCGAAGAATTTTACGGGTCGGTGATTATACGCAACGAAAACGAACCGGTAGAGGAAAAATAATATAGTTGAACGGCATTCGGCGCGAGGTGATGGAAATTGCTTTCTTTCTTTGCTCAGTTTAATATGTGAAAAATCTTTTTCGGAAGAAAAAAAGATCCCCCTTTACTGATGGGTCTATCGAAAATCTGGTATTTTATCGAAATTTGTTATAAAAGCGTGACTTCAGTGAGAACGCTAAACGCGAAAATATTACTACAGAAACGGAGGACTGTGCACGTATATCTTTCGCGGGTCAACTCCGGTAAAAAAATAATATGGTTTTATTTTTTATTCCTTTTTCTTTTACTGCAATAATAACTTGTTTCCGATAAAAGACAATATAAGATGCGGTACACATTCTCACGACATAGTTTTGTATTAGTTTCCAGTATCCTATACTTTTTTTATTGTTTGTTTTTAAATTAAGGCATGATTGAGTTTTCATAAGGTTGTTCGGAATGGCGAATATACGTATATCGAAGCGGCACGAAACTATGGAAAAGATGGACGTTTGATGAGTTTTCAAACTAGACCGTGAAAGAATAATAATAATAATAATATATATTACATCCAACGTAACGCGAACATAATCGCAATATTCTTCGTATATAAATTTATTTTATCTTTGTTTGGAAGGGATATATGCAACGCATGGCATACAAGTATAAGGTATAAGGTTTTGACTGTGAATAATGTATAATAATTCTACTTTTTAATTAAACTACTTTATAGGTAACATTAATTAATTAATATACGAGTATACTACGAGTAATAGCAACATGAAAATATAATAAACTTTATATTTTAATAAAATATATTAAATAATTTGGTTAAACTCAAACGTGTTTTTTACCAATATGGCAATATTAATAATACGATCCCGTCAGTATAGTCTCTGCGTAAAACCAATTTTTTCGATTTTTTTCTTATGTTTTTTGTTTTGTTTTTGAATAAATACATTTTTATATAACAGTGATATTATTATTATTCTACAAAATATTATAGGAATTCGGTGAATTCGATGACAGTTGACATTATAACCAGAACTGGGAGGACACTTCCTTCAAGATTATTTTTCACTACCGATTTTATAATAATATAGTTCTGTCCAATTGTATACTGTCAGATGAAAAATCACGTGGGTTTTGAATAAATTTACGATTTTCAAGACTCTAAAAAAGAGTACCTATAATTTGGAAAATATTGAAAATAAAATATAATAAAGTAATATAAATAACGTAAGTATAGTAAAAATTAAATTTTAAGAAAGAAACTCTTAAAAAATGTTAAAATTTATTCAACGTGTTTTGAAACAAAAAACTTTTTACTAATACAATATTTTTACCATTAGTTTTGACTATAATATAATTAATAAGCTTCAAATATTATACACGGTGAAAATTTAACAAAAATCGTGAAAATATTGATAAATTCAAAATAGATGTTCTCGGTTATTTTTTAACTATTTATTATTATTCTAAACATACGAAAAATTAATTTTCCAAGTTTCTATGGAAATTAATTATAAATCACTGTTAATGAGCATATATTCATATATTATGGATATTGTTGACATTTGGTTATGTTAGCTAAGTGTTAACATGAATATGGTTAAAATTTCGGATAACGTTAATATTAGCCGGATAATATAACATCAGCCAACGAATTCTGAGTAATGTCATAAAAATCAATGACCATTGTTATGATTTTTCGTCTACTGTATTAAACAATAGATAATATGTCATATGTAATATAAACTTGCACAGTTGTATCATTGTTGGTAAGAATCTTTAGGATAAATACCAAACAGTGACCAAAATAATGAATAATATTATTAACAGTGATAAATAGTCTGAATTAACTTGTATTCGTTTTATTTAATAAAAAAGAAAATATAAAATTGTTTGATTTTACATGACACTTTGTGTCCACTATCAAATTTTAACATTCAACCTTAAATTTATGAAAAATTTTTAATTAAAGTTCGAAATTTTCGAATTCAGTGTGAACTCGTAAACATGTAAATTTTACCTTCAACTTGTGAATTTAACATTGTTTTTATCATGAAGAAAAATAAATTTTGTTTCAAATTTTAACATTCAACCGGATCGAATCGGATGCAGATATACTTATGCAGTTTTCCTTTTTGTATCTCTGTTCACCTCTACCTGATATTTGGCTGATGGTTTAGTAATTGGTTACTTCTAAGTACACTTCATTGTGAGGTATGTTAAGAGATGGACAGACGTCAAATTAGTTTCTATTATAATATAATTGTAGCAAATATCAGGTCAGGTTAGGTTAGATGATAGGAATTTAATAACTGGGCACACATTACGCTATTCAGTAATATATGGCGCAGATTTGGTTGGACAGAAAATAAAAACAAACTGGTATGATTAGGAAAACTCGACGCATAATTATGTTTGATTTATACGTATACCTATAAATTATAATATTTTGTATGCCAATTCATGTTGAATTAAAATAAATAGGTTAAGTACGATATAATATTAGAATTCAATAGTTTTAATACAAAACATATGTATGTATTATAAGCATGATTAAAACATCTTTAAAAAATTTATAATAAATTATTATTAATATATTATGCAACATTCGATTAAGTGTTTGCAGCATACTACACAAAAATTTATTATAATAACCATTATGTTTTTAATTCCATATATTAACATGCAGTATTTCCTATAACTCAAACATTATAATTTTGTAAATAGAATTACGCATATTCCATAATTACAGACATTGTTCTTTTTTTTGGGTAGGGAGATGAGTTAATATCACACTGTACTTACTTTCAGTGCTTACAATTTAGTATTATTAATTATAATTTAGTACATTATTTTAAAAAATAACTTTTTTTTGTATATATACTGAACATATAAAATATGTTAAATAAAATTATTAAAAATATACTCTATTATATTTATTATTGAACATTTCGTATTTGATACTGCACAAAATTATAAGACACCCTTCCTTTGATATTGTTTAGTTAGTTTTATTTATAGTTTGTATCTACAGTATTAATTATTAATAAAAAACGAGTTATAATTTGTAAAAAAAAAAAAAAAATACATTACTAAAGTGAATTATTAATTTGAATATATATATATTATATAAAAAAACAGAAGTAAAAACAAGTGAAATTTTTCTTTTTTTCTAAAATAAATTATATATTGTTATCACAGATTAATTAAAACAGATTACTAAGAATTTTGAAATATGGTTGGTCATAACTTCGGACGAGAGTAATTAAATTATTGTTATAATAGAATATTAAGAATAATTGGCTACATACAAAATCAAAGTAGGTTTAATTATGATCCACGAAAATAATTAAAATCGATCTAAAAATAATAAACCGTTTTATATTTAAGGATGACCAAATATGTACTAAACATACTCGATCGTTTTTACAAAAACACTATAGTTAGTGCGGTTACTGGTTAATACCAGTAACCTAACCACGATACACATTCACACTTTACCGAAGTTAATTTAAGATTTATTTACATTTTACGATAACCCACAGTGAGCTTTATAGTTAGGTATATGATATTGAATTGATAATTATTGATTCGGTCGAAATAAAGAAGAACAAATTTTCATCCTTGAACTGTTCTGATTTAAATTTCATAAAGTGTCTAATATGAATAATAATATGTAATAGTTAGAGCTGAGCCGATTCCGATAACCGATATTAATAGAGAGTTTTTGCAAACATGCGCTAAATTTTACGGTAAAAATATTGTTCGGTTAAATAAGAAATAGCGTAGGAGGTAAAACTTTGGTTTTTGCATTACCGTAACCTATACGGTATGTCGATATCATACTGAAGGTTATCATAAACTTTCGATAATCCGTGTAATTATAACGTATCAATTAACACGATAAATCAATTTACCGTACCCGTTAAATATTTTAAAATAACCGATTACGATAACCAAATAACCTTAACGATATTCGGAGCGCACGCGCACAAACATGTTTTGGTAAATAACGTTAACGGAGTTTTTAACCAGTGTTGTGCAAAAACTCTCTAATATCGGAATATCGGATATCGGGTTTTTTTTTTCAGAACCGAAAATAAAACCGATGTAATGCGCTGTACTGTCGATATATCGATAATTTTTAATAATAATGTAAGATATAAAACCTATATTAAAATTTATTTGTTTATATATTATCGGATATTGGTTTTATTTTTTATATCGATTCATAGAAACTAGAAAAAATATCGGATCGATTATCGGTTTTATATCGGCAATATATATCGGAATATCGAATATCGGAAAAAAGTAGTATCGGCCCAGCACTAGTAATAATCACATGAATTTGACATACATAACCGAGTGATAAGCATTTACTAAACGAATAATTTTAACTGAAAAATATAAATCAGTTAAACCTCATAAATAAGGTAAGGTATATTACGAGATCATTTTAATTATTATTAAACAAGATTAAAAATATTAATATAAATATTAACAATATTAAAACTCGTATTATGTTCGTTTTCATTATTACCAGATTCTCAAATTATGAATATATTATTATAACGTTAGTTCCTTTGATTAATCATTTCAAATATTTTACCAATGCTCGTGTTTCTGTATAAAAGTACACTTTACAGATACAGAGTTATATCTAATAATTAATATGAATCGTATTAAATAAATAATTGACGTAGACAATCCAATGCCACAATATATATACTATAATGCAAGCTGGCGGTTTCCCTCACAGAATGTGATTATGGGTAAACATTGGTATAAGTGGTATATACCAGCTATGAATATACTATAGAGTGTTGTTACCGCAAACACGGCGAGAATGTTCACGACGGCGTGTCAAAGTCAAATATTGAATACAAGTTAGCGAGCCGATATGGGAGTATAAATCTAAATTCGATAGTCTTTGCCGCAACTTCTTGTACCCGTCACGATGTTCGTGCAAATACCTCAGTCACGGTTTGGCGCGCGTCTTGGATGTGTATAGTATAATAATTATTATTACACATACTAGGTATTAGACGTTATTACGATTATAATAATAATCGGATATGGTATTATTCGCTTGTTTGTCAATATTTCCCAAAACTATAGCTCATATTTCATTTTTATAATATTTTACACTTCAATCGATTTTTAACATCTAACCAGGATATTATTATTTAATACCTACTTATCATAAATATGTTTATTAATATTAATTGACTCATTTACATTCATGGATAAAACTCATTTATTGTGTTTTGTGAAAATATCCATGTTTTTAAATGCAGTCTGACGTTTCGGAACCCGTTGCAGGTTCAAACTTATCAGAAAGAAAAAATACTAGAAATCTAGATCTCAGAGTTTAAGAAATACCATGCTCATGTGGAAAATTATGCATGAGACAAACTGGAAGAGTAATCAAAATACGATTAAAGGAAAATACGTTGATTTATGAAAAGACGTTGATTACAGAAACATTTCTATTCAAAAAAGAATAGGAAAATCACCGCAAAACTTAAATAAATGTAAAGTTTATGTTAAATTAAGAATATAAGTCATATCCATTTTTTCAAATGTCATCTGGCAAAGAGTTGCAGTGTACTGAAAAAAATAGTATACTTAATTAAATTATAACTTATTTGCCAGATAATATTTTATATAAGTGATATGACATTCCCTCCAAAATATGCTTTTCATTAAATATTTAGATTTATTTTTATACTCAAAGTTCAACCTTAGATTTACAATTTCAGTTCTGCGTTGCTGTGATTTTGTTATATTTCTCATTAAATAAACAGACAGCAATCAACGAATTTTTTATTATATTTCTTAGATTTAACCATCCGAAAAACTTATTATTTAGACATTTATTGTTTCACCTCATAGTTTGTAACTTATTTAGTTATGTAACTTATAGTTATGTAAATTCATATAATCTATGTTGCATACATAGTATAGAAAATTGATCGAAAAAACGTTAAATTATTTAGAGTTACGAACCGCGATTATTATACCAGTTTCTGTATTGAAGTTATAAGTTATAACAGAGAAAAGGGTTTACTTATACACTTATGATATAGTTATGTTTTGTCTTTCGTTTTTATATTTCCCATTAGGACCCTCACTCGGTACATTATTTGCAATGATTCTACACCGAACATATATAGGTTATTGATATGATTTAGGTAAGATATTATGTTTAATAATATTATATTTTTATAGTGAAACGAAACATATCCCAACACTGAGTTAGTTTATCTAATATGAGCGTTTGGAAGAAATAGATCATAATTATTATACCTAATATTATTATAAAACAAACCATAAAAAAAACCTGTCATCGTTTTTGTCTATAATATATGTTTCATGTATAATATTCACAAGCTGTGCGTTCTATTTTGGCAAATATTATTATTATATACACAACGCTGGAATCATTTCTAAAAGTACACTAACATTTTATTATTATTAGGTATATAAATTTGTCTTGCTGAACAAAAAAAAAACAAAAAAACAAAAAATACGAAATCGTACACATTTCTTTTCAGATTTACATATATATTATATCAGCTATCTAAAAACAATCGAAACGTTACGATTATGTATTTATGCCAATTATCCTACAGCCGAAAGCGATTATTTAAAATAAACATTTTTCAAAATATGTTTGAACTGTGATATATTGAAATAACAATACGCCTATTATTATACAAAATAATTTTGTTCTAATAAATTATAGGTAAAAGTACTGGTTAGATTCACAGAAAAAAGAACAATTTTGATAATATTTAATCAGTTTAAGATAATATTTTAAATAAACTCAACCAGTTAATTATAATTAATTCAGTTATAGTTAATGTTATCTAATAAATTAGGTACAACTACCTAGTTAACATTTATGTGACAATTGGTATTTATTTAACATTTTACGAGTAATTTTATTAATAATATTATATATAGTATGATAAATTTATAAATTTGTTTTCAATTTATTTTTAAAGGTAAAATTATATCATTTTAAATTAATATTAATATTAATACATTTACTTATAGTGTACACATACTTGTTTCAATACATATTTTTATCACTTTTTTTTTATACCTTAAAAGTCATGAGCGTATATTTATTTTGTTTTTCTTAATTATATTAACCTTTGGACTTTGCAAAATTAACTTAATTTAACTTACTTGAATCTTTTTCTTCATCGTCTTACCCACGTTCAGTGTGGAGGTGCAATATAATATGTTTATTAAAAGTTAGTATATAAAAAAATTAATTCTATAGTTTTAAACGTCAAACACGCTTACAAGTAATTTATTTCAGAAACTATACACCACGGTTCGTTGTTATACCACGTGGGCGCATAAACTACACAGTGGGACAGGTTTTGACACTTGGATTGCCGATGTAAGACTCGAAATCGAAGACGTTTAATAATAACAATTTATGGACCTTAAAATAAGAAACTAATTTTGATGAAGAGCCACGTGATCTATATATACAACACTGTCTAACTGCCTTATCGTTTTTAGGGAAAATAAAATTTACTCAAAATATTATTTTTATTTACTTATAGAATATATTAATTATATTATCAAATTTTTATACTATTATTTATACACAATATCGCTTTCTAGTTTTATTGAGATAAACATTTCTCAAGTATAATGTATTAGTTATTAAATATCCGTACAAAGTAGGTAAGTATTTTATAATTTAAGGCTAAACTAAAAGGCAAAGTATAAAAACTGTATTTATAGTTTATATAGTTTATAATATAGGAATAGGTAAATGAATAAAATTTAGATCATTAAAATTACGTTTAAATTTAAAGTTCGTATAATTTTTACAATAAAATAATATTCAAAATTATTTACATTTACGCTATGAAAAAACACAAAAAATATATTATCATTGTTTCACTTTCACGATAATTTTTTTGACAATAATTTTATTTTTTTATATATAATATCTATATATATTTTTTGGTATATTTTTGTTCTTAACAATCTATATAATTCGACTTTAAATTAAGTAGTAAAATAGACTGTACTATTCAGAATAATTGAATATTACCAAATTAATATTATATGAAAAATACAACATATTATTATATATAAACGTGGAATGTCACGGTCAAAGATTAATTTTTGTTAATTAATTATCACACAATTATAAACATACAGACTAACGGAAATTTTGAATTATATTTATAACGATATGTATACTCTATTTTATGTAAATGACTTTTATAGACAAATAAAACTAAGACTATGAAATATTTCAGTATATATAATTAAAAGATGACGAAATAATTAATGACTATTAAGTCAGAAAAATCCTTATAAAAAGGGTAAATTTTCCCAGTCCAGCGCTCTGTCTCAAAGTAATTTTAACACTGTTACTCTGTTACTCTGTTATTTAAATTATATACTAAATATTTTAAATTCTATATAATACGATAATTCAAACATACAAGTCTTAAACTTAAAATTAAAATAAAATTCTTTGAACATATTATTCATATAGTGATTTTTTTATATCTTACGATACTCGACAAATTAATAAAAAGTGTTATTTATTTATTTCATCTTGAATATATAATAAATTAACTTTACCTTTAATGTACATAATTATTCATTTTAATAGACATCAACTACCACACCCGCTATGAAAGAGGTAAGTACATAATTTTTACATCCAATCATTACACCAATCATATTTTAGTAGTTAATTTGTAAAATACCCCTTTTACCATCTTTTCTCTCCCCCTTGCCTTTTCTTTTTAAATTTTACAAACTATTACATGACAAATACGTTAAGTGGAAATAGTGACTATTTGAGTTTTACACGGTTAACACGATAATGCTTTATAATATGGTTTACTCTGGGTAGTAGAAACACGGATATCCAAACAACTTTCAACGAAATATTACAAATAATTAATTGGTATGCTAGAAATTACATAAAAAATTACAAAAACCAGTATTACATTTCAATTTATATAAACACTTTTTATATTATTGAAATAAATCATTTTTTCTTTCCCTGGCCAACACACTTCACTAAAGGTCGAGGTAATAAGTTTTGTTGACATTATGCGATAACGAAAAGTGAGCTATCTAGTTTCATTTAATCCATGTTCATATATTGTGTACGCTGCAATAACCCGTCGTCGGTACATACAAACGTAGTATGAAACTTTCTAATTTACGCCAAAAACAACTACAACGAACGTTCGCAAAATGGCTTTTTGCTGGCAAATTCAAGTTAATAAATCCATAGAGGGTGCCCATTAAGCGCTGAAACAGATGACCATATAACGTAATTTATGGACAAACGATCACATAACGGTCCGAACTATTTTATATATAATACTGAACATAATAATAATAATAATAATAATAATAATATACACTCTCTATGAAACTGTAGATTTAATGTACCTATATATTGTGTTCGGCCATATGACTGTAATATTACTTAGAATGTTGACGAAATGTAAACGTATATACCTACAGAATTAACGAAAATTCATCAAACACATTCATATGAATAATAATTAAGGTATTTAAAGCAAGTAATTAAATTCGCTAAAACATACACAAAGTGTAAGACTTGTAACTCTACAAGTAAAAAATACAAATCTTAAATTTTCAAACAATAGACCAAGCTAATTTAATCCCCGAAAATTGAACCAATTCCAGTTTCAGAAATATTCAAAAATAGATTTTAATATAAAATGCTACTAAACATTTTGAGTGAAAAAAATAATATTTGATTATCTAAATTTGATCGTAAGAATATACTATAAAATTATTCCTACACAGACAATTAGGTTGATTGCTTATGGTTTGTAAATCGTAAACAACAATTTTATTAGTAAATTAATGCAATATTGTATATTATTTTGTTGAAAAAATTTTTTTATTAAACTCTAAAATTGAACAAAATCCTCAAACATAACTTACAAATAGACGAACCTTAAATTAATATGCATGAATACAATATTTTAACTGGATTGTTAACGATTAAAACCATTAAAATCATAAATTAAAAAAAAATATTGGTATGTCGGTTATTTACAAAAGTTTTCGAACGCAAAATCCTAACGACTTTGTATCCACGCACAATCGAAACTCGATAACTTTTTGATAATAATGGACGGAAAAATTGGCCCTTTAAAACTACACTCATTCAATTCGAAACTTGATAACTCAAATTATTTTTTTTTTTCCATTGAACGTCGCCTGCAGTTATCAAAAGCACCATAGAAATAAAACTCTATTTATGTGTATTGTATTTTAGAGAAATCAATACTTATTCAACCTATAATACATAGTATTATCTACAAATGGACATTAAATTTTCCATAAAATGATAGTAATGAGAAGGTATATAAATATATTAGTTTTAAACCAAATTAACCGTCGGATATCAAGTGATTTTCTTGTCAGTTTGATCCATCGAGTTCAAACTTTGCATATATTAAAATTTATATGTAGACACAAATAAGTATAATTAAAACGCTTTTGTACAACACGTTCACTTTTGGGAAAAGCCGGAGCATTAGAAAGATTATTACATTTTGGATGTACGACGTATAAATGTATAATATTATGAACAACAGTAAGTCAGTAATCCGACGATCTTTCGACAAGGGAATAATATTGAAATTTATACAGATTGTGTCACGATAAATTAGCTTTTCGGTCCATCACACGATTTAGGATATCGGTTGCGTATATCCAAAATAATATGAGGAGTATTATAATATGCAAAAGTCTTTGAGTATTATTTCATATTATAATTCAGTAGAATTTATATTCGCTGTTGGCTAGTGCAATATTATTATTATTTACGTGATACGGTTTTCAAATTTAATCGTGAAAATTATTTGTTTTTCAGAGGTAAACCCTATTTGAGTTTCATTTTACAGGTACGGCCATGTGTGTTTTTCGGGTATTAAATCAGACTTTACGACCTTTTCTCTTTCAACCTCCTTCTCCACAGCCGTTTGCAAGCAAGTGTGCAATGGACAAAAAGAAACCTCTTGATTTTCAAGCAATCGACTTCGTGTTTTTTGTGACCTTTTTTTATTTTTTATTATTATTCCAGAAATAATGATACTGTTATATTATTATAGGAAACAAATGGTTTCACCAATATAATATAATTTTTCCTATTTCCTTCTGATAGTTTATATATATAATATCGTATATATTAACTTGCCAGAATTTTGTTATGATTAATTATTAATAAACATTTTTATTTTATTGTTTGTAATAGATTATAGGAAACAAGTATTTATTATTAAATTTTAGGTAGGACATGTGATAGTATGCCATAGTAAACTGTATTAAGTAGTTTTAATTAGGTAGTTCTAAATCTGCTAATAAGTATTTTTAAATGTATATAAGGAATTGTACTTTAGACTAAGTTATAAATATGGTTGTGATAAAAAATGTAGGAGTGGAGACATAGCCTTAACTGTATACGTTCAAATAATAACAAATCATCAGATAACCGTTAGAACTTGTAATTTTTCATTTTAATTCTAAGAAATCTTAGATTCTAACTCTACAAGGCTTAGGTCAACTGACTTGTAACAACTTTAAACTAACGTCATTTTTTTCAGGAATCCTATTTTATTATTTAAGTATAAAAACATAAACGACAATATTATTTGGATAATTTTTTATTTAAATTTATTAACATTAGATTAATGAAAATCCCATTTTTTATTTTTATCTATCTAATAAAAACATGTTTTCTTTAACTATATCCTTAAAACTCGTTAGCTAATAATTATTATTATAGTATTATAACTCTCATTGGGTACGCGACTATTGTGTGTGAAACCTATAATGAATTATAACTAATATAATGGGAGATATTATGCTTAACACGTTTTTGACGATAGTTGTAATGCTGGAAAGCTGAAAATTGAATTAATGTTTACAACTCTTTGAAAATACTTAACATTTTTGTACACCTAACAATAATGCTCAAACAACAATTATATTCGTTAGACTTTTGTAGTTTTACGTTTTAATCTTATTTTTATTATTATTTGTCGTACAGTAGAAATTTCAATTAAAAAATAAAAATAAGTTTTAAATCCTGGCATTTGATTATCATATTATAACATTATTCTGACAGGAGTGTTGGCTCATTTATTGTAAGTCGAGTTCTTTAAAGTTGCGCAACGTTCTTTAATTAAATGTGTCCCAAATCGAGGTATATTCCGTGCTTAGAATATCTCGTGTACTGCCACCAGATGTATCCGTCAACGTTCATTTTCATTTCCATTTGTTTATTCATTATTATTATTTTTTTTTTATATAAATTGAAACATAAAGAAAACAAATACCAGTAAAGTAATAAATTAATTTCCCGATGCCAATGGAAAAGTAATCATAATTTTTCTCCCATTTAATATACGTTTTGGAAGAAAATAACAAAAATATGTCCATCAATCATTGAAGTCTAACTTAGGTAATACACTAAAAAAAGTAAATTACAAATTTAAAAAGGGTAAGTGATATTATGTTCAAGTAACTGCTACCAACCAGGTTGCATAGAATGTTATTAAAAGGAAGAAAGAAAATCTATAACTGTTAATTAATATTATTAAGAATAAAATATTGTCAATACAGTTAATTTATTACTAAAAAAGAGAATACTCAAAATCGCTTAATTTTTTTTTTTTTTAATCCATTAATTCTATTTAAACAAAATATGTTTATAAATTATGATAAATTATAATTTTATAAGCTTAGATAGCGCCTAAAATGATATTCAATATTTATAATAATTATTTCATAATACATTTCATTCATTTAATGTCCAAATATATACAAATTACCATCATTACGTTTATTCAATATATACGTACGTTTTAATCATATTTTTATTTAAATAAATAAAAAATAATATTGTTATTTTTTGTCAAACTATAATTTTTTCTGAGATTTTAAAATGAAAAACAAACAACAAGTAATCATAAAATATTTGATTGGAAAAGTAAATATTAAAAAAAAAATGTTGATTCTGAACACAAACCACCATATAAAGACCATATAAATTATTTATTTATTATAATTATATTGTAATTTTTTATTTCACACAAATTGTGTATATTCTATTATAATAATTTATTGTTGTTTTATATTATCTTCATACTCAACGAACACATTTGATAATATAAATTATGTCAGTTTTAACTTAGAATAAATCGCTTTAAAGAAAAATAATAAATACATTTTTATTTTATCATATTGATTAGGTTAGGTTACACTTGGGTGTAACAATCTATGTTTGTAGGGATGGAAAGAATAAAATTATATTATGTGTTTTGAATAATTTTTTTTTTGTAATTTTACTTGAAATAGAAAAAAATATACTTAACAATATTTTTACTTTTTACAGAATAATTTTATATTAAAAGGTGTTTAATAATATAGCTATAGTTGAAGAATAATTATGTATATTAAGTTAAAGTGATAAGTTATTATAAATTATACTTAAGTATATATATATAGTTATATAAAAATTAATCACATATCACGGAATACATGATTCCCCTTTAAAAAATATTTATTTTTAAAACGTTGAATAACTTATTATAGTTCAAACAAAATTAGAAACGTACCTATTTCAAATAAATATAATTTGAAACGCTGCCCATTACTATTTGTGTGTAATGTTTTAAAAACAAAACACGCAAATTACCATTAACTCACCATACAAATACCAAACAAACTGCGTATAAATATAACACATAAGTACTTATAACAATAAATCACAAGTTACTGGAAAAAGTCATTACTCTGATTATTACGTTATATTATATTATGCATATATTATAAGTAATAATAACGAAAAACATAATATTTTATGTACAATAGTTTGGAATGTGTTTTTCTCATCTTTATATATATTATTTTATTGTCCTGTTGAAGTTTATTTTTTCTCCTGACGATTTTATATTTAGCAACGGTTTATCGAGTCAGATTCTTTGCACACCATTATAATATTATACGATGTCTTGCATTAAAATATTATTTATTTATTTTTATGGACGAAATACAAAAAGAGATGACTACAAGGGTTCTATATAATATGTACAACTACAGGTAAGTTAAATATATTAATATAATATGAGTGTATTATAAATAGAATTAATGTGTTTAAAATTGAACATTGTGTCATACTTTCTTACTAACAAAAATTCTAATTTTTGTATAATAATATAAACCATTGTTAACGAGCACACATGATGTTATTATTTTTTAATAATTTTAAAAAATCAAAATGTCAAAAAATTAATCAGAAAGGAAAACACCAAAAGTCAAAGTATAAATTTGTATACGAGTTATAACTTTATGAGTAATAAGTAGACTATAATTTTATGGTATTCGTATTATATAAGTACAAAAATTCTTATAATAATAATATAATATACCTAAATATTTATATATTTTTTAAATTTTGTACTATATATGTAATATTAGGTGATATACTATTGTGATATAATAATGTTATAAACATTGATTAAACGATAACATATATATTATCATATTATATTAATTATTATGTGGAAAAAAAGTTACTCATGAACAATCCAGAGGTAGTAAAAATAGTTTACTACTACATCACCATTTAGATAGGAAATGTATGTATTACATAGGTTAGGTCTTTGGTTATGTATAAAAATTAATATTATATAATTAACTACTTTAAATATGTATATCATGAATTTATAACATAATAAATTTAATTATTTGTTTTGTAATGATGTTTTTTATTGGCTATAAATTAAACATTTCTATAAGGTATCGCTGATGGACGACTGTTGGACGTGCACTGGAGAATAGGGTATACGTTTTTTTTCACGCCAATTCATGTATCCTGATAAAGTTTTACTACTACTTTACATTATTATAACATTATGCACTTTTTATGTATTTTATTTTATTTTTACTAGGTATAGTTGTTTTGTTTCGTTTTTTATTTTGTAATCATCTACGTGCGGTGTCGAGATTTATTTTAGTATATGAAAATATATTATACCTCGTTCGAGTATAAAATCGAAATCCCTTCTTGTGAACTAAAAGAAAAATAATAATATTATGTATATTAGTTTTTCGATTCGTTGGAATTTTTAGTTGTATATTGTATACATACTATTATAGATGTAGATTAGTAATATTAGTTAAAATTAGTGATTAATACGAATCACTTATTATACCTATCTAATAATATACTCTCACCCACATAAATTATTTTATAATTCAATAGTTTTAATAAATATAATATAGCGAACTAAAAATAGAATTGATATAGATGAAAATTATGTAAAATAAAATACAATTGAACTAAAAAATAATTATAATTTTATACAAGTGTTGTAGAGTCCATTATTTTTTAATGGTTGGTCGGTATTTGAATTAAAATAATTTAAATTTACTAATATCAGTAATAATGTCAATGGTAAAAATACAATTTGGTGAAATCGACAAATTGTATTATAATTATACACTTAAAATTAATATACCGGTAAGGTATATAATTTGCATATAATATTTTTATGTTTTAACAAAATTAATAATTTTTTGAAAGTTCCTTGAATTTTAAAAAACCATATTCGTAAATTCTATAAATATCGTAATATGATAATATTATGGTCCATCGCGTGTTCGATAATTATCATTTTTATATTAGATATAATATTATGTTATAACGGAGATAGAAACAGCATCTTTCCACTTATACAGTAATAACTAATAAGTGATTGAAACTATATAAAATAATAATTTATTTATGTGAACAGAAAATAATCGTAATTTATATTCTTATATCTTAACTATTGAAATTTTATTTATTATAAATTATTCTTGTCTAATATAAATTGTTTGTATATCTATTATAAATGTATAATATTATATTATATACATTTTTATAAATATTTTTTTGATGAATAAAATATTTCGTAAGCTCAGCGGTTTTTTCCGTCGTTTTTTTCCGCTGATTTTAATAAAGAAAAGAGGTTCATTTAAAGCGTATACTACACTGGTCCTGACGTAGATTTTCTGAAAAAAAGTATATCCCAATTATAAAATAAGATGAAAAAAAAAACTAAAGGTTCAAAGATATCTCTGTGAAATAATAGGGTTCCCAAATATCATGGGTAGTCATGGATACGCGTTTTCATTAAATAAATACATTATTATATAATATGATGTAATACAGTGCACACAATTTATATATATATATAAACAGACGATAGATAATTTTTATTTTGATCTACAAACTGAGTTAAAACATAACCTTACGATATGTAAATAATATATAATGATATTATTATGGTTTTTTAAAAAAAAAAAAAAATTCCTAATAATTATAATGTATTACTCAAAATCCTTAATTTACTGAACTCTAATAAAATATTTTATCTATTTTAATACATTTATTTAAAACTTGATTATCAAAATTGCCATAATATATGACAATATATTGTCATATGTCGGCATATGTATCGCTAAATTTAAAAGATTTAATTTTCACCGTTTATAATGTTTAATGTTATTGGATTTGTTTAATCAATTTAACGTTAATAAAATATAACAAAACGTACCGAAAACAACATTATATTAAAATTATATTTGCAAAAACTCTAAAATATAAATATTTAAAATTCTGTAAAAAGTTAAAAGTTTTGACAATGTGGGTCTAATAAAAAATAACCACTTAGTTAAATTAATATACACATATAGGGGAACCTGAGGAAAGACGGATTACCTAATATTTAACTCGGGATAAAACATTTATTTATTGGTTAATTTTTTTAAATTGTCATATGTATAAATATTTATCTTAAAATGGTATACCTATTAAATTAATATATTGAAAAAATTGTTTGAAAAAAAATGTAAAATGTCCCCTATAATGGGTTAAAATGAGACCAAAATTATTAGTTAATAACATATTACTTAAAATTAATAATGAAGTTCAGAAATATTAAAAATAAAAACAATTTTTCAGTCTCTTTTATTTTATTACCATTTGGTTAATTATTAATTTAAAATAATAAACACAACAATTGAATAAATTTAAATTAAAAGATAAAAACAATATCTTTTATGCAGCCATAGGATTATCTAAAGTTATTTATTTATATATTTTTTGTTCTAAATAGGTATAGGTACTTAAAATTAATTACAGTTTTTACAGAGAATAAAATAATTAATAACAATCAATTATATTTAATATAGGGTGGCCATATTAAGAAAAAAAAAACGGGACAGTTGTTATTCCCCCCCCCACAAAAAAAAAACCGTGATCCATAATTATACATTCATACATATGCACACAACTATAGAGAGTAAAAGCTTACTTTACCCTTTTTGAGTAAACTTACCTAGATAATTAAAGTGTTTAAATCTGTCATTTATAACTTTGGTTTCAAATTTTAAATACATGAGTAACTGTTTTATACTTCTTTCATACATTGAAATTTTTTCATAAAATTTATATAATTATATGGAAATAACGGGATTAAAATGGAACCATCTTCTAAAAACGGGATAAAAACCGTCCTGTTTGAACTTTATCGGGACAATGGGACATGATGATAAAAAGAGACAATCCCGTTTTAAACGGGACGTCTGGTCACCCTAATTTAATATATTGTGTTTAAATTTCTTAATTAGTATTAATGAGGAGTAAAAATATGGCACATGTCATTCTACCTCATATGGTTTGTTCTATTATGCCTCACTTGAGATAACTTTTTTATTTGTTTCTATACGATTAAATACTTAATTATTTTTTTTAAAAAAATAGGTATAATAAAAATCTACATTACGGAAGTATATAAAAATATAAGGAAAGTATTTTTTTAAAAAGAAATTAATAATTCTTACCTCACAATATACAGTTGAAATATTCACAAATTATTTTGCTACCGCGACAAAAAGTTACAAACACGATATCACTTTATATTATAATCCGTTTATCGATATTTTACTATCAACAATCATCTATTTTACCTCAATCGATAGTTTTGATTATAGAGAAAATTAAGTGTCTCATATTACCTCGTCTTGCCCCGGGTTCTCATAATATTATTTTTATGATATTATGTAGTTACACTTTGTTGACTATTTCATTTTTATTTAATTTTGTTTAACTATTACAGTAGTCGCAGTAGTGTTGGAACATGCACTTTTAAGATGGAATAAGTTTCAATAAATCTTAATTTAACTTTTTATCCAGATTGTTATTAAAGACAATTATTAATTATTATTATAAATTGCTATACACACTTAAAAAAATGTATATATATTTTTAAACTTTGTTTTTTAAAATTAAAAACTAATGGAATTCTATTACAAAAAAGAAGGAGGACCCCTCTTGCATCGTGTTTAAATATTGTCTTGTTCAATTAAGATAAAAAATTACTATTATAAACAGAAGTCAGAACTGTAGTTAAAATATCAATTTCATTCCTCTAAAATTCTTATAATTTTCATTCTCTTCGCTCAAAAATATGTTTAAATTAAGTTTTGTAATTATATTATAACACAAAATGAATTATGCCCCTAAAACTTTTACATTATTGTTCTTGAAAGACTTTCTACAAAATTTATAAAATATTACTATTTATTTTAAACTATTATAGATACAGTTTTTGTTTTATAATTCTTTATAGTAATTAATTTTTCTCGATGATTTTTTTTAAAAAAACGTTACTCATTGAGTATTAAGGATGCATTTAATTTTATAAACTCAATGTATATACATGACGTGAAATAATACAAGTAATTGATCAATATTTTTTTTTATATTACTGCAGGTTGGTAAAAACAAAATAAAATATATTTAAATGAGAAAATTATAAAGTGAAAATTCACTCGTAACTTTAAAAAATTATTTGTTCAGATTTACATAACATTCGTACTATCAGTTTCATATAACATATAAAATAATCAACTATATTGTTTAAATTAAATTATTATAAAGTTAAATAAATATTACTTATCAGAGTTCTGTATTCTACCTAGTAGAAAAAGTAGTAGGTATTAATACAGTTATTTTACATTTTCAAGTAATAAATTTTAATTATTTAAACTAATATATATTATGTAGAAACTAATAAAAGTATAATAACGTATAAAACTACGCTTAAATTAGAAAAAATGTACAACTTTTAATTTATTGTTGTTTTTCTAGTAATACATAAATATATAGTATTTCTATAGTACTACTAAGAATTAATAAAACGTAAAAGAATTTAACTTTTACAACAAAATTTTAAATTGATTTTTACTGGCCACATTGGTGTGAATTAACTTACACATTTTTATTATTTGACGAATTTTGTTTACTTTTTTTTTTTTGCAAGTAAAGTTTATGAAAATTAACAATATTAGGTATCGTAGGATTTTGAACATTTCTTTAGAAAAAATAAGTATCATCGAGATTTTGGGCGTATTTCGCTCGTTTAACATCGCCGAGAACGAACTTTTTCTACGTTAAATTCTCTTACATGTACCTGAGTAGTTGTACTATCTCTTTTAAAATAAAATATTATATACTATAAAATAATACCACGATTACACACAAACAACTATAGTTAATCCTGTTACGTATACTTCTTTCCTTTTTTGAGAGCAGGTCAATGGCTGATTATCATACTCAATGTGTACATTGATACGCATTTCTTAAGACCCGAAAACACGACGTCTTGTTTTCAATAGACGTAATCGCATATAATAAAGTAATAATATGAAATTCCTTCTAAGACAATAAGTGATAAGGTTATAAAGAATATATAACAAGGAGTGATTCAAATAAGCAAAACTTATACATTTAAAAACACCGTAAATTCTTTATAGGTACCTACAGCTATAGCATTATAAGATTAATCTGAAAATTTGTTTTTAGAGAATAATTTCGCGTGAAGATCATCGAGTAAAAATGTACTACTTGCATACTATATTTTACTAAAAAATCTGACGTTTCATTAAATGTTGAAAATTAGTATAATATACTGAATCTGGATAACGCAAAATTGTCTCTTTGAATTTAAATATTATATTAAGTAATATATATTATGATCGCCCAATTATTATTAAGTTAGTATTATAATAGTAATACATAATAACACAAGACTTGTAGCATTTTAAATTATTATTATTATTTTATTTTTTTAATTTAGCTATATAAATTTAAAGTACACGTGAAGTAAACTTAAATATCATATAATTTTATCTAAACGTGTTACGATCTTTCATTGAATCTTCTATTAGGTACATACATATTAAATGTTAAATATTATTGAAACAAGGTACCTATATGTACCTATATCTGTTATTTGTTACCCGAAGAAATAATGCCACATAGTTACTACGATAATATAATAATAATAATATGAACCTTTATCAAAATGATATATTTAGGACTAAAACCTAAAAGTTTGTTCAAATTAGTCAATGATTCAAATTAAGGTTGCGTATGTAATGATAAAAAAGTTATGGATACTATATATTAACAAATGACAAGTCGTTAGTCGTTACAATTTAAGTTTAAAATAAATTGTGTCAACAAAAAATAATTCGTTTGTAGTTAAATATTGATTGATGGTTTCGTAAATAATTATTATGAAAATATTACTGGAAAATTACTAATAAAAGTTAATAAAAAAAATTCATTTTTTTGGAATATAAATGTATTTATTTTATAAAATAAATTTATTAATACTAATAAGTATATAGGTTGTTATGAAATCGTTTTAAACGTATATTATTATAATTATTATTATTATTATATAATATTATATAAGTTGATGATGGTAATCGAATCATAAAATCGGAAAAAACAGCTGACAATTAAAATATAATCATAATTACGCCTTAAGACGAAATTAATTAAGCATTAATTGGCTTAGTGTTAAACTATGTTTGATTTTTAATAATATCGTTCGTTGTAGATTAAAATTATATTGTTAAAATTGCATTTGACTTTAGTAAAATATGTATGTAGAAAATTTAGTCGATTACTGCAATATGAATTAATGTTAGACAATAGACCAAGTAAGTATACAAAGTCGAATAAATCTATAGTGTATAGACAATGTAAATAACAATGCACGAAAAAATTTCTTTCTGACGACATTGAGTGTTTGTTTATCACTAATTTTTCGATTTTGTAATGTTAAAAATAATATCTGCTTAAAATAACAACAATATACAGTTTTTATTCTTTGACGTATAGGATTTTCGTTAAAATGAATTCTAAAGAATTCAATTCCAATGCAAAACTACGATGAAAATCCAAATATACTATGGCGACTTATACTACGGCTTTACGATAAATCTAAATTATACACGCATGGTGAATATTTCTCTAAATCCATCTAACTGTATTTATCTTCAATTTTATATGAAAATTTGTGAACATATATTTATATACATGACTAAATAATTGTTAATTCACTTTTTATAAACAATTAATTAATTAATAAGGTTAAAAAGAAAATAAGGATAAAAAAAATTATTATTGTATATTTATATATGTTATATTTATAAAATGTATATTATATTATATTTATTAATGTAAACTTATTTTACATATACATTCGAATTACAATTACAAAATAATAATATTTATTTCGGTAATATATTTAATTATGTCTATTTTATAAAATATATCTTATTATTATGACTATTTATTTATTTTGACTCAAATTAAATCGAAAAAAAGTAAATCATTAAAAGTACTACTAGGTTGGTATTTTATTCCGAAAACAACAAATTTTTAAATTTTTTTAACTGATGAACCAATTGGATATTCATTTGAATATTTTTTTCTGGACGATTATATTGTATACTAACAAGTGCGCACATAATGTGTTCTAAAATGTTATAGTTAAAAATTTAATTTTTTTTAGAGCATATTATTGTATATTTCATTTATTTACAATTTTTATTTCATATTTTATAATTTTAAGGTCATATTATTTCTTCTTTGTATATTGTTTATTGTACTATTTTGTTACGATATTAAGTGATTTCACGAAGTTACAAACCATTACCACCGAAAATTCGGAAGAAAAATAAATTCAAAAATTGAAAAGTTACACAGGTACCCAGGTACCTTTTCAGTCAAATAAAGCTTAATAGTTAATATAAATTGTAGTAATAACTTTCAGTCGAATACCCAGAAAATAACGATTAATTAAGGAACTCCATAATTGGTTATTACCCGACCTGCATGCACGAATAGTAATAAAATAATTTTTATACTAAAAAAGTAACGTAAAATTTGTTTATAATTGTAAATTATACGATAATAAATAAACATTGTTGTTATGTGATATTAACTTTATATATATACCTATATTTTTTAATAATATAGTTTACAGAGGCATATATTTTAGCACATATTAAGCCATTTTCGGTGCATAAACGCATATTTTTAAGAGTATATTTTATGATTTTATAGTGCATATATATATTCCAACCCTAATTAAAACGAATACGTTTTCTCGCTATGTTTTCTCGTTATTTTTTTCATCATAATATTAACGTAAACATATTTAATTAAAATTTAGAAGGTAACGCAATATTTAATGATAATATCATTTATGAATAATAATTATATTCTAATGAAATGAAAAATTGAAATTCGTCATTTCAAATTTACTATTTGCTTTTGCATTATTATTTTATTAAACATATTTTATAACAATAACTAGGACACGCGTATACGTAGTTTCATCGTACATAACCGCAGTCGAATACTTACATAAACTATACCAGGGGCACCATTTGACGTCATTTGGAGCATGGTGGGCCATGGTTCTCCTATTTTTTTACGTATTTTATCGCGCCGATACATAATATTCAAACGCCATACACCACCTACATAATCTACAATAACATTGTCGACGGACTTATTGTAAATTTGTATATTTGTACCATTTTGTTGTTTGTATTTTGTATCATTATGGTTTGTTGAGCAGTGAATAATGATAAAGGTATGTTTAATAAAATTAGGTATAATTAAAAAATATTGTAAATTCCTAAAAAATGCATCGCAAATGAAGTTGTCAGTTACTAACATAATTTTAATATCAAACAAAATTGGTCCGATCAGCGTAAAACTTGTCCTGCTTTAATTTTCGCTCCCCTATTAAAATACTAAAATGGCACCCCTGAACTATACACTGATATTATTATAATAATATAATATAATAAACTCAACATTATCAGCTGACACAAATTTAATAGTTGCTGGGCAAATACTACAATACGCGAAATATTATGCGAACCTTGTCGCCCAGAACTATCCGAGATCTTTTAAAATTTGGTCTCAACCTAATAGAGGAATGGAAAAATGTATACTTTAATCTATCCAAGAAACGTCCGTCTACCCGTCAACGGAAATTTATGTTTTTTGTCTTTTTGCCAGAAATCTACCGACGACGTAGGTAGGTATAGAGAAAACATGCAGCCAAGGACGTCGGATGATAATAAAAAAAAATCCAATTGTTTGTCGTCGACCGTGTTTTCCGGTGTGTAAACACAAGTGAAAATTAATAAAAAAAATAAAAAACGATAGTTTCCCGGTTGTACGGCAAAAAAATATAATATATCTGTCACACGAGCGTGCAACGCGATAGTCGGTCGCGGTACGTTTTGTGTCGTCTGCGATAAAGATAATACGAGTTTGGTATCGTAAATTCATTTTTTACCCCCTCCAAAAATTATTGCTTCTTATCGAATTGGCTAATTCGTTTAATCGTTTTTTTTTCTATGTTTATCGGCGTCACCACCGCATGAGATCTACGGGACGATCTACTAAGATTTGGATTTTGGATCAAAAACCATTTTTAACTCTATTCCAGTATTTATAGCATAACGACAACGTCAAACTGTGATTTATTATAACATAACGACGAATATAATATTCGGAATATTAATTTAGTTATAGAAACCGAAATATATTTTTCTGTAAAAACATTATTGTTTATTGCAAAACAACGAAGATAATTAAATTTAACCTAACCAAAAAAATCATAAAACATATCTGCACATAATATTAATCATTATATTATAATTATTTATTCAATATCTATATACAATTGTAATTACAACTAATTTTTAATTTTTTAATTAGTATTTTTACAATCAATTGCGAAATTGTGGTTAGATGTCCGATTACAATATTAACAACCTTCTTTTAAATCGAATTTATGAAAAATGTGAACTAGGTGTTACACATGTTCAAATTGAATCTAATCCTTATTGTGTTTATTATAATTTTGCAAAAGTAATTTTTTAATTACCTATAACTTATAAGTTTAATTTTTTTGTATTTATTATGTGTACAATTAATACTACTAATTAATATTACATTTTTATAATTGGTTTATAATCCGTAAATAAATAAATAATAATAATATAAAATTTATCTTGATATCTCTATCAAAGGTTTCAAATACTATTCATTAAATTAATATTGTAAAATTCTAATAATTTTATCTATGATATGCGTATAGAAATATTTTTGTTCTTATTTCAATACAATATATGCAATTAATATAATACTTATTATTTTACTATATCAACACTAAATCCGAAATGTTTAAGAAACCAATAAACGTAAAGATTGAATATTATATTAGAATTAAATATAGTTATAAATTATAGAATAAAATACTAATACTATTATAGTAATAATATCATTTTTTAATTGTTATTTGTTATTTTTTTTGTTTAACGTAATTAAAAAAGCAATTGAATTATTCAACGAGACATGTTTGCTGAGTTATATTATTATATTGTACGTAGGCACCTATATAGTGTACATAACATATATAAATGATTAATACTTGATTATGTTTTCTCGAAATTTAATGGAAACTACGTAATATATTATATTATTAGTTATTAAATTAACATTGATTATTTATTCCGCAAACTACGAGCATAATATTATAATAATTATATAAATATTATTATGCACCAACTACCGAATATCGCATTGGATAACAATATAAAATAATCACTATCTGAACTATACTAATTCTTTCGGGTGTTAAAAGAAACAAAATGAATAAATATAATAATGTTTTTAGATGTTATCTATACGAATCGAATTATAATACGTAGAATTATTTTTGGTTCGGAAAAATACGACAAAAGACAACGATTTATGAACTCGGAGCCAGCTTCCATTGTATGCCAATAATTATTCATATCGTTCGCGATATATAATATATTTTAAACAACGAGTGATTTATCATTTTCTCAAGCACTTCGCATAGAAGTCCGGTCAAGACTGGCTCGTTTCGGCACATTACCAGTGACTGTACATAACGTTTATGACACGAAACCGCACATGATATATATATTTCCACTACGGTTCTTCGGACCATTGATGCTATTTTGAATACCAAAATAAACCTAGAGCCAAACGCTGCGTATGTATTTAAAAATAAAAAAATAAAAAAACATCCGTTGAAACTTTTTTGTGTAACAAAATTATTACCAAACCTTAACGAATCCGTCCGTAATTTAAATACCGATAAAATAGCATTATTATAAATTTGTATACGTATATTATTATAATATGCATTTTAGATTTATTTTTACGTGGGAAAAATATTATTAAACGATTTTCTATGTGATTTTATTTATTTATTATACCTAATAAAACATATTTTCTTATAGAAATAAAAATATGCATTTAACGAGATGAAATATGTTTATTATTATTATTATTATTGGTTGAATTATTGCCTAATAATCTTGGAAATCCGTTTTTTTTTTTATGTGCAGTTGCAGTGCAGTTATATATGAGTACGTATAAATAAAACAAAATAAAATGATATAAATCTTTTTGCATATTATTTTATAGCGGCATTAAATGTTCACTATTTTATACCACAAAAAATAAAACTAGAGACGCTGATTTACAAAACACTAAATTTTATTTTAATTCATGTTAAAGTTAATTACTGTGGTAAATTTAAATTTAAAACAAATTAAAAAAAAAAAAAACCACACACGCGTCACACAGTTTGCTTTAAATTTAATATATTACGTTGGATAATAAAATATATTAAAAAAATACAAGACACTTTATTATAGCACAACAATTTTCAATTTATGTACGAACTTCAATATTGATAATGTATACTCGATCCGAAGTCATTATATATGGTATGCTACTAAATTGCGTTTTCATTATAGGTAACTATACCTACATAATTTTATACTGTGATAGATCACAAAAGTTCCAATGTTTACAAACTTTTGAATTTTCCAATAAATTTCAATAACCTGCCGCTAGCAACATAGTTTATAAATTATGTTTAAATAAGTGATTAAAACAAGTTTAAAAGTACACTATAAAAATAATTTTCCAAAAGGACTTGTCATAGCCATCATGATATTTGGTTAAAGTAGGAAAACGTAGGATATATTATGCTATTGAAAAATGAGAAGAATTCCATTTTGTTTTATAATTATGTACGGCTATTATATTTTCATTAAAAACACATTTATTTATAAATATATACATATAAATTTGCTATTTTATCATATTTACTAATAATTTACTGTATAGTATACCTATTTCTGTGTTATATAATTAATGAATTATATATAATATAACTATATTACATATGCTCATACAATAATATACATATAACTATAAAAATCATCTCGTGTAAAAATTTAAATTATAATGTTTAATAAACCTTCTAAATATAATATAAAGTGTAGGTACCCAATATTAAAATTAAAATATTTAATTAAAATTATTTAATAAACTATTATAAACTACATTCTAAAATACTTGGAAATCCTTAGGGTAAAACATATTTTACTTATTGTTTAAATACTTGTACGTATAGATTTTCTAATAAGATAACAATAACTAAACAAAACTATAATTTATTTTAATTTTGATATAATATTAGAATTGATCACAATTCACAATATAATTAAGTCGATATTATATTTTTACTTTCTCTCTGATTTTAGAGACTATAATATTAATTTTAATTAATAAACAAGTTAAGAATTAAATCTTATTGATACGTTATATTTTCAATCATCCTGTCATAATTATATTACTAAATGTTATAATCAAAGAATACACGATTATAGATCGACGAGGTTAGTGTAATATTACTCGTGTTTTTATTTTCTTAATAATGTAATCAATTGATGTGTCTGGTGCATTCATTCTGAATTCAGTGTAGTAACTGTTTCACTTTATCAATATCGCAAACAAGTATCAATTGTAAGCACACATGTTATACTTTGTTCAGTAGCTACACACTCTCAAAGTTGTTTAAGGAAGATAAAAACAAGAATAATTGACACTGTATGAGTGTATACTGTACTCGTATAATATATAGTTATCGATCCGAAGGCGTTGACTCAATCGTAAATCGCGCTCGATAGAGATCGATCGTGTGAAATGATACTAAAAATACGCCGTAAATATATAACATCGTGCCAAATTGCTCACCGATGAACGAAAAGAGAATTAGAGTCAGTATAAAAGACGGAAAATATACACGCACAAACAATATAGACATACAAATATTTTAATTCATTTTATAAAATATATACGACGCGAGAGAAATACGTCGAAAATCGTAATGAACATTAAACTGAGGCCATTGTGTAGGAAATATATCTAATATCGAAATATAATTATAAAAATAGTAGTGTAATTTAATTGGAAAACGAATTTATTCGAAAAATAGAATCTTTTTTCCCTTGTAGTATTAAGAATATTAAATTTATAACTTCGCCGGGAATAAACTAACTTTTTAATCAAATTTAATATCTACGTACTTATTTTAAATTTTGTAATTGAATTATTATTTATTACCTACTAAATGTATTTATTAATTGATTAATATTGAATAATAAAATATGATATTATTACTCTTTCGTTTCTCTAAAGCTATAACGGAAAATATTATTTTCAACCGTTCAAGAAAATATTTTAACCCGTCTTTGACAGTACGCCGTACGATTCATTGCTGAAAAAGTCAAATTGGTATTATATTATTATAATTATTATAATCATAGTGATCACGATAATTAGATATAACCGCAGCCATCGAATATATCATTATAAATTAAAAAGTACCATATTATGTTTTAATTAAGAACAAATAAATAAAAGGGGTATACAAAAATATAGGTATATTAACCGTTTTTATTCATAAAAACTTAACAGCGATTCTTATAAATTAAAAAAAAAAAAACACAATCTCTGTCCCTCTGCATGCTTCTACCACAAAAGTTTATTGAACAAAATCGATGAATGTCGAAAAATTATACGTGTAAATAATGTGTATGAAAGCATATTATAATGTTAATATTTATTATTATTTTAATCAAAATGATAAAAAGTAATAATTATATCATAATCTAATATGATCCCATCAAATCAATATCAATATTGCTTAAATAAATCAATAAATTATAAATGTATCATATCATTATATCAGTCTCGCAATCATGCTTTTTAATTGTATATTACAAATTTACAAAACTATGTGATTAAATATTATTAAATTATATCATAATCTTAATGATCATATAACATTATTAAAATATTAATAGATATGAATTATAATTAGTTTACACATTGCAAAATCTTCAAGAAAATACAAACAGTTTAATATAGACATTCAATTCAAGACGTGTAGTTCCGTGATTGCTGAACGTATTTAAGTATTTTGAAGTGCTAAAGCTATTTCGTTTAAAATACATAACTTAAGTGCTGTTTGTCACATTATAGACGTTATTTTTTAATTTAATTTTAATACGTAAACAGAACGTCAGATTATAATCGATTTGTGTGTGTATTTATTTTACGATAAAATAACTTTATAAAAAAAAAATGTATAGATGATTGACGAATACTATAATATTATAATATTTGTGTTTACGTTTTCGGCGATAAATCATATTTTATTATCTCGACCGAGTGATAGATTTTTAAACGTTTATTCTGCCGATCATAGAGTTGAACATTATAAAGTATTTTACATTATTATTATTAATTTTATTTTTATTTTGTTTATCGTAAAATTTTAATGTAAGTGTTTGTGTACATATATATCATGGACGTTTAGGTCACGTTATATTTGCGTTATATAACAGATATTAAAATGGCATAACAACGATCTTCATAAAAAAATATTTATAATTGTATATTTTGCTAACACCACTATACAATATTATTATTATGCTGAACGACCACAACGTTAATATTATACGAGATGCAGATGTCGCGATAATTTCTCTGGACTATAATAATTGTCATGTGTAATTATTATTTAACTGCAGTAAAAAAGTAATAACTAATATAATATATAACTTTGCTTAAAACGATACAATAATAATAAAATTACCTCTCAAAAATTTACAGTATGTACGGTTGTACATCAGCTGCAACGCATTCAATCATAAAAATGTAATAATATAATTTTTTTTTTTTTACAACGAATAAAAGCTTTTTTTGAAAAAATTCCATTAGCATTGCTGTTCATCACTACAATAATATACGTGATTTTCGATGCGCTCAAACGCGTTTCCTTTGAAGCAAAAAACAATTTTGTATACGTCACATGACAGTATCCTACCATACTTTTTAGATACACTTTTGAGATTTTTAGAATACCTATCTATATTATATATTGATAATACATATATGTTTATTAAAGAGTAATAATTATCTACACAAGCGTAATCATTACCGAGTCGCGCCTCGTTATCCACGTCGGAGATCTATCATCGTCACGCATATTCACGCAACTTGTTCATTCATAAATGATGATTCATTTATTATGGCGATAACGACTATATTATAATAGTTCCTTTTTTTAAATCCGTAGATTGGTCCATTAATGAAATGTTTTTCTACTCCATAGCAACATCATTCAATTCCTTGTAAGATACTTTACCCAAGTCTAACATGATCTGCTTCATATAAAACTGTCTTGGTATTCCTGGTTTCCATTCGATTTTCCCTTTAATTATTAATATTACCCATGCATTATTTCTTAGCAGGTGTCCTATCCATTTTTTTTCTTCCCTCCCTGATAATTGTCCATATTGACCTCTTTTCATGTATTTTAAACTACATATAAAATATTTATCTTCATTTGACATTCGTTTGGTCCAAAAGATTTTTAGTGCCCTTCTCCAACACTAAGTTTCGAATGCTTCTATTTATCTTCTATCAGCCTCTTAAGATTGTTCATAACTCTACTTTATAGAAAGCTACACACCATACCATTGTTTTAATAAGTGTTTTTCTTATATTCATTCTTAACGTTTTTGTGGTGAATAGAATTTTCATTTTGAAGAACACCTGTTTAGCTTGCTCTATTATACAGCTTATGTCTATGATATATTTTCCGTTACTAGAGATTTTGCTTCCTAGGTATGTAAAACTATACACTCTTTCCAGTTTAATATTGATTATCATTATATTAGTGTCTAATTAATGTCTGCTACAAACTATAATTTTAGTCTTGGCCATGTTAATTTTCATGTTATTTTCCTGTTTTAGTGTTTTGTCTAAATTAATTAGCATCCTCTCTAAATTTTTTTCGCTATCTGGCTTCTGCTCACATTGAAATGTCATCTGAAAAACGTAGCATCTGAACTAATATTCCGTTTTTATTTTATCACTCCTATATTTTCATCTCTTAAGTATTTTAGTGTTTCTTCAATATATAAATTTTAAAAAATTATAATAGTATAATACGCACCTTTGGGTGTTATTTTTTCTACCTATGCAGTGTTGTACAAAAATATCCCATGATTTATCTAGATTGATATTGATAACCTAACCTAACTTAACCTAGATAAAAGATAACCAAAATACGATAAAAAAACAGATAATTAATATTTAATATTGTAGATCCGAAGATAAGTTAGGTTAATTTAAATAGTTATATCAAAATTAAAAATTTATAACATTTAATATAATATTATTATTATTAATTATAAACTATCTGATATTCCAGTTTTATAGTGTTTACAGAGTGCGGTTTAAAATAATTTTGTGTCGAAAATTAACCAATATTTTTAACTCGATATTCTAGATATAATGTTTCAGTTAAAAATTAAATGAAAATAAAATAAACTTAACTAAGTTAAAACATTTATAAGAAATTGAATATTAAATACATTTTTAAAAATAATTTTAATGTATAATTTAATTTTAAAATAAATTTATATTTTATTTATATTTGATAATTCAATTTTATCATATTTTGTTAAGTATACCTTACTTTAGTTACTGATTATTTATTACTAAGGTATGATTGAATAAGAACAACATTTTTTCATATTAATATTTTACATTCAACATACAATTAATGTTCAAGGAGAGGCTAAGCCCATTAGCTTCTCCCCTGGATCCGCGCCTGATTACTACCTAAAATATATATATATCGACAAATTTAAACAAAAAATCAATAAAAACATAATTATATATAATTAAAAAATAACTTATATTTTAGAAAAATTTAACTCGTTGATTTAAAAGATATAATAATTAAAAAAGTAACTAGTTTATCTATTTTAATTAAAATTTACTTAACTTTAACTACCTATTTAACTCGTTAATGCCCAGCCTTGAGTATCATATATGCAGCATTCACGGATGACCGAGATACGCGAGGCGGTTCGGTGGACGTTAATTATGGTTTGATAATTATTTGGCACCGACAGATTTTTCTTTTCCTTCACCGGTCGTTTCTATAACAACTCAATAATGAGTTTGGGATATTTGAAATAATCACTACTTTAATTTATAACGATAGATAATATTTCCATATAAAATCTATTATTAATAGATATGATAAAATAAAATAAATTACATTGAAATACAAATTATTTGTGACATCGCAACGTTATTTCGATTGTAACAATATAATATAATTGTATAGTTTTTTAATATAAGGTATTGTATTTGGCTTTAGTTGGTATAAGTAATAATAATATGGGCGACGACGACGAATTTCTTTCTGCCCGAACGAGTATGTATTACATTCACGTGCCAATTCGGTTGGAAGAATAGAGCAAAATTTGAAATATTTTCTCAAACCGTTTGACGATTTTTAAGATATCTAAGTGACCAAGTGGCAATCACAATCTGCAGAATATGTCGGTGTGCCACCACACATTTATGAAAACATAATATATATGTTATTAATTATTTATTAAACGACCAATCTTTAAACGGAGGCATCATATTTGGTCAAAACATTAATCCTTGTTAAAATTATGATCAATTAATAATAATAACTTAGTATAAAATATTATTTAAGCCTAAGCTAAAGTAATAAAAATAAAAATAATGTATTTACTTTTTATTTTTTAGTTATTATAATACAGGTTAATGTTTTAATGCAGTCTCAATATAATTCAAATATTAAAATGGATACCTATAAATATGACGAAGAATAAAAATAGATGTTTAAAAATATGTTTACATTTTATATTATAACATAAACAATACTTTATATTGATATATTATTATTATTTCATGATATCTTATAACGATACATCCAACGAAAAAGGTAGTAATTCCATTTTGTCAATTATTCAGGAGAAGCAAAATAAAATTCAAAGTTAATTAATTTTTTTATATTTATTTTAATATTATTTTATTATCTATGTGGGATAGATGGAAATAAAATCATTTTCGTGGTCGATAAAGAAAAAGTTTTTATCAAAATGCAGTGTTAAAAGTCGTAACTCAAAAACGAAAAAAATTGAGTTACTACTTTTTTCGTTGGATGTATCGATAATATTATATAATATTTTTTTTTATTATTATTATAATATAATCACACTTTGTTTTAAATAATGCAAATGCAATAATATTATAAAAACTGGCACTGAGAACTATGTATTATATTATGCGCATTATTATACAATTATATAGAGAACGAGAAGTCGAAAACGGATTGCAAGTGCATTATGTATTTATAACTTTTTTACAAAAGGTGTGCTATATTTTAATAAGAAACTTGTGTTTACATACATACCTAACAGATGTCTGGTTTCCATCGGTTTATTTACAGCAGAACCCGAAGCCAAACAACTGTATTTTATAACGGTCGTAATGATGTGAAAATACATCAAGTGAAGTTATTTATACTAATTAGCAATTATTTTAATATTATATTGTTATGTAGGTATTACGAGTACATAAGTACTATACAAGTTCTTTGTTTAAAGTATAACTGCGGCATAGAACGAAATCGACAATATTTAGATAATATTCCGACAAAATGTGTTGTTTTAATAATTGTATGATACTAAGTAATAATGTATAGAAGAGTAAACATTTCGACATATTAATGAAATTAAAATGTTCTACATTTATAATATAATATGGGAGTAATAGAATATGAAAGATCGATAAAAATACTGCATTTTGAAGAAGCTTTTGAGTTATAAAATCTACCTTTGACTTTAAAGGTTAAATACAAAAATAGATTATAGTCAGTTAACTTCTGCAGATCGTTTTTTAAAGTCAAAATATATAAACACATTTTAGTGTTTTTTACTTGAAATCGATAATTTTATATTTAAAATAATCTAACCAAAAAACTATATTAAACTTTGCAAAAGATATCGAGAGAAGCGCATATAACTAATTATACATTTTATGTTTTATATTTAATAATGAAACAATACGCATTTATTACTTGGTTTTATTGACGTTCTATTATTTAATAGTTATTATTTTTAATTATTTAATGATCATTTATTATAAGTTCAATGTACACAATATAATATAAATCAAATCAAACAAATAAAATTATAAAACCTATGTGACAATATAGGTACTCGTATGAAATTCTTTATGTGACATATCAATGATAAAACTAATCGCACCATTCATGTGGTAGTTAATCATTTATCTGGAAAAATTATTAATCATGACTTTGTTATAATAAAATACAAGTACAAACAAACAAAATATCAAGTCTTTTAAAAACTATTAAATTAAAGTATACCATAACCATGAATTTATAATAAAAAATAAACCTTATGTATACAATAAACGATTAAAAACTAATTTAATAAAAAAAAATTAAAAAAATATTGTTTTATTTCATTAAAATACGAAAACTTGGGCAAAAAATTCTGCTGAAAAAACTTGAACGAAGTAAAACCTTTAAAAAAATCAATATTACAAATTCTACTATTAAAATAATTATAATTATTAGGCAAATATTTATGAGGCACATGTATTTTTAAAATTTATTTAATATAATTATTATTTATTATAAATTTATAATATTTGAAAAAAAAAACAATCAATCGACGTAATGTATTTTCATGGAAGTCGAGGTTAGTTATATTTTAATATCGAGCACATAAGACAGCGACGGTATACATTTTAATATAATATCCTGCTAAGGAGTTAAATGTTAAGACATATAAATTAATAAATTACTAATTTTTTTCAGCTGCTAATTTTATATTTTGAGTAGAAAATAAATAAGTACCTTTAAATACTATGATACCAATGATGATTTCTTATCAATCAAATTTCTTTAAATATTGAATACTGCTATTTCGTGTAAAATAAGTTTGGTGTTTGGATGCTCTCGTGTTCATGTTATGTATACTGAATACACCATAAAATATTTTATATTATTTAAGTATTAAAAATTGCAAACATTCGATATAGACATACCCTCATAATTGGATACTTAAACCATCGAACAAATTTACACATTTGGTGTGCACTACTAAAATAAATAATAATTTCAAACCAACAGAATTTTATGTTATATGACGTATAGTTCGTTTACTTAGAAATTTATTGTAACATATTGTAAATATTTATGAAGGCGGTTCAATATTATTAGGTATACAATTCTTCTAAATAGGCCTTTTTTGACAAGTTTCTATAAAATAATCTCATAATATACTGTATTTGGGGAACTTGAAAATTTTCAATCGAAAAAAAATTATAAAAAAAAGTTGCTACAAGTCATCATGTTTGCTTATAATAGAATGGAAAAAAAAATTGTTCTGCTGTGGACGTAAATATAACTTCGTGTAAAAAATTTTAAACAAATTTTGTTCATCTGATTACAGAGACAGTGTAAAATGTTATTCACGTTATGGGATAAAATATTTTCATATACTAGTATATACCTAATATATACCTAGGGGTACTCTAAATCAGTGGCGCCAAAATCTATTTTGATATAGGGCAATAGCCCTACATATAAAAATCGGTGGGTGGGTGGTTGTTAAGTATTAAATATTGTAGTTATTTTAATGTTAATAAATGGTGTGTGTAATAACTTATGAGTAATAAAAAAAAATGCTTTCATAAAATTGGTGAGTGGAAGTAGTATCTTCAGTATATTCATCCTACATATAATTTAAAGATTTCGGCGCCACTGCTCTAAATGGAATGAAAAATTAACCATTTTATATTATGATGCCACTCTAAAAACTGTAGTTAGATTTATCAAAATTTATTGTTAATCATTGTACACTGTTATTATATCGTACTAAACATTATATTTAATTTTCATAGAATCAGAAACAAAAATGTTAATGATTTTTACAACTATTATTATGATGGTAGACTTTATTATAACGGAACAATGTTAGATGAAACATCCGTTTCGGCTACAACCAATAAGAATATTATCGAGTTGTTTTCAGAGGTCAATTTACATTATTATATTTCGTGTTTTGATAATACTATATTATACGTTATTCTATAGTACTTTCACAGTTTCACAATTATTGGGGTGTAATATACACTAATACGATTATAGTTTTATGAATTTAATATTATATTACTGTGAATATTATTTTTAGATACCTACTATTATTTTTAACAGAATTATAAAATCCTATTTAATTATACAGTAAAACAATTTCGAATTATTATTTTGTTAATTTAGAACTACGTGCAGTAGCAATATTCTTTTTATTAAAAATGCTTTTAAGTTGTATCATTATATAATTATTATAATTATCAGGCGTCTATTTAAAATCGTTAATATCCACATTACTGATATGAAGTCGTATAGATCTCGCTGTTTCAACGGTTGTGTTATTGGTAATAACTGAAAACGAAAATAACAAAGACGTGACGAACAATTTTTTTTAACCCCAAAGTCTAAAATCGAAATCACTGTTGTCGACTGTTTCCTAACATTTTCTTTTAAACGTTCACTTTTACTCAGTTATAGAACGTGTTAATACGATAACGCGGTCAGCGACGTGACTCAACTGGGATTTCTCACAATTCCGCGATACGAATAAAACACAAAACTGAACAGTCACTCGCCGTCCATACTGACCTATAGTGGTGATGACGGATAACGAGTACAGGAACGAACTGGCGAACGACCATCGGTTCATCTCCTTGTGCGCGCCCTCGTAGCTGAAGTTGCGGACGGCCTCGATGACGTGACTCTGGAACGACCGGAGATGCATCTGGACCTCGCGCTGCCACTCGTCCTCGCAGTACTCGGTGCAACAAGTCAAGTCCCATAGCCGGGCCACCGTTCCGGTCCGGTTCGACGTCACGCCGTCGATGACGGCCTTCGCGTTTCCGGGCGCGCCCTCGATAAATATAAACATGAACGCGCCGGCGATCATGTAGCCGACCACCAAGCATATGATGCCGATGTTGCTGAACAAGAACGCGATAAACTGCCGCAAGTAATCCTTGCACTGTTGCGTCCACGTTTTCTTCCGCTTGTTGTAGTACCGTCGGCCGCTCCGTTTGCGTTCCATGGTGACGGCACGAACCTGTTTAGTGTACACCGTCGGTCGGTTCCGCGATCGCGGTCGCTCGGGCCGCCGCAGCCACAGTCACCGCCGCCGCCGCCGCCGCCGCCGCTCTAACGTGTCGCCGCGATAGTGCCGCGGTCCGGTTGTCGCGCGTCCGTCGAACCGGAGATCCGGCGACCCGCTGCAGACGTACGCCGCCGCGTTTCGCCGCGGCGACCGCGGTCGATGTCATAACCGAAAGCCGCGCTAGGCAATACGACCTCGATTACACGGCGCGCGTCGCGAGAATACCGGGTCCGCTACACGAGTACCCGACGACGGCGATTCTGAGTTTCGCGAGCGAAATAGAACGAAATTCAAATTGTTTTTAATTCGTTCGTGGGCGCGAACATTATGACAGCGTTATTATTGTATACGCGAGGAAAACACGAAACGCGCGCGTAACACGACACGACTCGAAGCTGTAGCAATACGGGTGCGTGTGCGTTTTTGTCGCCGGTCGGTCGGACGATGCGCGCGCGCGACCGCTTCAACGGCGACCGCGGCCACAGCCCTACGTCGAGGTGTCGGCCGGCCAACCGCGTACCGCCGAAGCAGCGCGAGGAAATAGATATTAATAGACGCGTTTCTAAGCTGACTGGACTGCCGTAGGCCGCAGCCACCGCGACCACTACCCTTCCCGGCCCGCCGTGTCAGGGACCAGTCTCAAATTAGACTTTGATGCCGACGGTCGCCGTCTGCTGTTGCGTATACAGAGCGAAACGCGCGTTTCGAACAAACAATTTATACAGGGTGTGCAGTTGAAGATTTTACAATACAATTTTCGAACTTATTATGTTTCACATAATAAATTCATATATTGTGAACATTTATTTAAAATAATTTTTTTGTTGAAGTAACTATAATGAGCAAAAAATATATATATTTTTTTTAAATACAACTTTGGGTATTTTTCATTTTCTCCACTGATTAAAAAGGTAGAATATAATGTGACAGTTTATATAATAATTATGAATCCTTAGATTTTTCTATACCTAACACATGATTAATTTCACAATCAGCAATTATATATAGTTGAGTTGTACATTCTTCATTAAAATTCATATTTTATTCTTATTAATAATTAATATTAGTTTTATAATTTGTAGACAAAATGATAATAATGAATAAAAACAAAATAATAAACCTTCCATAAGGTACATCACTAATTCACAACACTAAAAAATTTCACTTTTCAAGACATTCTAAGATTAATATAGCCTTGTAATACCTATTACAATTTAGAGATAATGATTTATATTTCATTGACAAAATAAATATAACAAAAGCTATTATATCTATTATAGTATTGTTATAAATTATTATTTTAGACATATATCACTTGTTTTTGCAAGATGTACTGGTGGCATTTTGAGTTGCATTTGCTACATGTACATCTAATACTTGTACCATTTTAAGTACAGCTACATCTCACAAAATCTTGTCTCGTTTCCATTAAATGCTTAGTAACTGCTGTTCTTAATGAAATGTCGATTCCATATTAAACTTTTTCACATAATCCTAATGCGTTTCGACTAAACTATTTAAGCCTAAAACAAACTAATTTATCCTAAAATCTTGTACGGCTAGAAACATATTTTTAAGCTATTTATTATTAGGCACTGTAAAGTGCAAATAACTACCCTTGTTTATTATATTTAAACGATCCATTTTTTTCCATGCTCATTTTGTACTTTTGTAGCATTATAAAAATTAATCAGTATTGTGTTCCAATGTAATAACGTATATACGTGGAGATTAGATGAACATCGGCCCTTTTAAGTTTAAATAACATTGTCTGTATTGGACGCACGTATTTTAAAATGATAATATAACGTTTAATATTTTTGTCAATGAAAATATATTAAAAAAAACATGCAGTAACGGCATATTGAAAACGGAATTTTCCTTTATTTTTTTCTATTTTAATCAAAATAAAATATTATTTCCCACGGTGTTTTAATATGGTGACGGTGTTTGCACATCACACTTCTCTTAGTTGCTGTTCTTGTTTAGGATTTCCGATTGAACAGCGAAAATATATCGAATTTGTTTTTGTTTAGAACGGAAAATAATGAAAGTACATTTTTATGGGCCGATGGGGCCGAACGGAAGAGATGGATTGATGTTTCGCCGCATTTACGACAGTATCCTGTGCCAAAACAACACGACAATGGCAACCCGAATGATTCAGTAGCATTGTAATATTTTGTTGCAACAACAATGAAATAGCTCATCAATTTGCGAGAGAAAGAAAAAAATGTGTTAATTTTCCGTTTACTATATACATTATCTCATATTATTATAATAATATTAAGTAGGTACGTACTAATAATATACACGTTAAACGTGTCCTTAAAATGTCCAAGACGATTTGTTATATTATTTAATGTTTATTTTATTGTTCAACACTCAAATATGACGATAAAACTTCATTTCATATTGTTACGTATAATTAATGATACAAATGTTTTACATAAAAAGTAATATATCTAATTATATAATGCTATAGGTGAAATTTATATTATTTGTTTTTTAAGCGTATGACTAAAACCTGGTAACAAGTACTAAATTATACGTAATAAATAATAAAAAATGTCTTTAAGCTATAACATAATTTTTTTTTTATTAGAATAAATATATTTATTGAATATTTTAGTAGTAAAAATAATACTTCTATGTATCTCAAAATCATATGTATCGTAATTAAAATTACTATATTATTGATATTAAACCTTATTATACTGATCAGTATTATTAAATAATAATATATTATGTTATATTAGAGTTTGGAGAATTGTGTTTTATTCAAGAAACATAATTTAGTTTTTATCTCGATGATTCTTAAAATATATATATTTTATTTCTAGATGGAATATAAGAAAACTTATTTTAATATAAAATAAATTAATAAACAAATATATCTAGATAATGTCTTAAGAGATTTAAGTTTGATAGCCTGGAGAATTAAACCATTGTAAAAAAACAAAGATTTTTTTTTACTTAATATTTACATTTATTATTTAATAACAGAAAATAGAAATAAATATATAGTATTATTATTATTATTATTCTACATCAATATACAGTACACGATTGTTTGTAGTTTATAAAAATGGAACGAGAAAAATGAAAATAAAAGTTTTCGAGAGTACCAGAAATATAACTATTTCGTATTGATCTACTGCTGTGTCTAAAGTGTTTACGAAAAATAATTTTTTTTGGTAAAAAATATTTGGAACGTTATATAATAATTTATATTCTGTAGTAGTGTGTTCGTTTTTCTAAATATAAAAACGTAAAAAACAAGTCCCAGAGCAAATTGAAGCATCGATTTTCATCGATCTCATATTATTATTAAAATATACCTACCGCATTTATTCACACTATTTGGCCGATCAAGATCATTTTATCGGGTCATATCATTAATAAAATATTAATATTTTAACGTTTTTTTTCCTAGTCACAATGTTAATTGGGAGGAAAAGGTAAAAGAGAACAAACAATTAAATGAAATTTTTTTTTTTCAAATTGTTTTATTTTAAATCCAATAAAAATCAGACGTAAATGATTGGTGGACCCTCACATCTAAAGGTGGTCATACAATGTCACCCATCTTCGAGTTATTGTAAGACACGAGTTCAGTGCAAAATTAATGAAATGTCAAAAGTTATGATTAGATGTCGCAGAAGAAGTGAAAAAAAGTAGAAAGTCGACAAACTGCCGTTTCGAAAATAATAAAAAAAAAAAAAATAAACGAATGAAAAATAAACGGTGGAATGGTAACGGGAACCGCACAATAGCGGTAAAATATAATATTATAATGTATTTTTAGGTACACAATTATTGTTATTAATATTGGAATAGTTTTATTTTTCATGGTTTTAGGTCGCGCGTTCCGTTTTAAAAATAAAAGTATTAATTAAAATAACAAAATGGATACGGACACAATTGAATACGTTTTGAATCTTTTATTTTAAAGTTATATATTTTTAGAAAATCTAAGCCTACACAAAACACTAATTCCGTCAGTTGGTTAATTATGTTTATTTCATTACATTTTAGAAATTCACATTAACGCCGATCGCGCGTTTGCGTTAACTCTTCACTGTAATATTCTATACAACATTATAATAACATAATATTATAGTTGATTAATATTTTACCAAATCGTTTATAATATATATTTTTGGAAAAAATGAAAACATTAAGGAATGGACATAAAACAAAATATTAAAGTTTTACGGAACAAAGAAATTCAGGTAATTGTCATATATGACTCTATATCCTAGCTGTATCACGACAGCAAATATTTCACATTTCATAATATTATGGTTAATATAAATGCACACTGTGCAAGAAATGGTTCCTGAAACGTTTATTTGATGTTTCTGTGTAACGTTACGTTTTAAGTTGCATTAACGTAAGTATGATGTTCATTTGCAGTTAAATGCACGCCATTGCTGTCTTTCTAAAAAAATTATTTTTACGTTACTATGTAACAGCATATAAACATTAACATATGCTTTGTTTATCAATAAACGTAAAATAATGCAAAAAAATTGGTATTTCCGTAGTCCATTATAGTTGGAACTAAAAACCTTAAGTGCTGTACCCTACCTAATCGCCCACCTTACTCAGTTGAGTTATATAAGATTGAGACTATATATAATGCATTTATTTTTAAATTGTATTATTTTTATAGTTATTAAATATTTTGCTACCTCATAAATAATCTGAAATATTAATAAAAATTTACTGTTCTAATTGAAATTCATATAAACTCATATATTTATATACTGAATTAAATATCTAATAATCGAAAAATAGAAAATATAGAAAGACTAAATTTCGTATTAATATATTGTATATGTATTATTATAAATCATCACATAAGGGGTCAAAATCAATAATTGTTTGTTTCAACTATCAATGAAAATCTCAGCAAGTGGCAATAAAATTAATTTGGCTACGTAGAAAATAAGATCATTAGAATTTCCACAGGCCTATAAATCACAAAAGTTTTCATGAATTTTGTGCGAAACCGGTTTTACAAACGAGCACATGGCGTGCCACGACTTACCAGAAAAATGTGTCTTTTTAAGTTTTATAGAAGTGTAGAATTATATTTATTTATAATAAAATATTACAGTCCAAACAATAATTCAATTAGGTACTTATTTACATGAGTATAAAAAAATAATAGTTACAATAACAATTAAAAAACACCATCCTTAGATAATATAATCTTAACATCGCGAGATATACGTTACAAAGAATAACATAAAATTACTGTTCATACAACATTATAAGGTAGTTGATTTTTAAATGTTCTGGAGACGTTTACAATTTGTATTTTAGTGACAAGTTACAATAATACAAATATAACACATTCCCCAAACATTGCATAGTACGTTTCTAAGTATAACATAGAATAACATAAGACGTTGGCAACATAAAATGTTTAGTGGGTATTTCACGGTGATCAATATTCACTATGGTTATGGAATTATGGATTGATAATATTACTTTAAGAAATATTTTTTATTTTACCATAAGCTCGAAAATGTTTAAATCATGTTAGATATATTTATATCGGATAATGATTATTATAGATTATAATGTAAAACAATATAATAAGTTAAACATCAAAAAATTTGATGGGATTTTTTATTATTTTACATTCATAATAATATAATTTAATATGTAATTTTAACGCATGCTTTAAACGAAGAAAGAATAGAGTTCGTAAAATAAAACCATGCAATATTTGTATTTTTGTTAATATAAAAGTCGAATTAATAATAATTTATATCTGAATTAATAAAATTAAGCTTTTCATAGTTTTCGTAAACTACCTACTCGTCGAAACCGCAACAGTTGCAACTATAAAAATATCGCACTATTGGGAAAATGTTATCGATGTTCATTTTATAATAATATTAATATTTACATGATGTGTCAAAAGGATAAAATATTACTAATTGCAAAAAAATCACGTATTCGTTTATTATTAATGCGTATAATATTAATATTATTGTTGTTATGTTTATTACCGTCTTTTAAATTGTGTTGTCTATTTCTAAAGATATTCCTCCAAAGTAAATAAACGGTCGTTATCCATATTTTTTCTTCTTCTCATACCATCAGAAGTTCACCAGATGGCTTGTCAAATCTTCATATTTCTTATTATATCATAATAATATTATAGTACTGTCATGGTACCGTGGTAATAATATGGCAAAAAATACCAAAATATATTATTTTTACTTTCTAGTTTTTACCAATGTGATTTCTGTATTTTATCATTTAATTTCTTGTAAACATAAAACTTTAACTTAATGATTATTTATGATTGATGAGCTATATGTATATAATTTATACTCAAGCCTGGGCAAGTTGGTAAAAATGTCTAACTTGTTAAAGTTAAAAGTAGTATGTTTTTTTTTATAATTTCAATTAAAAATAGTAATATAGGTAAATTAAAATGGAAATATAATTAAAATTTAATGGATTAAAACACCAACTATGATAAATTAAAAAACAAAATCAATATAGATACAATATATTATTAATATGCATTTATAAATGCACGTTTATTTATATTTAATCAAAAATTATATGAAACATACTTATGATATGAAACCTCATCTTTGTTTGTGCACGTAACATTCTCACATACATTGCAAATCCATAATTTTATGGAATCATCTGCGATTCTTTTAAATTAAATACATTAAGTTATAGTTATTTTTAAGAAAAAATAACCTAATAGGTAAGTTACTTGGTTGAGTATCTAAATAATATAACTAGATCAAATAAAATTTAGTGATAAAATTTAGCTTCTAACTTAATTTTTAAAATTTTAACTATAGTTAGTGTCCACCTTTCCTTTATAATAAACATGACACAATAATGCAAACGAGAAATCGCGTAGGTACGTAATTGTGATAATAAAATAATAATAATAAAGTATAATCATATTACTATTCTGACTTATACTTTTACACCATATTTTTTTTTTTATTACATCATGATCAATGTATGTATATAATGTAAATATGATGTTACGTGTACTTATAACTGTTTACGCTTTTGAAATTTTCGTTTTATTTTTATTTTTTACTCCAATATGAAAATATTAATGCCATTGTAGTCAATGTGGGTTGTTTTCAACTGTTCGCCGTTTGTTTGTTTTTATGTGAATATTGATTTTATACTGACAAACATAATCTATTATCCTTAGTCCTTACTATAACTTGGAATCCTATAGTATATTTATAATGCAGAAAATATAGTCTAAAAATAAATCTCTAAAAGATATCTAGTTTTATTTTGAATAGGTAGGTTAAGTTATATGTTAGAGAATATTAAAATATGTTTAGCGTTAAGTAGGTGTATTAAAATATGGGAATAATATTTGAGTTCAAACTATTTAAATAAACAAATTAAAGTATAAAATAATAAATATACATTAAAAATACAATTATTTTAATAGAAATAATATTTTAAGGACTTAGTTTAACGTTTTTAATTAACCGAGATATTTTTTAATTATACAAGTAGGTATGTTTTATAAAAAAAAAATATTCAAGCCCAGAATTAAAAAAAAAAATAAGATAGGTGTTTATGATTAATGATTATAAATTGGAATATATTAAGAATACAAAAACATAAATTTTTAAATAAACCCACAATATTAGACTCCTGATTTATTAGCTTGTTATAAGACAATGTTAATAAAAAAATTACAAAAATTACGTGATTTCAGTCATATTATTTGTAAAGTCATTAGGTAACAATATTTTAATTTATTAGCGTTTCATCATGAGAATTAATATTATATTTTATATTTTTCAACACGTGATATAAAATTATTTATTCACGTGCAATATTTAATAATTTATATTTACATTCTTTCTTAAGATTTAATTCACATTACAATATTATGTATGTATAAAATTTAATTTAAAATTATATTAGCCTATTATAAATAATCAAAATGTTTATAATTAAATGTTTTAAAATCGATAAAAAATTATGTGTAATTTTAATATCCAATATTATGACATTTTTGTTAATGGAACATTCAAACGCAGAGAAATGAATGATGGTCGTTAATTTCCAATTAATAAGTTTCAAGATGGAACGACGAAACGCACAATTTTAAGTTTTATCGTCGAATTATTATTTGTAGTAGTTTATATAGCTCAATAGTATATTTTAATAAATGTACGTCTTTAATGAATTAATTATAAATTAAAGTCGTTACGTAGATTACAATTTTAGAAACACGCGTCGAAATAAGCGCGCGAACGCCAATAATATTATTAATTGATCGTAATATGTATTTAACGAATCGTGACAATAATATTTCTGTTATGGTTGACATTATAATACGTATAATTCGATTACTAATTTGAACACAAAATTCCGAACCCGGTAATGTCATTATGATGCGGGATTTTCAGATTTTGTAAAAAAGACGTGTCGGATATTATGGTTACCAATAATTCCAAAGGTACATAGATTTAAAGTGTTTTATACTTAAAAATTAATACTATTATTATCATTAAATTTAATTATCTATCATAGTTGGTAGAAAAATGTATTAAAAAAAATTAAAACAAAACACATCCTGCATTTTATTCTTATCACCAAATCAACGTTATCAATTTTGTAAGAGTTACTATAATTTATAATATCAGTTCAGTAACACTAGTCAATATAGTGTAACACTGGATAGCTTGAACTAAAAATTAATTTTCATGACGGGTACATCATCGATATAATCATAATAAATAAGAACAACTATATAATATTATATTATATAATAATACATATTAATTAGTATTTAGAAAATAATATCTATAAAAAGGAGTATATTATAACCACCACTATTGTCAATGTTTAATAATTATGTGCAATCTCAGTTCGATGAAATGAATGAATATAAATATAACAAAAAATATAAATTTAAAATATGCCTCTAATGTAAAGTTGTACATTTACAATTGTTATTTTGTAGTATTATAATTTTTTTCATATTTTCGTGTACTATTATTAGTACTAAAAATTGACATATTTTTTAATTACAAAATAATATAGTTTATTATGCATTTTATTGATCAATTTAAAGTATTTTTTAAATAAATGTTAATTATATCGTATTATTTTACAGTTAAAATTATCATTTATCACATAAATGTAATAATTAATATTTTAATAATAATTGGTCTCTATTCAGTTAAAAACAATTAAAACAATGACAGAATAACGTGTCACTTCAATCAACTTGACGTATAATTAGATATTATATAATGTCGATCAATAATATTTTTTATAGAGCTGAATATTTCTCAAAAATATATCATATTAAAATTATACGCTTGATAAGGTTAGGTTAGATCTAGATTCATTAATCGTTTACTCATAGATAGTCAGACATCTATTTGAAATATCATCAGTAATTTAATTTGAACAGAAAAAGTAATTAAAACCTTAACATAATAATAAATGTAAATCAATATTGAGAGTCGGTATAACGTTTATAATATGTCTTGCGCTACAGTTTTTGGAAAACTTCATATTTCTGCAGTTTTCTCGGATTATATATTTTTTAAACCTTCTTAATCGATAGTTATTAAAATATTTTAAAATATAAATTTTTTAATTACTCAAAAATAAAATCAACAGCTATAGCGTATATAAATCATTTTGTTAATCAATAAGCTTAGAATTACAGTATAATAAATTGCATAAAAGGGACACCGACACTAAAAATTTACAAAGTAATATCTTCTTAAAAACCAGACAAGTAAACGTCATCGGAATTAAAAGTTTAGGACTTACCGAACGGAATGAGCAAAGTAAAGATATAATTTTATATCACTTCTATACTGGAATGTATATTATTATATATTTGTACCCTCGTCGTCCACCACTTTAGATCGTAAAATATATTTTGTATATTATACGATGTAAGTACAGTGTGTAGACACGCAGGTAAAAACAAAAAGTTTTCATTCGTAGTCACTTCGATATATTTATAGTTCTTGACCCGTACAAAACATTGAAAGGAAAACAAGAAAAGTCTTAGGACTTTAGACTTATAGTTATATCGGACCTAAAATATACATTATAGACGGTTCGGAAAAAGCATTAGATATATTATGTAAAATAAATTATTCAAGTGTCTATATAAATGTCACCGGTCGCTTCTGCGTGATATTATACTCGTACTATCCACGTATAGGTGTGTAATAAACATGAAAATTATGATGTTTCAATTCAAAGAATTCTAACGAAACTTAAACAAACAAATTCAAAGTATGTTGATAATCGAGATATAATCAAATAGTAATAAAAGTTTAATTTTTATTGCAGTAGTTTACGTCCATTTTATGATAAGTTTATATTTTGTTAAATTACATTAGAAATTACAATTTAATAATATTGACGGTTTATACGTTTAAAAAAAAATAGTGTAAAGTGTACATTTTTTTATATTTAATTGAGCACCATTGTTTTATGCACAATTTTTTTTTCCAATAGTAGAAACGATTTTAACTTATAGAAATAAAACGAAAAAATAATTATAGTGTATAATATTTCATCTTGATTAAATTTAATTAATATTGTGTAATTTTTTTCTAAATTTTTTTAAGTTTTTATAAAAAATATATTTATTAATTTATTATTAACAAATTAATTACAAAATATTCGTAATTCGTATTATTAATAATATGTAAACGATAATGGATTTACTAATATTTAATGAATTGCATTTTTATTATATATTTTATACATATCAGTAACCAAAATCGGTTAATGATTAAGGTATGTAAAAAAAAGTTATAATATCAGTATCTAAAATTGTAAGTCACGATGAATTTTGTTTGTTTTTCGCTCAGAAATAAAAATAATAAACGAAAAGTTTTTCAATGAAACCGTAAAAACGAATTACGATCCGTACGGGACAAAATATCCGATGACGACGTTTTGAGCGAATGTATACGTTAAGACTAGGAATGTATCGAAAAATCGATACAAAACTGATAATCATAAACGTTATTAATATCGTTTCTCGAATTCTTTTCTCCTATCCCAACCCCTAATTCGATTGTTCAGCCCATTTAGAAAAACATAAATATTTATATGTATGTCCTTAGTGCTTTGTAATTTCTTCAGATAAAATGACTATTTGAAAAAATCACGTCGTCATCACGATTTACGGTTGGATGTTTTTTTATTTATTTTTTAAATCTTCAGAACGAGGATATGTATCTAATAATATACGATAGGTATATAGATATATAAGATATAAACAGCTGACGAACATTATTTGGACTTGTGGAAATGCGTTTTCAGACGATTAAAAAGAAATAAAAAACATTTCGTTATAAACACGATTGATAGGATTTTCATAATATATTATTAATATAATTAGGTACATAGATATTTAAAAAAATTAATTTAAAACAAAACTCTTCAGCTACGACGAAAATAATAGACCGTAAAACAATAAGACGAATTAATAATTAATGTATTTTCTATGTTACATTATACAATATAATTATCTATGTTTGTATTTTAAAAGTGAAATTGTACACCAATAATGTATTACTTTACATATTTTATAGTGGTTCTGCGATGTATAACTATGTTAAATCCAATAAATTAGTAATAAAAACGATATTTTAATTATAAAATCGGTAAAAAGTTTTTATGTATAATATATAATATAATCGCTAAATCGCAATCACGATGTTTGTGTTCTTGAAAATTCCAAAGATGTTTATACAATATTACAGAATAATATAATATCTGATATCACGTTATCTCCGAACGATAATGTTATTATAATCTCGTCGGTTATTATAGCAGCTGCCTCCACGGGCTGGAGCAGACGAGCGTCATAAAATATTATGTACCATCACCCAGGTGATGTTTAATGGTTCGAATTAGTGTGTGGTAGCGTTAAACTTGCCGAGTTATTCATTCGTTTCGTTTTCGCCCTAACGACGCAGCCCCCAAGCCGCAACATCACTCGAGGTATACGTAAGTATGTACATACTGAGTTTTCGATGGTAATAACCTATAGAAACACTATCGCTGGTTATTGGTTAGCGATTTTTCCATTATTGTGTTCGGCCAAGTCCCTATTATATTATTTTTGTACAATGTTTATAAATTAAAATAAACAATTGTTCTCGTTCAATCGTTCATCGAGCCTCATCAAGTCGCACACTACCGAAAAGGTCACAATGTAAAGCTCCTGCGCTGCGACACTGGATACCGACAAAACTAAAATAATCTTATAGATAATTTAAATAATTTGTGTTATAATCAATGCTTGATTGTGATGTGGGTACGAAAGGATATACATATTTTTTTTACTAATATTTCAGTATAACCCTTTTAAATAAAAAAAAGTTCAATGCGTTTAGATCTTCAGTGTACCGAGACCAGGACTGATATTTTAAATGTCCTTTTTCGTCCTATTGAATTTTTTCCATTTCAAACCTTGGCTGTAACAACGTGTCTCTTTGGTAGGCTATAAAATTATTTATAAAAAAAAAATTGCAATTGTGAGAAAAGTGTTCAATTGGATTGGGTCTACTTCCTCTTCATCGTGCACTTATGTTATGTGTTTCTACTATTTATTTTTATCAAATTGTCTTATTATGTAAATCACACATATAGCCATATAAAATGTATTGTAAGTGATCCTTGATAAATAAGATAGTGGATGACTGAGTCGATTGACAGCAGCCATTTGTCATCAAATTTTATTCCCGCACAATATCAATTTTTGATTATATTAACTTTGATGTTTCAATTTTATTTTATTTTATAAATATAATTTTGAATTGCTTTAATGTTATAAGTAAATTATAACTAATATCAGAATATCGCAAAAAATCAAATTCCATAATACTTTTGTAAATTATTAAGAAATAAACACTAATCATGTAGAAATTTATATATTTTTTTTTTTTTAAATTTATATTGTGAATAGGACAAATTTATTTCTTTAATAGGTATTTATCCTTTTTAGTTATATTTTTAAAATTATTATCATTATAAAAAATATGTACCTAAAGGTATCTATAACTCAACAAAATGACCACAAGAATTCAATATCCTTAATTTTTTAGTGATATTATCATTAGTTTTAAATTTTATAATTATCGTTTATTGTTAAATGATTCTGCTAAATATAATTTCTAAATTCTAACCTGATAGATGATAAATAATATATAATTAAAAAACTTAAATCATAATTTGAAAAGTGATAACAATTTACCAATTGGTTATCACTGAGTTGTAAAGTGGTTTTTGGAGGATTTGATGCACTTAAAATACTTGATAATTAATTTGTAAAACATTAATTTATTCGTAGAAATATTTTTTCATCGATATTTAACTATCTTTAATAAATATGTGGACATGATAAAAATTCAAAACCTCTCTCACAGATATGACAAAATATCCAACTATTGGCTACTCTCTTATTTATCAATGATCACTGATATTGTCAATATTTCTTTACTAATAAAATAAAGCAAGAAAGTATACGATTATAAATGTACTGAGTGAAGTCTAATAGTATATTATATACATTTAATATAATATTCTACATCATTTATAAGCTCTCAAAACTTAAAACCGAATAATTTATTATTAGATGCGTTATAACATATAGCATATTATAATTTATATCTATTGATGTTGTAAGTTGTACAATTTATATAATATAATACGCATATTTTACTCTATCCAATCGACGGAAACAATATTTCTACTCACCATAGTGATTAACATATTATATGATATTATAGATTTGCTTCAAATAAAGTACAGAATAACAGAAACAATAAATAAATAAATAATTTTGATCTGCTGATACTTATTCATTGGCTTTAACGCGTTGTTGTAAATTGTTTTACAATTAATTTAATAAAATCGTAGAAAATAAACAACCATAATTTAACAAAAGATATTTACTACCTTTTTTTTTGTTGATGCGTACTGTTGATTTTACATAACCCCAATCGTTACACATTATAGGCATTATAATACCTTATAATAACCAAGTTTACGATTACCACGTTCATAGTATAACCACTTTATTGTTGTAGGCCGGTCATTATAATATTATTATATTATACGAGCAAAGATTTTCCGTCGAGTCTCGTCGCTAAATAATATACCGGGCAAAATGTCGAAACACTTTACGATTAACTTTTGAAGTAGGCCCAAGTCGATTGTTTCCCGAGTGCTCTACTACTTTGTGTGTATATATAGTTAATAGTCGGTCCATTGAAAACAGTTTAAACGTCGACAAAGTCGTCTTCAAGCTTTCGAAAACATCATATATGCCGCGAGTCCTACGGTACGTCGTAAGTGCGCTGACAGTGTTTGTAATATATGTTATATATAATATTGTTATTTACGACGGGAAATTCGACGAAACTCGCACAGAGATACTCACATGATCTGTTTTTGACGAAACGGCTGACAGACCGATCATAAAATTATTATATTAATATCTATATAGATTAGATTACTCCATATAACAATAATGATATACGATGATACAGTCGATCGTTGAGACCAATAATGAAAATTATATTATAATAACCCTATCGACGGTTATAATAATTACGTTATAAATCGATTTATCATCATTGTTATCTTCTATATAGGTGTACAATGTACATCATTATAATAATGTGTTTTTCGTAAACGAATTCACATTGGAATTTAAATTGCGATTTGGTCATGCACGTATTATTGTGGTACTCGACAAGCGACGATAGAATATTAATACGAAACAAATTATCATATTTATAATAACTACGACTTTACACATTACACCATAAGAGCATTTAATACAATTTGAAATCATTTTATTATGATATTTAAATATAAATTATCGGTAAAAACATCGCTAAAAAAAATTGCTCATATTTCATTATTATTTTATTTTGAGAATAAAGGAATTAATTTTTTTTTAGAAATTTGATAAAATTTACAACAATAATGGAGTATTTTAATTTTGAATACACCATAATGATTTATGGATCCGTAATCTATTATCTATATAAGTTCAATAAAAAATTATTATTTTTACGTTTTTATTATTCACAAAAATTGAAAATTTTATTAAGACCAGAACTGTCGATTTTAACAGAAATAAATGTATACAACAAAATAAATAAATAAATATAATCGATTTGAAGTTGGATTATAATAATATTATCGTATGCAATATTTTACTACTGCACGTTAAAATCTCAGCGAGTTGTTAGTGATTAAACGGAACTCTTATCACCCTTAGATATACTTTTTACTATAATATATTATTATTATTATTATATTTATATACTACTCTTATCTACTACTTATCTATGAATTATAATGTTCTACCCACAATATGACAATTTAATTTATCATATTATGTAACTGCGGTTTATATCACATAAAGGCATTTTTTTTTTCAGTTTACATAAAATTTAAAAATATACGTTATTTTTAAAATAATAATATAGTAGATATAAATGATTATACACCGCATACAAAGGCCAGATGATCCGTTGTACAATACGCGTGCATAATACACCATCGTCAGATGTGGAAAAAATTGTAGTTTAAATTGGTTTGTATATAAAGTTTTATTTGTCCGATAACAGTAAATACGAAAAAAACAGGTCATCTTGTCGATCCGTACGATTTTGAATTTTATTTTAACCCACAATATTTTCATTACGATTGGATTTACATTCTTTATGGTTATTAGTATAGTAACTGTCGTGAAAGTCGATATTATTGCATTCAAACCATTCGTTTTGATATTACTTACACTTCTCTAGCGAGTAACAATAATTATAATATTCCACATATAAAATATAATTAATATCAATTATTTCATTTTTCAGTTTATTAACTATTACCATAGGCTTATTCAGAATATTTTATCGAGGAAAGTTAAAAAAAAAAAAAATGTTAGAAATTAAATTGTTTTTATTTTTGCGCGGCTTTCATTGTTATTAATTATAATTATAGAAGATAAATTATTTAAATATGTATACCAATATACAGTTGTTAAACTATAACTGTATATTCATTTTAGATTCTTAGCGAATCGAGGAATGTATTGGTTTTACAAAGAGATTTTTATTTTTTATGTCTGAAAACATTTTTTCGGAATTTTAAGGCTTTCGGTTGCAAATTGCATCTACTTAGTGCTGTATTTAGCTTATGTATCGAATTTCTCAAAAGATTTTTTTCTTAAGAATAGAACAACTACCAAAAAATAACGGAAAATGGCACAACACACGGAAATCATAATTTTGACAAAATTATTTTTAGATATTTCATGATAACTAATCACTAATTTAATTTTTAACTTAACGGCTTTGAATTTTTTTTGAGTATTCACATAGGTGAGAAAATTTTTGGAATGGATTGGTTGATTTTCTGATTAAATATAGATCTTCGAAATGTATTATTATTTTATTTATTTTATTATTATTTGTCATCATATATTGAAATAATATTATTTTATAAATCATATAATGAAAATGTGTCTAATTCCCACTAGTTTTGTAACATAAAATTCAGATCACTATATTTATTAATATTATTGTAAATTATAAACTTTAATTTAAAATATGCATAGCGATCCTATACGTAAAAAAATGATATCAGCCATAACAGATTCAAAAATAATTATTATTTTGTATTAACTATTCTAAATGTAAACGTAAACATAAGTATGGTTTATCCTAATAACATTATTTGGGCCAAATTTCTAGGGTTGCAACATCACATTAAATTTTTGGCTAATTATAAAATGATCCTACTTCCATCCATACCAACCTTACAACGTACAGACAAACAATTCTAAAAAGTATAATATTGTCTATTGAATTATATTATATTAACTTCGTATTGCTTTATTTAGTGTCATTGGGCTTATGACCATTTATAAATTTAAATAAATATTTTATTTTACTAAGTATTGAACATAAACTATAAAACATTAATATTAAAATATTTAATTAAATATTTATATATAAATAGTAAAGTTGTTAAGAGAAAAAATACAACAGTGGATCAGTAGTTATTAATTCTAGTGAAATAATAATAATTAAAATAATTACAAACGAAAAATTTGGATGTCTAATACGAGAATGAAATGGAAGGTTTTGTATTTTCGTTTTCAATGGTCATTAGACTTCTGACGGATAATTAAAGAGTTAAGATAATAATTATTTAAAATAAAAGGTAAATAAAAAGTGAACAGCGATAAACAAGTAGGTCAGCAAGGGATATTGTAATAAGCACAGGATAGTAATTCGGTCTAATTATCATTAAGTGATAATTATTATTATTTTTAGATTAGAAAGTCAATTAAATTATACTAAATAAATTAATAATAATTATACAACTAATAATAAATCAGAGTAACCATTTATAGTATAATTTGGAACAAAAACACGTAAATGTTTGAAGTAAATATTTCAATATTTTTGCAATACAAATTATTGATGAATTTTGCTCTCTTAAATATGCGAGAAAAAAATTAATTTTTGAATTATGCATCAAAATAACAAATGGTTACTTAACATAAAGTACACACAAAGACACAATGCGTATCTATATTTTAAATTTAATTTTTATTAAAAAAAAAAAATGCTATACTAAAACTTAAAATGAAATGTTATTTATTAAAATATTATACAATATTATATTATAAAGATATAATTTAAATTTGAAAAATAATTAAATTTTTGAATAAAATAAACACTTGTTGTTATAATTTTTTAATGTATATCTCTTAGTTGGCTAAGGTACTACCATATCTATATACCTAGTTATATATATACTATATATTATAACTTTCTGACTATAAGACATGATGTCTGGATTTCAATATTTCGTTATTCAGAATATTCAATTCTTATAATTTCATAATATAAAAAAAGTTCGATATTATAAGAATGAAAATCACAAAATATATGCGTTAATCTATTCCAAATTTACATACTGATTGTCAATAATAATATATATTATTTGACGAGTACTTTTGTAAAATAAACAAAATACAAAAGTCGATGGGTATTATAATTTATCGATGTGACCTAAATCATTATTAATATGCGTTATAAAATAAATTATATGTGACTAAATACTATAATAATGGTTTTAGTCATATACAGACATATTACCTTTTAGTATAGGTACATATATAATATAGGTTTATTAAAACAGAATAAAATAGAAACATTTATCTCTCATCCCATAATATTTCCATAAAAATAATAAATAATATTATTATTAATGAAAATTTAAAAAAAAAAAAAAATTTTCTCACTTAAATTATAAATATGTTTTTACAAACAAAACCCCTAGCAAAACTTTTGGAATCCTTAAAAGTAAACAAATAATTTGTTTCTCTACCTCAAATTTACAATAATAAAAAAAAAAAAACAGTATTTTAAAGATGTTTATAATTTTTTTTTTCGTCCTCACCCTTTATTCTACTTCTAGTTCTAAGATGCTTTGAATGAGAATTAAAGAAAATATCATATGCGTTCTGGAGGTTATCAAAGAATAAATTAAAATTTCAATTTCAATTTATGTGACGAGTGGAATAAGTGTAGAGATATCTAATTCAATATAAATATGTGATTATATTATAAGCGTGTCGATGATGCACAAATAATCACAATGTTATTCAATAATTTATCTATTTAGTAAAATAGAGTATACGAATGACACATAGACTAAAGTTTATACAATTTAGTAAAGCTCACTTAATAAATCCCAAAACACTTAGTGGTTTACTTATTGTTACACTGGTAAGGTGGTTTAAAGAAGGATAGATTCTAATATCTTTATATACAGAAATACCCGTTACAGAACATGTGATATTAAATGTGTAATATTGAAGTATGGGAGCACAGATTCACATAATTATTAGCATAAGCTGAGTGTAGTACGTTAATTCTAGGAATTTATTAAAAGATTCATTCACAACAACATTATTTTACACTCTGTATACATTTATATAATTCAGAACCATGCATTATTGTCTTAATGGTCGTTAAATATATTATTTAATTTTGAGAAAGTCGGCTGAGATTCACAGCAATTTGGATGACTTAACCTTACAATATAATTATGTTTTCGGAATATACAGTTATTGAAAAATCCCTGATTAAATAATTATCACTAGCAAACAATATTAATGATACGAGTAAATGGTATATATTGTATTGTATTTCACAATTTGTGAAGTATGTGTACATCGTTATTCTGCTAGAATGAAAATTCTAGACAATTATTAGTGTCTTTCATAGGAACACGATATCACCTTTTTTCATCAATCGCATGGACAAAAACGAAAAAATTAAATTGATAATCTTAATTATCAAGTTCACAGTTAATTATTATATATATATACTGTGAATAATAGTAATAGCATATTAACAGAAACATTTACATTTTTAAAACTTTTATCATCGGTGGACGTTGATATGTCAAACGTTTAGATTTATGATGATTTTAATTATGTTATTTTGCCAAGGTTGTAAAAAACCAAGCGCATATTCATATTTACAGAAATACACGCATGAACGAAATATAATTTTGGTTAAAATTTCGGCGTTTTAATAATTTATTATAAAACGTAATTTCATCGGATGGTATATTATTATAATAACACACATGGAATGACCTTTTACTGATAGTAGGTTGTTCGAAAAAAAAAGAACAATAATAATATTATTAAAAAAATAATAACAATACTGACGACACACTGATTCTGTTTTCGGTAGTTATAACTCATACAATATTTCTACACACAATGTTTGCGTATATGTATGTATTACTAATGAGCCACCTTGTTGGGTCAATAAACTATGTTTTTTTTGTAACCTAACTACTGACAGTTTCCGCCGGAAAATCCGATATGATTAATATTACACAACTATTCAAAATTTAAACACTACAACATTGCGGACAATTTCCATGTTAATCGTCAGAGTTATATAAAATCAAAATGCAACGATTCACAATAAAATAATATATGTAACGACATTATATTTTTGGTACTCGTAAAAATGTTAAGTCTATTTAAAATTGATTTTAATCATTTCTATACATATAGTACAGTACGTTATCATATACTTATATATACACTAAAACGCTATATAGTTATATAACACATATGGTACAGTCATGATTTTCTTTAAAATATAACAAACACTATATTCTTCTATCGTTAAACCTTTAATTAGTTCTGGACTTTTATATTAATTTTTCCATACATTTTTTTTTATTATGATTTTTTATTTTTAGTTTTCATAGGTAAATTTAATGTTCATAAGCTTACCTATCTATATTTTAAATAATGAAGTTATTTCGTCTGTTTTTGTAATAAAAGATACTCTAATAGGGATTACAATAGGTTGTAATGGGAATTTTATTATTTAGGGATGGATAGCCGGAGAGGTAGTGTTTTTATTACAGGGAAATATTTTAAAGGGGCCACCAAAATGGAAATAAAAATTGACTAGTAATACACCTTTAATATACTTGATGATGTATTGCTTAATAATATGGAGAGTATATACGTTACATACATCTATAATTGAAAAATTATGAAATAAAATTTTCTCGCTTCGCATAAACTTCCAAACTGAATGAAATCAATAATAATATTTTTTTCTTATACAATTTATTTATTAATACTACAAAAGTACAAACATACTACATTCAAACGTATTCAAATAATAAGAAACAATTAATTATGTACAAATAACTAACTGTTCAATAATAAATTAGAAAAACGTAAATAAAATAACTTAATATTATTAAATAAAATAAATAACTCTATTTAATAATAGTTACTCAGACTGTTACGTTATATTATAGTGTATACGCAGCTTATATATAGTTTATCAATAATAAAATTTGATTCGTATATCACAGAATTTATATATAAAATTCTATGTTGCAATTTTTTACGATTTTCGAGAATAAATGCATTTTTTATTGTACATTTAATAATTACATTGAACGACTAAAATCTTGATTATTTGTATTTATATTTTACTTAATGAAATAGGTAATACAAATAGTATTCACTGTCTTGTGCCCGATTGCACAAACGGTTGATAAATATTTATATTATATATTAAGTAAACATGGCTACTATCATTCACTTATGAAAATATAATTATTAGGACATTAACCATGGTTACGTTTCCTAAAATAACAAATAAATTGATAAATAGCAATATGATGATATTATTCAGATTTTCATTGATAATTTAAAAATATATATATTTATTATTATTATGATTATGATTTCCGTTAAAAATTTACGCAGTAGAAATGTGTCTGATGTGGATTAAAACAATCATAAAATAATCTTGGTCTTAGCAAATTAATTAATACTTCTACTGTTCTACTACATAACGTTCTTCGTTAGAATCATCACAACATATAATCAATACAGCATCAGTTTTCAATTCTGAGTGGAGCGAGGAATGTAGTATTGTTTTTACAAATATGTTTTTTTTTATGTATGAAAACATTTTTTCGGGTAGAAATAATGGTTCGATTACCACAAATAGGGTAAGCTTTCGGTAGTAAATTGCATCCAATTGGTTAATACAAAGTTTATATTTCGTATTTCTCAAACATTTTTCCTTAGAAGAAGAAAAACTACCAAAAAATGGCAAAATTACGATTACTGTTATTTTTAATTTTTATTTAAAGTTACCGTTTAAAATTATTTTTAATCATTTATACAGAAGAATCGTCATTTGATGCTATAAAAAAAAGCCACCGAATTGTTATAATACGTTTGTATGAGCATGTACAATAATATGAATATAGATATTATAAAATTTTAATTATTTAAATCATATTATTTGTAATTTTATAAGTAAAATACAATAAATTTGTCTTTATACAGTTAGTAATTATATAGTTTAATTAATATGATATAATAATATCATAGGTATTAAATAGTATTGTTCTAAAAATTGTTTTAAAAATAAGTGTTTTACAATAATAACTCATCGTTATTAGGTAGATATTATATTTACTAATATTGGAAATTAAATTATGTTTTTTAGTATTTATATTTATTTATATTATTGTCCGTCATTCAGGGTCGTACCTATTTAATAATTTAGCATCCCGACGGGGCACTTTTTTAATTCTGCCTAATTTTGTGGTATAAGGGGTAGAAGGGTGTTAAAAATAACCGAATAAATTCAAATTTACCGCCCCTAAAGTTTCACTGAGGTACAATTGCGCACATTCTGCACGTCATTAATGCGGTCCTGCCATCATCACATTTTTATATGTACACACTCGTATAACAATATACTATGCTACTACTAATATATAATATTATATAATATAATATACTATGACATTCGTAATCCCTATTTTATCACGGAATTTACTGTTTAACTGCTTATAGGTATAATTACATAATTATATAGTTATATTTAGTTATCTGATATAATAGTTTTATTTTTAAGAATTGATGTTTTGAAAAACTGTCGTTTGAAAACTTTATTATCAAACATATTTCATTTTTAAGATCCTCTTGTATTCTAGTAGATACTGCATTATAATAATTTTTGTATATATATTTTTTTTTCAAATAAATGTTATAACCAATAGTTAGGCACGAGTAACTAGTAAATAAATATAAATAACTACAATGTTTTTTTTTTTTTTTTTTACCAGAGCAATTCACTGATGGCGTCGGTAGTAGTGGCAGGCCATATGTTATGTATATAAGTCAAATGTTCACAAAAATATTATTACAAACATCCGATAAATCGTATGATATTAATAACAAATTTATTATAATATTTTGATAATTCTTATCTCAATTCTTTATTGTTAATGGTACTTGTTGTTATTGGTTGGCTATTCATGATATTATTAAAATTCTTATAAATCGGGTTTCCTCATAATCGCTAGGTTATAACCTATAAAATGTGGAAAGACTTAACTAGCATTTTAGTACTCAAGATTTGTTTTGTATTTTTTGCTTATCAATAACTTTTTAAAAATTACTACAACTTTTACAATTTAATGTAATAGCTCATTCATTATGAAAATACTTTTAAGTATAGTTGATTAATTAATCTCATAAGGAAGCATAATATTAAAAATGATTTATAAATCTTCTATTATGTTGGAATATCAAAATTATTGCTCAATTTTAATTTTTTAACAATGCTGACCATATTAAGGTATAATTTTATTAGAAATAAATACAAAACGTGTATTTTTGTATATGCCATTTTATATAATTCATAATGAATATATATAATAATATAAAATATTTTAAAATTAATAAAAATTATTCGTCTTCACCCAAATCATAAACACGTCTTTACGTAATATTCCTCTCGCAAAATTTTTTTCATAATTATTGGAGTCCTTAATAGGTATTAAAATAATAATATTTCGTTTCTCTCCCTTAATTTTTCCATATAAAATATTTGAATATTTTTTATACAATTATAGAGTGTAAATTTTTTAATTAATTTTTTTATTAATTTTAAAATTAAGTAAAATTGTAGTTAAAATATAACAATAGCTCTCCACGGTGCCACCTATAGTTAAATATGGTTAATATTAAATATCTACAAAAGGTTGACTCTAGAATATGGCTACGCATGGCAATATCGCTGTTAAATTTTACAACCAACATAATTTATGTTATATAATTTATAATTTACATTATTATGTTGCGTATTATTTATTTATATTTTCGATTGGATAGTTAATTTGTAAACTTAGAAATCGAATCTAATTGAAATTTCAAGTCCGTAGTTTTTATAACGATTCTGGTTTGTTGTTTATTTATTATAGTTATATATTAATTATTACGCCTTTGATAAAACTTACCTACAGAAAGTACCTACGTAATTTTATTATGCTTTTATTCTGTTCATTCATCTATAATTATTTATTTTTATTTTTGCACAAAAACAAATATATTTTCATTATTTGTTATACATTTTTTCGCATTTATTGTTTAATTATTACTATATTAATGATATTTTTTAAAAAAAAATATGCATTAACTAATCTTTTACGATAATTTTGCAGTATTTTATTTCTACGTGCTTGTCCGACAAAAAAAAAAACTATCGAAAGTCCCAATGGTTGCATATTTCACATATTCACCTTCAGTTTGTTGCAAGACAACTATTGCAGAAGAAATTGCGTCTGATCGATTACACATAAGATATTTTTTCTAATACCTTGTAACAATATTTTAGATACTAAGCGAAGCCAGGAATGTATTGGTTTAACAATGTTTTTTTTTTTTATGTTTGAAGACACTTTTTCTGCTAGAAATAAGTTTCGTAAGTACGCTTTCGGTAACAAATTGCATATAGTTTCTAGTTAGTACTTAGCTCATTTTTTTGAATTTCTCAAAAGTATTACCTAGGGAGAAAAACTACCAAAAATATGACGAAAATCGGCAAAATACGATTACCGTTATTTAAATTTTTTCGCGTATTTAGGTACCTAGTTAAGTAAAATGTTGGAACGGCTTCTTAGCATAATATATTGTATTGTTGAATTATATTGAGTTTCGCTCAGAATCTTATTTGCTATAACATCGTTGCATAAAAATCTTAATTATTATAATTAATTATTTAAATAATAGAAGTAATAATTTAATTTATAATAAATTTAATTATTAATTATAGTAATTATAATAAACCACTAACTCTGCGAGGACAGAAAGGACGAAGAATGAACGTCTGAAATCAACACTTTTTTATAATAAGGTATGGATTTATATGTACGTAATATGTGTAATATATCTCGTGCATATGGATCGGGCATAGAAGCACATTGGGTATGAATTTAGGGGGTGCTAAAATTATAATTGTATATTATACCGTAAATGTATGAAATAAGTTATTTTATAAATCAAGGTACTGTTTTAGTTAAAGTATGTACATTAAAATTAAATAAATGTTCTAACTAGAAAATGTATTATATAACTAGGTAGTTATTTAATAGTAATAATTACGTATATATATATATATACAATTTCAAAATGGAAACCGTTAAAATATTTATATACTTATTAAAGTAGATAAAACAATTTATTGTTATTTAAAATATATTAGAATACAAATCATTTAATTATCATTATAAAAAAAAAAAATTAAATTAATTTTTATAATTATTAAACACGTGATATATTACATAATAATATAAATACTATTTATTATTATAAGACTTTCTTTGGTAATATTTTGAGTTACATAATATACTATTCTTGCAACAAGTACATCGATTCGAAGTGAATTTTGTTAAAGACAAGCATTTAAAAAAAACTTAAACATTCCAATTGATTGCTCAGTTACTGTAGTACGTAGTGAAATTTTTATTCCTTTGTGTGCTTCATTAATAAATATTAGATTTTCAGATCAAACACTTAATTGGGAAATATAATTAATATAATCGTTTTAATACGCCTATGTTACAAGTTTATTTTAAAATTTGCATTATTTTCATTTAATGGTTAAATTAATGTTTCAACGCCATTTATTAATATTAAATTGTAATGTTCTGCAAGTCAATAATCACGAGATATTGTTTTTTTATTTTCATATTTTTTACATCCAATATTAAATTTAAATATTTTTCTGGAGTTAAAATAGAACTATAAGATTTGCATTCACGGTTTTCAATAACATCGTAAAATTCTGGTTTATTGATAGTTACTTCATAATAAAATATCGTAAGTAATTTTTCTTAAATTTTAAATAATTTTAATTGTCATAATATTAGCTCTTATTGATAATGAAAACAATGAGTCGATGACCGATAGATACGGTCCACACAAATTAATTTACACAATAGAGAAATTAAATTTTATCTTATTAATTTCAATGTACACTTAATAATAACTAAGTGTCTAAGTTACATCAGGGAATTTATTAAATAACTGGTTTAATTATAAATTAATGGATAAACGATTAAATTTAGTTGGTATATAAAATGCCTAGGTATTCCATGAAAAATTCCATGATATTACTCCATTTCATACTTTAATGATAACATATGTAATATATTATAACTACAATTTTTTTTTTACATACCTAGGTACTATATAAATATACGTTATAAATTTATTCCAATAATATTTTTTTTTTAAGAGTCTTCGTTGATGAATTTATAATTATACCTACCAATATTGGGAGTGCTTGTATAAAAATTGGGGTTCAAACACTCCCCTATGTTCGCCTATGGAATAAAGTAATATTAAGAACTGTAATATTTATTATCTGCGTATGACTTTAATTTATTTTTATTAATTATAATGCATATTAAGTTAATAAATAGTAAAATGTGCCATAAAAATAACAATTCGTATTTTCAATTAGGTTAAAAAAAATGTAGTATAAATAAATTTATATGGTTTCTTTACTTATTTCCTTGCTATTTGAATAGATTTCGGTGGTATAGCAATGATGGTATTATATGTATTGGATCTCACCAATTCATTAAGTATATTATTAAACTTAAGAGTACAGTTATTAAATATTACTGAAATTTCATAAATTACACGAATTATTTTACAATTACGCGTAATACATGGTTATATTTCACAAGTATAGTCGTATAATCGTACCTATTTATAATATCCTATGATCTTCTGTAATACACTCGAGTCGGAGAAGTTATTAACATAAACAGTGTGGAAATCATTTGACCGTCTAAGTCTTTCGATTTGAATTGAATAGCATATTATGTGGAGTAGATTTAAACCGTCCTCTTCTGTTTAGGCTTAGTTATATTTAATTCTTTTAACGGTCACATTAATGATTTAATATTTATACAGTCAAATCACAAGTTCTTATGTTCGAGATACCTCGGAGAGGCCATTTCTCGTCTATATTTTTTTGTTTGTATGAGAACATGTTATAAAATATATACTAATCGGCGATAATTAAATAACTCGTGTGTGTTGACGACACGAAACCGTTCTCCCGAAACTATTCCGTTGACTATATTCGTAATCTTCAAAGCGACTCGGTTAGCCTATATTATGTAGTTTCACGAGTAAAGATGATTAAATTTTAAATATTATAATGTACGTCTAACGGAAACGTTCCATAATATATATTTTACGCGTGGCCGGGCTTAATGTTTATGGTTTATGGCTTAACTGCTCATGTCTTAATTAGTTCAAACATACGCAATGAAGGATAGATTTAATACTGCGCGGCTTTGTTATAGACAGAGAATATTAATAATATTCGAAATTAAAACCGTAAATTTTTTTATATATATATAACTTTCTCGTGTTGTAGGAAAAAGCGTCTACCGGTATTAAATAATAATACGGCTTTCATTTGAAACAATTTCTATTTACCAAACCAATTCAGTCGCTGAAATAAATTTATCGGCTTGCCCTTTATCAGTTAAGTACAATTATTATATTATTGTCGCGTTTAATTTTTCAGTCGGAAGACGACGAACGAACGTACTTATCTATGTATAGGTTAAGGCGTGGTAGTGCTGCCAGTGAATGAGCACCTTTGGTGGAATGCTCTCGCGTACTCCTCGAGTAAATAATATATAATTATTATTTAATTATTATTATTAATAATCTACAAATAGGACAAAAATAATAATTGCGTTCGTTAAAATAATAAAAATAAATAAAATAATATAACGAGCTCGTACCCGACAGCCAGTTTTTATTTGTTCGAAAACGTATTGCAAATAATAAAAATATATTATATACAATACACAACTACGCGTTTCGTCATGCTTGAAATGACAACCCTTTGTCGCATAAAAATGGCCGCGTTTAAATTGGTAAATGAGTATTTCTGCACCAGATAAAACATATTCATTCATATTATTATTATAATTGTTATTGTTTTAACATTATGTAGCATAGGTAAATTAAATATGATTAAAAATAATTAATTTGCATACCGCACACGAGCATGCGCATATTACAAATCATCTTATTTTATTTTATTGCAACACGATCGTCAATTGTATTATAATGCACATGCATATAATCGTATGTACATGATAACAAATGCAAATACAAATATTTAATTCATTATTAGTATATATATTATTACATCATGTTCAAAACTATAATAATACTTAGGCACCATTTACTTATTTGAAAAAAATGTAATATACAAAGTTGGGCAGATTAATGAAAACAATTTAATTACCTACTTAAAATTTATTACCGAGTAAATTACAATAAATATTTCAGTAGAACAAATTCAAACTCATTAATTTTAAAAATGATTAAAATAAAAAACTCAACACAGGAAAACAAATTTTAATTTCCTATATTTTACATGCAAATATTTAGCACCAATATTAATATTATAAATTTAATTTTATATTATGTACACTATGTAATTATTTAACTGAATGACTTTGAGTTTTGAAAATTAAATTGATAAATTTAAATGAAAATCCTACAAATTTAACTCGTTAATGGAGTCATTGAGTTAATTAAAAAAAAACAATAGCCTATAGTCGAGTATGAATGTTTAAAATTTATTTGATTTTTTAAAATATTTTATATACACTTTCGCCCGTATATTATTATTATAACACAAAATAATAATTGTATTTTGTATAATATTGTCTGAATAAAAACAATAGAACGGCAGAAAATTCGATTGCAAAACGCGTCCGTTAATAATAATTATTTATTCAAAGAGGTCATTTGTTTTTCACGCTTTATTTCGCGTGCGTATATAGTTTTTATCCCAGCGGACTATAAAATATTATATATTAATCGTCGTTGTCGTGTTTCGAGATCTACACCTTTTGTGCTTCGAGACCGCGTCATATATTTTATAATTTATACATTTTAAAGGTGACTCTATATTTCAGTCGGTTTATAAAATAAAATGTTAAGGTACATACCGGCGACCAACCACAACCACGGTATTGTTGGAATAAAATAATATATAGGTACCTAGAAAAAATGAGGAAGTTAAAAAAAATCCTCAAAAGGGTTAACGACGATAATGTAAAATAATATATGTCTCGGACCTTAACAGCGCTTATTACCGGTGAGTCTGTTGTTTATTCATTGACCAGAACAAAAATTGGTGACAATATGTGTGCACACAATAACTGTATCGATAGGTTCTTCGGCACATTGTAATAAAGTATAACTGTATAATTGTATTTAACTTAATAAGATATAATTCTAAAAACCGCGCCATATATAATTAAAAGACTAAACATCATACAATATATTATGATATATATATCATAACATATAAAGAATGCATTTTCTACTTAAAAAATCAACATTTTGTTTTTTTAATTCATATGTAAAAATTAAAACTGAAAATCATATTCAATTAAATACAGTACATAGTAATTTATAGCTATATTTATTATATATATATTATGAAAATATACAATGTGTAGCTATAAATAATGTGTTCCAAAATTAATGTTAAGATGTCAACTTTAAATTAATAAAACAATTAAAGGAGTTAAAACATAAAATACATTAACACATTTCTTATAAATGTTTTAATCAACAAAATATTTAAAAATAAAATTAGTTTTAATTATTATAAGTAATAAAACGAATATATATCTGATGTCATAATATATATATATACTTTTTATAGACATAGCCAATAATATTAGAATCTGAATCAAATTCTTAATGTTCACTAATGTATATAAAATACTTAGAAAGAAATTTTAAAACAAATTATTTCTTATAAAATCGAATAACGTATTAAAAATAATATAATATATATTAAAAGGAGAGTGAAAATTAACTTTGACACCTACATACCTATTATAATCTATATACCTATTATTAATACCATTTATAAATCACATGAAATGTCATAATTCATTTTTAAGATTTAATCCCATACTATAGAAATTTGGATAAACACATCGACCTGCAATAATCCATAAATGACACTGCATAATTGTTCTATAACTCATGTTCTCAAGTCTCATCCGTCAAAAATGATAAAGATACCATAGTATTTAGTTAAGTTTGTTTTAATCTCACGTCTATTCTTGTATCGAGCAAAGTTCGACAAAACCTATACGGTTAGCAATTTTAAGTCGTGTAGAATAATTATATAATATATTATAATACTATATATTCATAACTCGTATTCGTATATATAGTATCAGAAAACTTTGAACGTAAACACAATGATTTTATAGTTTAATAGGTTTACCGATTTTCGAATATCTTCTTTTTTATTTTAAAAGTGACTTGGCTTAGTTCCCTGGTTAAATCATATACCTCATAAATGTAAAACAATTCGTAAATGTTCTATTAATTCCGTTTCGGTTTTCGCTTCTGGCGTTCTCCGGGGAAATCTTTAAAACCCTTTCTTTGCTGTGATCTTGAGCTAAGCTAATATGATATACATAAATTATATTAATCTGGCTTGATTTTCTCGTGATATTGTCGATAAATATTTATATTAAAAGTCGAATACCAAAATAGTAAAAATCCGAGACGACATTGTTGTCCTATATTATTAATATTATAAAAACGTCGATCCATCAGTACGTATCGGTCTTTGAATTTTTTTTTTTATCATCATTATTCCGATTTCAGGAGGGACGGTATATATTATACTACGATACGATACGATATTGAGTTATCGCGATGAGATGCGTTCGTCGGTAGTGCGCATCCCATAGGACTTTATATTTTATAATATAATGTACCTACCTAACCTAGTCGCGCGTAGTACCAACGGTTCGATATTTTACAAATTCTCTTTTCGGTGTATTTATTGAATTATAATATACAATATTAGGTATATAGATAATGTAAAAACGAGATCTGTTCGTCTGGGGATTCGTCCTTATAAAATAGTACGTAATAAATTGTGAATCAAATATTCGGAAATATTATTATAAATTTTCGGATATTATATCAAATGTGTATTACCTATGATATGAAATAAAATATTGTTGTGTTGTACTTACGCGTTTTCAGTTCTCGTTTTTCTCTTCATTTCTATTTATTTATTTGTTCTCGTGCGCTACTAACGTTTCTCGGTCTGCCGCCACCGGAAATGGGTCCAAAGTCAACGGCATGCGAAACAAATGGTTATTTTTCTTTCGACAGACAAAATATATATGTATCATATACGAAAATATAAAAAAAAAAAAGAAAAACGGGTCACTTCGTATTTTTTACGCAACAAAAACTAAACATTTTATTTTTTTTCACATTTTTAACGAGTTTACGTAATATAGTTGTATAATATTATATATATATATACGCGACAGTTGCTGTTGACGTCCATCTCACGTGTCTTCGTGTCTTCTACGTTTTTATGTCATTATTTCACTATACGATAACAAAAAAAAAAAATATTCGAATTTTTGTTAAACAAATACACACCATAATTTATTATTATCGTGTGTGTCGTACCTTGAAATAGGTACCACCATAAAAAAATATGGCACGTCGAATGTTGTTGTCATATTATGTACGATTTTGATCGGTTTATTGGGTTCCGACCGAAAATACTTAAATGGAAAAAAAAATCGTATTCCATTGTATTACGTAATAATAATATGTTAACTGATCATTAGACGGATTCGTGGACATGTCTTAAATCATATAGATAAATTCGTGTAAGTATGTGCAATTTTTCATTTAAAAATAAAACATTTCTGTACCTATAAGTTACAGTACGGTAAAAGCAAACCGCGGTGACAGGTGCAGCTAGATAAATCTATGGAAATTAATTTTTTCACCGAAAATATTTTTAAAAATGTAGGACATAAAAAAATGTGCTAGTACTCCTCAAATTGGTTGCTATGAATATCACACTATATTTAAGTATAATCATAAAAAAAATCCTTGAATTCAATAAAGCATATTATTATGCGTACTATTACTATAGTGTATGAATATTATACTATTATGAAACCAAATTATGATAATATAATTATACTAATAATAATAAAATATAGGTACACGTTTTAATATATTATTAATATTATTATTAGATTTTTTTAAAAATTATTATTTGGATAAATTATGAATTGAAAATATAATAAATGTATAAAAAATGCATCATTTTAATGTAGTTATTATGCAAATAGTATTTAAATAAGAGAAAAAAATTTAATTTAAATTAATAATAATAAATAAACAAAACCAACATTTAATATTTTATGTACATGTTATCTCAGTAAAATATTTTTCACAACGATGGCCGTTTATTTTTTATTGATATCAAAAATTAAATATCATAAATATTATTTAAACAAATTTTTTAACCAATAAACGCAGTGCTTGAATTGGAAAGGGGGCATAGGAAATTACTTCTTTCTTTTTACAAATTTTTCAGCGTACACCTTCTAATTTTTCGAAGTCTCAACGAGTTAGGTTGAATTCAATTACTGCAAGGGATGCAATTTTTACCTATGTCTCATAGTTCCTCATTTTTATTTTTCCAATTCAAACACTGATTAAACGTTGAGAGAATGTTGTAGGTATCTAGTATTTATTATGTATATTTTTTTTACATTAAAATAATTTTGGGTCTTTGTAAAAGAAATTAAATTTAAAAAAATCTGACTAAATATCTTATTATATTGACATAAGTATTTTCATTTATAGTTCTGTATAGAAGTTTATATATAACAATACATAAATAAACAAGCAAACAAAATCCGGGCAGTCAATTCTGGGCTTTTAATTCTTTCGATACTCGGAGAACTTAGTGATAGAATGGTATTGTATTATATTATAATTAAGATTTGAAACTAAGTCAGATATAAAATATACTATAGTCATTTTAAAGAGTATATTTATGTGAGAATTTTTACGTGACGACCTTTTAATTTAATTAGTATTTTGATTTTTTTTAATTATTGGAAAAGTAATATTTCTGACGTCATTGTTTTTAATAATTATTAATAAGTACACCATCTTGACACCTCCCCCCATTGGTCAAACACACATGATATTTTACAATACACAGTCAATCGTATGATATTATAAAAGCAGTAATTACATGTGAATTGGTAGTTACTTTCTTGCATAGGTCTAAACCAAGCTTAACCTATATATAATATTTCAATAATATGAATTATAGATGCAACGGTAGCAGCAGACGTGGTCGATATCAAAAATTTAGAAATAATATCTATATCGTATAATCAATATGATTTTATTTCATTCTGAAATAACAACATGCAGTAACCACGAATCGTGTTTACAAATCTTTACTTTTTATGGCGGAAAAATAAACTCAAAAAATCCAAATAATTATCTGGTTTTATATAAAATATGAATTGGACAAACACATTTTAGTTGTGCGGAGTACCAAAAAAAAATTTATTAGTAACTTTACACTTGCATTAGATAACATACGTAATTAAATTATCGTCATTCGATTAATGAAATATTGACATTACATACTATTTTTTAATCATTGATTATTCACTTGTAAAATATCAATCCTTTCTGTCCTCATACTCATACTAACTCATTTGTTTGTAACTAAATAAAGCAAACAGTATATGAGGAGTATAAAAACTTTTATTTCATTTATTTTTAATAAACCAAATTATCAAAAAATATAATTTTACATATAACATTAGGTATACCTATTGATTTTAATTAGTTTTACATTCTAATTGTCCATGTAACATTTATATTATATCATTGTAGTTAATATCGTAGCCAGAATTTTTTTTAGGAGGAGGGCCCTTAATTATTTTCTTAAGTTTTATATTATAATAGAAGTGGCGTTATTTGTGGGTAGAGGGATTTCCACGGTAACTAGACACCCTTTCAAACCAGAAAAATTATCCCTGATTTTTTCAATGGAATTTTAACGATAACGATAAAGATACCGATACTGATACGATTACAATATGTATACAGATTAAGATACCGTTAAACATACCCCTAATAATAAAGATTCCGATATTTATAAGGATACCGATAAAGATACCGACACTGATACGATTACAATAGTTATACCAATTAAGATACCGAAT
>CM023359.1:28373214-28411250 GCA_013282895.1 Eriosoma lanigerum
TGATAAAGTTACTGATACGGATTACTATACCAATAAAGATACCGATATTTTATATTTTTATCATGCAGTTCTATGTATCTGTGTAATTGTGTTACCTGTTTTTCTAGCGGTATTTGTATTTTGTGTATATTTAAATGTTAGTATTTAATATATAAATACATAGTTATGGATGGTCGGAAGCTGTAAGGGGTTTCTGCTGATTTTTTCACTGAAGTTCTAAAAGAAATGAATTTAAAAAAAGGCATCTTTTATTTACTACTTAAATTAATGAATAAAATACTTTACGTTTATTTATTATTATATATTTTATATTTTCAAAATTCTACTTATTTATTTTTAATTTTATATTTAAATTGTGTTTACAATAGGTATTTTATACCTGTATGATACAAATTACAATAAAAATATATTTTTAATTAAATAAATTGAAAATGTTTTATTACAATATTTTTTATTATTAACTTAGTGGTGGTAGAAGTAAAACAGAAAAATATTACAACCAAATAATAAATAAGTATAAATATTATCTGGACATCCCCCCCCCCAAAAAAAAAAAAACATATAAAATACGTCACTGTAAAATGGCATACCACTAGTTTAGGATCTCCATTAGTCAAAATTTGTTTTTTTTAAATATAATTAAGTAAATTCTAAAAAGTCCTTTTCATTTTGAATTTTATTTATTTCAATTTAATATAATAAAAAAAAAATATATTAGAAATTTACATTGATCAATAAAACACAATAAGGTAACATTAAATATACTAACGTTAAAAAAAATAAATATTTTTCTGAAAACTGAGAAATGTGATAGGTAACGTATTAACATTGTCCAGTGTTCACAAATATTATTATTATTATTAATAAAAATAAAAAGCATAGACTACGAAGCACGGACTATAATAATATTAATCATGGCGGAACGACGTCAAAATGAAACAAAATATTAACTTTTTACGAATACAAATAAATAATTCATCATAAATTTACTTTGTATTATATTAAATTATTAAAAATCAATATATTTACATACATATTATATTTACCTATATAATATTAACTTATATATAATTTCAGTATACTAAACTATAACAGAACAGCACTAAAATTATTATATTATTATATAAGACTTTGATAGGAACAATGAAGTTAATAATGAAGAATAATTGTATAAGATTTAAGCATTATTTATATTATTATCATACCGATAACGCGGATACAATATATCAACGAAACACATACCTTTAGGGTTTGTACTTGATAGTATCTAACAGTGGTATAATATAATTACTATATTACTATTATAAATACCCCCAAACGATAATATCTTTAAGATTCTATATATTCAACAATAAATGGAATTTATTTAGAATTTCATTTATGAATTAGACAACTTAGGTCACATTCACTAGCATTCGATTTTAAAATTATTTTTTAACTCAAAGTTTATTTTTTTTTATTTATTAACGGGTTCATCGTGTGCACTAAAAATGTAGTTAATCTACTAATAATACGAATAGGTGAAATATAATAGCATTTATATTCGAAATATATTTCATTAATTAATAGTTTTGTATTATTATTTTTTTTTTCATACCCAAAAACTTTAAGTTGATTTTAGTTCAACGACATGGTTTTTAATTTATTGGTTCCCGGGTAAGTGAACTGAAATATAAACATTTTGCATTTTATTACCATTATTTTCAAACAATAATAAACAAAAACGTTATTATAATATTATAATACTATGATAAAGCGAAATATCTCCTTAATATTTTAATTTAAATACATTATTGTCCTAATTTTGTGTGCGTTATCTTTTTTATACGTCTCGAATGTCAAAACAACATTGCAAAGGTTTAAATGAATCCTGGGACGCGGGTCTTTAAATCGCGTATAATGATAACGTTGTTATTCATAGGCTACGAACAAAATAATATTTATGTACAGACGGGTTTTGATGGAACATGCTTTAATTTAGAATGGTAAAGGTGCTGTTAAAATTATACACAGTGACTTTAATATGATATTATGATAAAACGAGATATCGTGTTGAATCCCGCAAACATTCCATACATAACACAAATAATTTTGTTTAATTTTAAATACGATTACCTCACTATTGTATCGTCAAAATAAAGAGTATAATATAATGTCAATATCGTAAGTGGCGGAAATTCAATAAAAAAATGTACTAAGTTTTTAAAACAATTATGCGTTTATAATTAAATATAGGTAACTAAAATGATTACGTTAAAAATTGATATGTATATAAATAAAATGTATTAAAATATATTATTATTAAATGTGTCCATAACGGTTACTCTTATTATAGGTAGTCCTTTACCTAGCAATAAGGTATACTTATAGTCATACAATTATGTTCCCTTTTAGATCCTGAGCAAAACAAAGAATATATTGTTTTTACAAAAAAATTTATTTTTATGACTGAAAACACTTTTTTGGGTAGAAATAATGATTATCAGGAACAGGGTTGTACTCGGATGAAAATTGAATCTGATTGGTACATTAGGTAGCTCATTTTTCGAATTTCTCAAAAGTTTTTCCTAGAGAGAAGAAAAACTGCCAACAAATAACGGAAATCATAATTTTGACAAAATTGATTTTAGATTTGCATGATAACTAATGTAATTTTAATGAACATAAGAACTTGAAAACTGTTCTTATAGGTACCTAGTCTACATACATGGTAAAATAGAGGAATTCAGAAAAATTACGGTTTCCGTTATTTTAATTTCATGACAACTAATTAGGTTTTGACCGTAGGGACTTGCAAATTGTTTTGAGTATTCAAATAGGTGATCTACATTACATAAAAAATTGGAAACGATTAGTTAATTTTTTGACGAAGTATAGAGCTTTGAAATTTTTTCCAAAAATGTTTAATATTAATTATAATTGTGGGTTCAACGCCTTAACGGTTTGAAATTTGTGTAGAAGCTTACTTATATAATACTCAATCTATTTACAAAATATTTTGAAAATTTAAAGCCAATTTTTTTTTATAGGTCTTCAAATTTTAATATTTTACATTGATGTTTGATTTTTGTGATTTTTAAAGTTTGAAGACACTTTTTCGGGCAGAAATAACTAATTATTATTACAGAAACAACTAATTGTTGTTACATCAATATTATCTTGTGCATTTTATATTATCATTATAATCATTATGTGTCTCAGTGTCTAATGCAGTTGTTATTTTTCTGGTAACATATTGTTTATTATTATTCAATTTTTTTAATTTTGTAATTTATTATTATTAGTATTTATACATAACGATTAACAAGTAAACGAAATCAAGTTGAACAATTATATTTTAAATTTAACCAAATATAAAATAAATCAAAATGTTTTGTTGCACTAAAATATTGGCTGGAAGGCATGCAGCCTTTTATCAATTTAATAATTACCTATTTGAGCAATTAATTTGTATTGGAATTTGCCTACATTGCGCCGTCTCAGAATGAAAACATTCTAACGTAATATTTGTAATTGTTCAGGGGAGCGTTTTTAATTAAAAATTGAAAAACTTTTCTCGCCGTAAAAATTACACTTCGAAAATTTAATGCAATATCAAGAATATTTCAAAGAATACATTTTTAATTTCAATTTGATATTCCTCAATTATTAACCGAGTAAATAATAAAAAAATAAAATATTAGTTTTAGAATTAAAAGGTTTTACCTGTAGAACTTTTTCATTCTGATTTAAATCATTTACTCTATGCAGTGATACAAACTTCAAAAGGTAAATTATGTTAGATCATTATTCATTACACTAAGTAATAAACTATATTTTTTATTATTTTATACAACATAGTATAGGCACAACTAGGATAAAGCGTCTGATTTTTTTTACACTTTCACTGATAATCTATATAGTAAAAATTATAATTTGTGCATGTATATAAATCAATAATCAGTACAACACGTACAACACGTGTAACCATATAAATAATTATTGTCGTTCTCATAATTTACAAAAAAATGTAATTTATCTATTGTCATTATAATAAAATATGATGCATTGATGCTATATGAAACTAAAGAATGGTTCATCGAGAAAATATGAATACCTACCTAACCTACCTATTTACAAATTAATAATATGGTTTATGCGTTTACATGGAACAACAATATAATATAGACTATTCAAGGAATACGGACATGCGGTATACGATACCAGTCTATTCGATATCAGTCTATTATTTCTATTGTTCTTTCCGATTGTTTTGTCTTTCAGATATTATGATTTATGACAATGTAAAACCATCATTATATATTATAAGCGAAATGAATATTGGCGGGAAGTGCAAGGCGGAATAATATTTTATTATAGCACAATATTATTTGTATTGTATCAATGGTATTATTGAATTATAGCAGTACCTTTTCATTCTAAGATATTACGTCTAAGATCATTTAGAACTATTTCATTCTTAATTATTGTTTGGAATGAAAAGGTTGTAACTGATATTTCTCAGTTTCGTCCTTTTCATTTATATTTGTACGAGTTAGAACCTTTTCATTTTGTATATCTCATTAAATAATCGACGGATCGATAAAATTTCAAGATTAAACTATAAAATAATACATTAACTATAATTATAAAAAAAAAAAAAAAATTTCAAAACCGGTTTCAAAAACCACAACAAAAATCTAATTACAATATCGGTTTTAAAAACCGTTCATCGAAACCGATTAAAAATAAAACTGTTCTTTAAAACCACAACAAAATTCACAAAAAATATTTTGGTTTTCATCCCAGATTCAAATTTTTATTATAATAAATCACTAATTTCTTTGAGGACTGAAAGGATGAAGTAGGAACGGCCAAAATCGATCTTCCTATTTATTTTGTTTTTTTTATTATAACACGCTAAATTTATATAATGAGTAATATATATAATAATTAATTCAAACAATGCAAAAATATGAGTTTAAATTGTTAAAAAAAAGTCCCTTAGATTGTTAGGGTAACCAGATGTGTATAATTTTCAACTACCTTTTGTTATTTTTTATGATTGCTATAATCTTAGGCTAACGCATAATAATATACAAGTTGAATTTTTTTGCACAAAAATAAAACATCGGAGAAAATGTAATTTTTATTATGATATAAAATATTGTATTCATGTTTATTTACTACACAAAACAATAAAGTAAGATAAATTAATATGATTTAGGATCAAATAAAAATACATTTTGCCACTGAAATAGTATACTAATAATAAAAATAATGGTGTAATAACTTTTATGAAAACAAATTGTTTGCTTTGATTTTATATATATACACTTTGTCTGTTAATTTTTTTTTCTAAAAGCTTTTCAAAATTAATATTTCGTTTATTTTTAGTTATAAAATACTTTTGACATATTAATACTATTACATAATAAAATAAAAATAAAATAAATTTTAAGTTCAATTTTAAATTTTAATATAATAAAAGAAAAAAATGAGCAAAACCCATTTAAAAATTTCGTACCAGTATCAATTTATTCTTTCCTGCTATGGATCAAAATCGTGTTCCTTTAATGTTACAAAATTGAAAAGATTGCAAAATATTTAGCTTAAAGGTATTTAATAATAGAAAATACAAAGATTTAAAAAAAAATCAGTAAAATATGTTACACAAAATGGGTCAACAGTATAAAACTACATGAAAAATTACTGAGTTCCAAATAAATATGTTTAAATTTTAATGGTGTTTTAATTTTTAAATTAAAATATTATCATGATATCGCATAAAATGTTTATATGTAGTAAAATTTTAATGGGTTATGATTTAAATGAAATGTACATAAATAATATACTTATATAAATTAATCCTTAACCTCAGGATCCATCGATTCTCCATCTCTTCATTCTCTGATTAACTTTAAAATTCCTTCTCACAGTACACGTTATAAGACCCAATTCCTTATACCACTTTCTGCCACTAACTATATGAAAAACGAGCCAATCAATCGTATGATGAAGTTAGCTAATGAGGATCCTCTATTCTCATATACTTAATTTGTTATGTAAATAACTCAATAACTATGTTGTTAACGTTATCGTTCTTATTTTATCTTTATATATTTTTCTTCAATATTTTATCATTTGTTTTTGTATACCTGTATAATTGTAATATTGATTTAATTTATGGTCAGACACTTATTAAATGTAAAACCGTTCTTCTGAATAGATTACTATTCCTATAAAAATCTGTTTAAAGTCTGTTCATTCTAATACGTGCTGTAACGGCAAAATATAATATATAGGTAAATATTTATAATAACGACATACACATTGCCAAAATTCCAAGATGTCTAACATCGTTTAGCTGGGTTTATGAAACGGACTTGTCACTTTTCATGATCCGCCATCTACAACCGACAAAATAATTCGAATAATATTCTAATATATAGGTTTATTTATCACATTATTTCTCCGGTCTCCGGTATAGATTTGAAAAGAATATTTTCAAATACACCATTTACAGCGTTTCCGGCCGCAGGAAATATATGTAATTTTTTTTTTTCCAGTCCCCAACACAGACGGTGATATAAACATAATAATATAATGTATCTATATAACTAAGCTCATCTATAAGTATAAACTATTCACGTTAGCCGGCATTTTTATTTTTTTGAATTTATAATATTCACTTTATTTTTATTTTTATTTTTTTTTATTAACTAAACTTTTATATTATATCAATGCGGTATCTATATACGCATTAAACGTATTATAAATGTCTATAAATATAATATACAGAAAATAAGTTATACCTACGAACGTACGAATTGTGCGTAATCATAAAACACTATTGAAATATTGTTTTTATACGTTATACATTTTTTTACAAAAACGTCTCAGATGACAAATGACAATATAGAAATAAAATAATTACCGCAGAATTAAAATATTATTAAAACACAAATGCAATATAAAATATGGCATACATATATTCTTTAAAAAAAAATATGTTATTTAATTTAATTATTTTTTAAGCACAAGATAATTTAATAATACTATAAACATAGATTTTTTTAAACAAAAAAGAATCTACTTTGAACATTTGTTTTCTATGACATTTACAACATTATACGATTTTAGTATTTTATACAATCGCATGTAGTCATATATAATATTACGTTCTATGTAAAATGATGGAACATTTCGTTACAAAAGAACAAAAGAGAAGAAAAAAAATATATTAATATTAATAATACGAGTAATAAAAACAACGACAAAGGTTTTAAACGAGATGTTAAAAAATAATACACGAAAAGTTAGTAAGAAAATGCGCACACCGTTAAGTCTAATTGGAATGCTTCACGAGAATATATAATAATATATAGCGACGTAGAACGATTTTGAAACGAAAACAAAAATATATATATTAACGTTTTGATAGGTTTGTATAAAAAACGATCACGTCCGTTTACTGAAGCCTTTTTTTTATATATCTAACGGTTACTTTTCGGTCATTTGGATATCAGATGGTAATTATTTATACATTTAATGTTATTATGCCACGAAGTAAGTCGTTCTAAAAAAGTATAAGAACCTAATCCAAAAAGGCATTAGAGGTAGTTACTTTAGAGGTAATTTCATTTCCTATTCAATCGACCATTCGCTGTAATTGATTGCTAATAGCTGTTTATTGATTTATTCCTCAATTAAATAAAAATGTATATAGGTTACTTATAGGTATACCATTTTAGAACAGAATAAAAACTACGACAACTTATTAATATATTATAATTAATAAAGTGCTATTATGTAATCGTAACTACTATAATACTCAATAATATACATAGTCGCAAATCCCTACCTATCTAAAACTTACAATTGAAAATTTCCAATTAGGTACAAGTCACCATATGCCATCAAAAAATTTCCGCCCCCAAATAAAATAAAAAGAAGTTAAAATAAAATTTACTTGGTTAAACAATTAATTGATAAAAACCACAATATAATATGTAAATAAATGATAATAAAGTGAACATATAATTAATGTTTATAATATTTAGCGTTGAGCTTTATTCGATGGAAAGTCGTTGATAAATCATCATAATTCTGGTTCGTGTTACTCATATAATATATCACCCATATATATATTAATATCTATTCTATAATTATTAATATGGGTCGTATTACGTAAAATCTTATTTCGTTATTGGAAAATAATTACGATAACATTTTAAAGTCACGGGCTCGTTGTACTTATGTCTCACCATCCATCTTTATAAACTTTCGAATCTCGAAAAAGAAATTAGGCTATCCATTTGTTTGCAATTTGTATAAATTTAAACGATAACTCTTCTTTTGCTATAACAATTTTATGCTTCGACAATTAAATAAATTATTATTTGAAAATCAAAATAGATATGATATGATGGGTATTGTATTAAAACAATAATTTTTTTTATATTTATTATATAATGTCTTCCTAATATTATTTTTATAATTTGATTATGATAAAACAAAAATTATGACTCATGAGTGATGAGTATAATAGCCAGTATAATTAATGTAGGGCAAAATAGGTAATACATATAACTGTGATCGTAGTAGGTGTCAATATATATTAGAAATTTAAATGCATATTTAATCTTAGCCCTCTTTCACAATAAAAATGTTTGGAAATTTCCGAATATACTATACTGTGTTTATTCATATTATTGTTTTAATAATTGTGTAAAAAATAAATAATTATTATTAAATAAAGAATAATATTATTCTTATTAAGCAAAACTGTATATGTACAGTGTAAGTGAAGATCGTGAAACATTATAAAGTTAAATAGTTAAAAATAAATATTGTTAAGTAATACGATTTTTGAAATTGTATAAATTATTTGCCACCCTAGAACCAGGATTCAAGGGCCTAAGCGTTAATCCGGCTTAAATATATTCAATGTAAACATATAAATTAATACATTTCATTTATTAAATTATTTTTTCATTACATTTTTTTAAATATGTTTAATATAATTAGTATAAATCTATTAATTTATAATAATACATACAATAAAAATAGAAAAACGTCTGGTAGTATAATAACCTCACTAAAAAATAATTGTCTACATCAGCGTTTCTCAACTAAGGGGTCGCCATCTTCTTGACTAGAGGTCGCGTAGGTCAAAAATAATAAAACGCCGATTTACAAAATGTACTTTTTTATTTAAAAATAAAAATACCTAAAATAAAAGTAATAAAATTAGCCCAATAAGGATATACATTTATATATAAAAAAATAAACAAACATTATAAAATAAATAATTAGTGTGATCTTTGAATTTTTTTTATATTTAAAAGTTGCTCATCAATAAAACACTCCACTGCTACCAACGACCCGATACATTTCAAACTTGACAAGTTTAAATTACTAGACTAGATTAATATTTATAAATTGATATTTAAAATGGTATATTTCGTTTGGATAATGATAGGATATTTTTATTGTTCAAATTTGTACCTAATATAGATGGTGGGAATGGGGGTCACGACACTAAAAAGGTTGAGAATCAATTTTCTACATGATACTAAATATAATATTATAAGTAATTATATGCATATTATATTTTAAATACAATAAAAAATTAATTATAATACTTAATAAAGTTATTGACTTTATAGCCTTTAAAGTATTTACTATTGTAAATAATGTCATTTACGTGGTAAATTTATAAACTTTAAAAAAAATCTTCCACAATTCGATTCTAAATAATAATGATGAATAATTAATAATAATAAATAATTTTATATAAAATTGCACTTAATTTTTTATACTTTAAATTAAATATTATTATTTTAATATACCATGTATAATACACTATCTATACGTATTTTGTAATTGTTATCATAAAAATTATAAATATAAAGGCTATTTTATATTCTATTGTGTCTGACAACAAACAAATCAATATAAGTTTTAAATAAAGTTAAATAATAAGTTAGAACTTTGTACTCTTTTTGAAACGTAAAATTATAAATAATATAATACGATTTTTTTTTTCGTTTATTTTTATAATACAATTTTAAATACATTACAAAAAATATAAATAAAAACCGTTTATAACGCTGATAAAGGTATGTAATAAATAGACTGAAAAATGTCGATTGTTTGGAACTTAATTAAATGTTCTCGACATGTCTTGGAGTATGATGGAAGTGTGTTTGTCAGAATTGTTTCAATCGTCAAATTTTAAACGAAAACGTTAACAGATCCGTTCAGCCATGTTGAACATCACGTATTTCTATATTATTATTTTTTCCCCTCTTCGGATCTCGCTCGAATATATATTACTATTAATATTATTCTTAGGGTTTGGAATTCATGTAAAGGTGCCATAACGTATAAAATATAACAAAAAGGAAATATGTCATAAACGCTGCCTGCGCCTGGGAAACGGTGTATTTTTTAACGTTTATCCAAAATAAATCCATATTTTTTGTGTGCATAATATAAATATATATTATTATTAATATTTCCAATACGATTTTTACAAATAATGCAATATAATATTGTTCGCGTTAAAAATAGCAGTCAATATTAAATATAATTCGTTTCAATTTAAATAATCATTTTAAAATTTTAAAAAGGTATAATTCAGAAGAAAATAAATTTTTACTAATGGCATATCGGTGGTATACTGGTATAATATCTTCAATAATAAATCAAATGATTTTTTGACGTTATAAAACAGTCGAAAAGTTGTTGTTTAAATTAATTTTTTAATTTTTTAATAATGTCTCGCTATCTTTCGCATGAGAAACATAATTTACCAACTGTTTTTTTTATTTCTTAATGTATTTTCTAATCTCTATGAATAATATATACTATCAAATAATAATAATATAAACTAAACTATTATATACAGAACAATGATTTTACTTATTTACTTTTTATTCACATAGTAAAAAACTAAAAACATTATGGCGTCAAACGAAGAATATCACATCCGGAACGAAGGACCCATTTAATATCAAAACGACACGCAATTATCGTTTTTATTCCCTGTACTTAATTCAAAGTATAAATTCTTGCCAACTATATGTATAGCGGTATAAAACGCGTCAAAGAAAATTCAAAGTAAAACGTTTCTAATGGTCAACGAAATAAATGCTCCCACGCAAAACCGATCGGACCGATAAAAAGAAAAATATACTGGGAATAAGTATCAATTAAAATAAATATTTTAAGGGCGATGCTGTTGTAACGCTATTCCAGTATCCCTAGATTTTTTTGATTTTGGATTAAATTTAATGACGTACAAATTTTGTAAATTTTGATACGAATTCATAAAAAAACGTACTAATAATATCTGCGTTAAAAAAAATTTCAAAATGTCTATATGGGAGTGCTGTAGAAATGCATAAGTCTTATTTTTGAATAAACTACCTATTAGAAGGAAGAAGCGGGTTGGAAGAAATAAGCAGAAAATTGACACATTCCGTACATATTTGTTGCATTCAATTTTCTTATAATTTATTTACGAGTATTTTTGTATTTGTTTTTTGCATAATATTATTTTAATCTCAAATCCTGAATTAGAAAAAAATAATTTTAATGATGACCGTTAAGTAAAACAAAAAATACTAGGGCGGAATCGTATTATTTTTCGTCCTAAATTCACAGTTTAATAGTATAAGGGAATATATATTTTTCTATTTTCTATTATTAAAACATATTAGATATAGGTAGATACCTAAAAATATGTTAAAACTAGTAAACATATTTTTTTCCATTATCTTTATATAATAACAAATTTTAATTTTATATTTCATTTATTACAAACATATGTACAAAAATAAGCGAAAACCATCGACGAAATCGGTGAACAAAAATAAAAAGATTATTTTAATATTTTAATATTTTAACATAGAAAATGTTAATTTTATCAGTTTTACAGCAACTCGTTCTCGCCATTAGGCAGAGGTTATTTATTTTTCTCTCTCGAGTTCGGACCCGATATAGTTTAGGGCATAGTTGATTGATTGTCGTGCAACTTACTGACCTCACCAACTTTGTAGCGGTTAAAACACATGCAAGGGCGTTGCAATAATTAAAACGGGAGATCAATAGTGTGATGACTATTGGCTATTGGTTACACGCGAAACCACATACCACAATATTTCATACCACGAACAATCCCTTCATAATGCACTCGAGTGTCCAATATTGTCGGCACGGAAGTGTGTCACCGTTATCCGTTGTTAAAAGGGATTTGTTGACAGTGGCTCCTAAATTATAGTGGACGATAGAGCGTTCGGATTCATCGACATTCATTTGTTGTTGGATACTATCGGAATCATTATACGTTTTTATCTGTTTATGCCATATCTTTGTTCCACCATGCAGTGGTTAGCAGCTAGCGAATTTACGGCGCTGATTTATCAGGCCAATAAGCAATCAAGTTACGACCAGACAGCCCGATGCACCACTATTGGACAAATCAATTTATGGCAAATCATTTCGTACAATGAAGTTTTACGATTGGTAACCGCATTCAAACAATTTACTTATCAGGTAAAGGTATACGCCCACTATCTAAACCAGCCAACAATAACGTCAACGTATTTTAGGGAGGGTTATTAGTTAAGATCTAAAAAATTTTCGGATAGTATTGCTATTTGCTACCCGAATGGGTGGGGGGGAGTGGGTGATTTGTGCCATAAAACGTTTTCAATGAACCGTTTTTAAGACAATATAATATTATTATACTTACACACTTGCAGTTAAATAAATAATTTGAAAAAAATAAAACGTAGGGGAATTCAATTTTATGAGTAATAAGTTTTATCACCGACCAATTGAGATTCTCCCTCAAATAAAACATCTACATATTATATTATAAATAAAAAGCCATGTCATAAGTATTGAAACATTCTTCTGACTATATTGAAAATATAATGATATTTTAATAACACTATACTATATAATGTTCATTTTAACATTATGTATAAACCTATATAATTAATTAATACTTAATAGTTGATACAGTATACAAAATTATAAATAAGAATTATAATACATAATATAACAATACAAATATGGTAATTTTAACATAATAATTTTGCGATTATTATAAGAACCAGAAAACAAGTTGATAATTTCTTCAATGTTTAATTACTTGGCTTCAGAATTTTCAATAGAAATTACACTTAGACTAGAAAGTTTACTATCAAGTAAAGAATTTCTGAGATAATTTTAACTCTTAATAATAATAACTATAATAACTCTTATCGTGTAAGAAAATGTGCTCTCACAGGCGGCGGAAGACATTGGAATAGTTATAGCTATAGTACAAAGTTTAAATAATTCAGAAAAAGCTATTAAATATTATCTCAAGTATAATTAAAAATGATAATTTTTTATTCTCGTCATCTATATTTTATAATATAACAACACAATAATAATTTTAATGACCTTTTAAGTTAGAATAAATTTAGGGTAGGTCAGTGAACCAGCTAGAGAATTTTAGGGCAGGCCATGTTCCGCTCGGGCCCGCCCTTGGCGTTGCCATTGAATATATTGTCAGTACTATATGATGCTTATTCGGCACATTTCCATCACTCAACGCCATTCAAAACACAATTTCTGGTGTTCTATAGTTTAACATGGTAACATTAATACGAGTTACAATACAAAGTACGATTGAAGTAAAACGCGTGCGTTTTATTTATAATAATATATTATATTGATAATAAAGGACCGCACGTATTGTTGTCCATTTATATATCTCTGGTCTCTCTCTACCTATAGTCGACAATCTTGTGGAAACACACATTTTTCTCGCGTCATATTAAGAAAAAAACGTTTCATCACACGCAAACAATTTATAAATTTGGCCTGCAATCAAATGCGTATTCGGTCTATACATCACATGACTCACCTCGAGTCCGTCGACCATTTCAAAGAAGTAAAACATTACTTTGAAAAAGAACATTTATTGTATTTATAACTTTTTTTTCCTACTACTTCGTAATTGGCTAAAAGAGGTAATAAAAAGGTACCTGTAGAAAAAAAAAAATTAAACTTGTAAATGATTTGCAGATAACATGCGGGTAGTGTACGAGGAATAGCTAATTTGTATAATTATTTTCAATTATATCTCACTTCCGGATTTATCAATATTATATTTTTAATTAAATTATTATTTATAAGTCTTTACACGAATCATGATGCTTTCTCCGTTCTCGTGTATGATGTTTTCTGTAACGTAAACAATAAGTATTTGATTTTAGTACCGATAATAACATAATATGCGAAAATACGTAAATCATTAGGGTGCATTTATACATTATTTTATACACTGAAAAAAGCGTACGATTGCTTTTAATACCTAATATTATAATTACCTTGTTTGATAATTTTAATTATTTTTCGAACGGAAACGACAAAGGAACAAGACTAATAAAGTAATAACATTGATTTTAAAACGTTATGAAATCAACGCTAATACAAGTTATATTGAATTCGTTGGATTTTGTAGGTACACATCATTGAACCTTTCTGTTTCCCTAACGTGCGTCGTAATTATATTAAATATATTTGAACATTGTTATAGTTAAATTGAATTTTGAAATACAAATGTTACTGTATATAATATGATGATGACACCTTAATACCAACTTTTATTATCAATACGTTTTGAAAATAAAGAATTATACAATCGCCTATTATAAGAGAACTATGTTTGATGACATTTAAAAATCGATTTCAAAAACCCACAAAAGTTTCACACAACCATAAAACATTTCGATATATTTTTTATGGATACGATATGAAATTTTTATATCCACTACTTTTATGAGTTACTTCAACTTGGTTAGGTTATGGTAACATAAGTATGTTATATACATATGTATATAAAATATAGTATAACGGGTTGGGTACTAGGGAATAATATAATAACATATACTTACAACCAAGAAATCGCACAATATAATCTATCTATTGGTTTCGGTGGGATAAAATTAGCATAATAAGGTATTATATTCTTATCAAAATGGACACGACAAACACGTGACATTATTATTATATTGGACATTGGACCCTTATTCAGATCGGACGTTGACTGTCAGCGAGTTGAAACGCGTCTTATACTCATAGTGAACATGTTTTATTAAATATTATATAGGTACCATTTATAGGGTGTCTAGAAAGTTTTGAAAAAATAAACAAATAGTAGTAATCATAAACGATAAATTATTACAATATATATAGGTAATGACTTATTTGTAAATATTTTTTATACTGTATTATTTAAGAAAAATTAAAAATTAAGTAAGTTTGATAATAATGTCACGTTGATATTAAACAAATGTATTTAAAACATAAAATGCTTAAAACAAAATTGTAAAATAATATGATCTCATATTTCATTGTATCTTAAATAAATACAACGATAACGTTGATACCTATATAAAATATATCTCAAATTGCTAATCATCCTTTTTGATCTAAAAATAATAATAATAATACTAATAAATTGAAATTTTACAAGATATCTTGAAAATAACTATAGTAATAAATTACAATATAAAAATAATAAAAAAAAAAAATTAAGAAACTAAATTTATATTTGAAAATAATTATTTCAATAAGTAGATTATCATTTTTATATTTTTATTTAAAAAAGTAATATTTTATTATAGTTCCATTTAATACACAACCTTAGGTGTTAGATGTTTAAATTATTATTTCGTTCTTTTAATGTATATTTTAAAACTTATTCTTCGTTTTTAAGTTTTTTAGTTTTAAATTTAGTACTACAAATATTATGTTAGTTTGTTAATAATAAACTATTAAAAATCAATATCGTTTACTAAGGATTTTATTCATTAGTTAAGATCTCATTTCATATGAAACACGTATTTAAACAGCGAGAAGGTCGATTTTAGACGTTACTTCTTCGGTCTTCGTAGAAATTAATGATTTATTATAATTAAGATTTGAATGCAAAAATATTGCATTCTAAAATACGTTCCTGAGCGAAACTCAATATATTATAATCATTTTATTAATGGTATTAATAATATATTAAAAATAATAATATGATAATAATATTAATATACAATATATTATACTGATAACCCATACCAAAATTTTACCACGTGTAAAATACCTTTACCTTTACCTAGAGAATGCACAAAAAAATGTACAGGTCTCAATGTTAAAAACCACATTAATTATCCCAACATTTTTAAATACGAATTTTACGGCGACCACAATTTTGCCGATTTTCTGTCATTTTTTGGTAGTATTTCTTCTCCTTAGGAAAAAAAATTAAAAATTCGAAATACAATCTTAATAAAGTACAAAGTAGATGCAATTTTATACCGAAAGAATATCCTACTTGTGGAATTTCCATTATTTCTACCCGATAAAGTGTTTTCATTTTTCAGACTTTTAAAAACGCAAAAATCAAACATCAAAGTGAAATAATAAAGTTTAAAGATGTTTTTTAAAAAAAATAGACTTACAATTTTCAAATAGTATTTTAAATAGGTTGAGCAGTATGTGATTATACTTCTATACAATTTTCAAACCGTAAATTGCAGGTAGGTAATATTAAACATTTATGAGAAAGAAATTACAATTTTGGATAAATTTCAAAGCTCTATATTTAGTTGGAAAATCAACTTATCCCTTCCCAAAATTGTATTAAGTACGTATGTAAACTACCCATGAGAACACTTAACAAAATCAGTCGTACGTTGAAAATCGCATTAGTTATCATGAAAAATATACAATCAATTTCGTAAAAATTATGACTTTCGTGAATTTTGCCGTTTTTCCGTCATTTTTTAGTCATTTTTCATTTTTCAAGGGAAAACTTTTTAAAAACTTGAAACTCTACTTATTATAATCGGAACATTATTTCTACCCAAATATATGTTTCAGACATCAAAAAAAAAAAAAAAAAATCTTTGTAAAACCATTACATTCCTCGCTCCGCTTAGAATCAAAATTCGTATAAATATTTATATATTAATAATTTATACGTTTTTAAGACATTCTATAATTATTTGCTTTATTAATAAGTAATATAATAATCGTTATTGATAAAAACACACCATCTAAAATACAAATTTTTACGTTGTAACTAGATACGCGTTTTTCTACGCTTACAAACCGATCGATATTTATAATAATACAAAAAATGGTGTATACATTTGGTAAGCTTTTATATATTTATAGATATCTATACAATGCAATGCAGCTAAAGTCACGTCGGTAATGGAATATTTCAAACTCGCTTGTGTGAAACTAACAGAGGATATAATGGGTACTATTTTAAATTGAGATTATACTGGCTATACCATGTGGCGAAAGCCCTACGCATACATCATTACAACCATGATAAGTTATTTGTTATCATTTCATTGTTATTAATAAAGAATAACATTAAAATTTCATTATATTGTAGTCCGAAAACTGGTCGATTTAGTCGCAGTAATTGCACTATTGTGCAATTATATTTAATTCGGCAGATCCGAGTGACATGAATCCCTTGAGATTTATCGGCTAAATAAATATTATATTCGACTAGTGTAGTAGTCCGCGTCCATGGTAAATCTTTGGGATATCAATTTGACATATTACCGCCACGTTTCAATAGTAAAAACTATAATAAATAGACATATTATTTTTATTATATTTACCTTAGTCGTTTGTTTTCTTCATCAAACTTTTCTGGAAGAATGCACAAAAATATTTAATTATTATAAACGTATTTTATTGAAAAAAATGTAAATTCTAAAAAAACCTAATATGTTTCTATTGTTATTTATTCAATTCTCGTATTATTCTCAAATGAAAACTGGAAAAGTCAACTAATATTTTTCATTTATCTTAAATAAAAAGATATTCTAGAAATGTTTAAGTTGTAAATGCAAACAAAAGTAACTTAACTTAATTAAAAAGTTAAATATAATAACATAAAAATTAATTTATAATATAATTTAAAAATGTATATTATCTTTTCGTTTAAAATTTAATTTTAACATAATTTTAAATTATGGTCATCCAATAAATTGACAAATTTAAAATTATTAAAATATATAATTATATAGTTGTTACAAGTAAAATTAAATACAAAAACATTTTATTTTCTATAAAAAGATACTATGTATCTTACCTTTATAAAAAAAATAATTAACTGAAAAATAACTTGGTATGTTATAAACAAATTAACTCGTTATACTTAATTGAAATTTACTTAATTTTGAACATTTTAACACATTAAATCTTAGCCCCGGAAAATTTACACACAAAAGGCATATGTAGTGTGATGGTAAATATACACTTAAACAACTATCAATTGCAGCGCAAAGTTAACGTGTCGGATCCGGAAAAAAATATGAATTAAAAATGTAATTATAACAATGAAGCTTAATTAAGCGATCTCTCATATATATTATAGAATATAACGATTGGTTAATTTATAATAATTATTATCGATTATATTTTATCACTAAAGAATTTAATATTATGTTAATTAAATTGTGCGTTATCGATAAAACCTATAACAATAATCAATCATTTTTTGACATTTCTTTATACTGTAACAAAATTCTACTTATACTTATACTGTATGTCTGTATAGGTTAGTAGTTTTCAACCTGTATGCCGCGAATATCTTTTAGGTGTACCGTAAAAATTTGATGATGACTCTTAATACATATTAGTTGTAAATCACTGAACAGTAATAGTAACAAGTAACTGCAGTAATATCTAAAAGAACTCTAATTATTCTTTTACCATTTTCAATTTCGTATCTTTGTGAATAAGTTTTTTCAGCATTTACTAATATAAAAAAATTAATTTACATTAATGGATACATTTATTTTCTTCATTATATTATGCCAGTCGAATTGCATAATATGTGTCATGTCAGAAGGAAAATATATTTTATTTGTAATAAAGGTAAATTCCATAGAATTAACATTTCTGGTTAGAATCAAATATTAGCTGATGCTAATTAATATTATTATTATTATTATTATTATTATTATTATTATTATTATTTGGCTATCTCCGGATGTTATAATATTTATTAAGTAAAAGCTTATTTTTTTTTTTTAAACATCAGTCTCGAGTGTGTTGAAAAGAGAGGGGGAAAATGAACATTTTCAGCCAAACTCATAATAATATTTTGTCAAACGCATTAGTATATAAAAAATGACCCAAATACATCGGTATCATCACATATTCATACAAACCTTCTCGAAAACAAGTAATTCCAGTTTCCACCGGAAATATTTATGTACCTGAGTGGCATATTTGCGGCTTTTCCAGGGGTGATAATGTATATATATATATTATACTACCATAACTACTATAACCTTTCCTTTGTGAGGAATTTTTTTAGTATTAATTATTACTACTATTGTTATAACCTATTTTAAATAAAAAGTGGAATGGTTTTTTTTTCAAATGGCGTGAAAATTGATTGAATGGTAAATTATGTTATTACAATTTACACACTTGTCGCGTAACCTGCAGAATCTTAGAAGTACGATAATATTATTAATAATCTCGCAAATAATATATCAAATACGACATTATAAATACCATAATAATGATAAAAAAAAAAAAATGGATATTATAATATTTTGTCCGTAGACTTTTAATAAATTAAAACCGTCTGATTTTTATTGTTGTTATGTAGTTTACGTTAATTAATACATTTTTAATAATAATAAATTATGCTTTATATATTCGAACGTAGGTATACTATATAAATGTACATAAACATTTTTTTATGGACTTTCAACCTTTTATAAATATTCAAAATTAAAAACACAAATACAAAAGTATTTGAAAGTAAAGGTCACTTAATTACATAAAGTGTAAAAAAAAGATTAAAAAAAATAAAGATTGAAATACCAATAAATATTACATAATCAATATTATATAAATTAACATTTTATTATCATATAGGTACTTTATTTCTCGTTATATTTGTATCTTTTATGAGTCAAAACAATTAACAAACCTATTTTAATATAATATAGGTAGATTATAAACTTGATAAGATTATATAAAATTAAATACTGCAATACATAACATAGGTAGGTATGTTACGCATATAGTTTATAATTAAAAACTAAAAATTAAAATTTTAAATCGATTAGAAAAAAATGATCTATGTTAGATCCATGTTATTTACTTTTATAAACAAACGGATAAAGTAATAATCCAAAAAGAATAAAATATTTTTATATATATATATATATATATAATTTATATACATAATTTTACGTTTTAAGAAAGTGATGAAAACTTAATATAGAATGGATTTGAACAATATCTAGGTAACTACTGTTCTTTGTATACTTTTAGATTCTGAGCGAAGCGAAGTTTTACAATGATGTTTTTTTTTTATGCCTGAAAGCACTTTTTCGGGTAGAAATAATGGTCCGATTTCCACTAGTAGGGTATGCATTCGGTCGAAAACTACATCTAATTGGTACTCTACATAGCTCATTTTTCAAATTTCTCAAAAGATTTTCCTCAATAGAATCAAAAACTACCAAAAAATGACCGAAAAATGGCAACAATTTCACCTAGGATTACTTTACAATCCTTACAATTTTTTATACTCTCTCTACTCTACAAAAGTCTATTTGTGGCATATCTTAAAAATTATATAATACTCTCTATAAAAAGTATTATTCGTAATATCCAATATAAATGCTTTTACAAAATCAAGTTCTCTTTCTCACATCCGATTATTTGAAAATCATAAACTATAAATACTCTTTTATACTTTGTTCTATCACTTTCTAAATGTCTATTTATATAGCCAACAATTACAATATCTCCATTTCCTGTGGCGTCATTTTTTTTTTTTTTTTTTGGGGAGGCACTCATACATTTGCCGTAGTATATAATTAGCCAAATTCTAAGTCGGCAGATTTCAAAAATAACAACCCCTGAATATTAATTTAATTGATTACCGTTTACAATAAAATAAAATACCCACCATAAAAATTACCCCTCTCACTCCAGTTTTTAAAAACAGTTGGAAAATTAAAGGGGCTGCTCTAATCTTCTAAAAACTGAAATGACGCCACTGCCCATTTCCTTGTACTATTAATTCATCCACCTCTCTCTCCAAAATTCGCCTTTAACGTTTTTATGAAGCATATGCAATTCTTATATTCATTATTTTATTCTTTAGAATTAATTTAATCATTATTACCCTATCATTTTTTCTCACCAGTCCTACAATGTTTCTTTTCATATTTTCATCTACTATCAATCCTACTTCATTCTTCGTACTTATTGTTATAAGAAACGTAAATACATCGTCGTATAATTTCAAATTTTAAATCAAAATAAACTTACTTTTATTTAACCTCTGTGTATTCCCCAACAACCTCTCGAATTTTCACACGAAAAATAATTTAACCAAATTATATTAACACGTTCTGTGTTTATAAAAATGGTAATTTCTTATATGAACTATAATATTATTGTATACCTACCGATAATCGAACAAATAATTTTAGTCGCGTATCGATGAAAATAATTCGTTTAATTTTATTTATTTAATGTATAAATTACAAATTAGAAATCTATTAAAATAAAGATACAAAATAAAAATGTTAAGAGACATATTTGGAAAAAATTGCAAAGTTCTTAGGGAAATACAATAAAAGAAGCTAATAATAGTTATATTATATATCGTACATAAAAAAATGACCACACAAAAACTTAATATTCATCAAAAAAAAAAAAAAAAATTTTAAGCATTCATCAAACATTACCTAAACTACAGAAATATCTATGTTTAATTAATTATATTTCTATACATGCAGATTAAACCAAATACTATGCATCTAAATATGAAAAAGGATACTTTTAAAAACTATTTAAATTCTAAAATACTGTTTAAAATACTTGAATAATACATAAATACTTCAAGAAAGTATTTATAATAATTTAAGTTTTTCATGATATTATAAATAAAACAAAATTATAAACCGTTTGCAAAAATTAAATGCACATAGGTACATATGAAAAAAGAATTTAGAATTCTTTTACTCATATAGATACTTTTACATGTTTTGAATCAATTTTAATCTAGATTATAATTTTCTACCAAAACAATTTTATCCAAAAGTTCTAATTAGGATTATGATGATAATTGATTATTGATGATTACGAGACAAATATAAATGCTACGCGGGTACTACGATATTAACTTTTATCTCTCGCGAAAAATAGATTGTTGTTTTTACGTTCTTGGTCCGCGAACATGCGACATTATTGCTGTGACACTCACTGGACCAGGTTTTCGTTTATATTCGATTTTACAGACGAGTAGACATAAGTCTGTACTAGTCACTAAATAATTTTCAACTACGTTTTTTTCTCTCGAATGTGGTTTTCAATATACGTGTTTATTATGTTTCCACTCGATTGAGTTCTTACTTTCTTAGAAAAGAATTCAATAAACCATCATATTAAAAAAAAAATACAAAAAACAAGCAAACGATGACGAAGAAAGCATATTATATTTAATTATCGATATTGATTAATATTTAGTAAATTCAAATATGATATTTATAGCATTCAAATATTTATTTGTTTAACTATTTGTGAATATAATTATTACCAACATTATATTACAAAGAAATTTAATATTTATTTTTTTTAATGCAATTTATTTTACAAAATATTGTTTAATTTAAAATATTATCAAATTTATGTAAATAACATATTATATATTTACTCTAAATTGATAGTTAACCAAATATCCAAACCCAGTGTTATAATTTCTTATACAAATCATCAACCTTAAAGCCTAGAAAAAAATCCTCAATTTTCTAAGCAATACTAATGATTATTTTATATTAAATAAAAATACTAAACTTATCGCTTCATATTATATGTCATAGAGTATTTCATTTTTCTTTTTAACTGCTTGGCGGAAGGCGTTCCCCGTTTATTATGAAAGTATATTACGCTTCAAAATACAAGTGACAATTTCCTGTTTCGAAAAGCTACTGATCAGTTAGGATAAAATCCAAATACTGAATAACCTGACAACACTATGCACTTAAAATGGATTTCATGGAGTTTCTGTAAAAAGTGAGATATTTTAAAATGATAACCCGAGATTTTTTTCCCGTTTTAGGAGGTAAGGTAGGTTTAAATTATTATATTATGAACTTTATATAAATAAAAACCGCAACAATTTAGAATTTATGAAATTAGAATATTTTGATTATAATCCTTGCGTTTTCAAATTAAAAACTCGCAAAAATTGGAAAGTAAATATTATATTAATTTTATATTTAAACGAAACGAGCTATTTCATATAATTTTGTATATAAATGGATATTTTGGATACTTTTTTACTTTTAAAACATATTTTTAATATTTTAAACTTTTTGCAGCATATTTTATTGATTTTAAAAAAAAATAATACATATTTAATTTGAACAAACTTTGTTTTTATTATCAATACACTTTAATTTTGATTAAATAAGATTTTTATTTTGCCAGATAAGATATTTGAACTTTAACTTTATTTTAGGCGTTATTTCTGAGTTTTATATTATTAAAATGTATTAAAATATTTTTAAAAAATCTCGATATAATTATCAAAAATTGTCAAAATTTGTAGGTAATTTTTAAGTGCATATGGCATACATAGTTTGTAGATTTTTAGAGCTAAAATAAGATCTTTACCCTAAATATTATTACCTCTTGGCCATAATTTGATGTATTGATAGGCCGTATAATTTTAAAATATTAATATTTAGTAATTGTTTAATTATCTATCTAATGTAATGGTTAGAAATAAAATGATTTCGAATAAAAAAAATTTTCATTTTACATAGTTCCTAAGTTAAGATACTTTGGATTATTCCATCAGTAAGTTCCTGCCAAACAGATAACATGGAGAGTATACGTAAATATATAATGGTAGTAGGTATATCTATCTGCTAAATCCGTCTTCATTAATAAACCTCTTTAGGTATCGTCTGTTTGTATATGTTTAGGATTAATGAAACCAATTTACTATGGTATGATTAAAGATTAAAACTGGGGCCACACCTTTAAGTTCCGTCCGTTTGTTTATATATTTTTCATAATATCAACGTTATATTCGTCGAAACGCCTTATTTTTTTTTTTTATGTAAATCATTATGATATTATATAAATTATTTTAAAAAATGCAATTGGATTCTTGGTAATAAATATAATACTAAAAGAAAAAGGTAAATAAGAAATTGAAAAATTGAAAAAAAAAACCAAATGAAATTCAAATATTATATTATTATTATTATTCCAATAACACTAAAGTATATAAATATTAAATAATAAATAATAATAAACAGTTTTGAATATTAAAAACAAACGGAAATCCGAACAAATGGATTTCCAAACGGTGTCAACAAAAGCCGGCATATTGGATTTTATAAGGCTTAACAAGTATTTATTAATTATATTAAATTTGTAATAAAGTTTTTATCAAAGTTATGCTATGAAATTATTCATCTTGTCCCGTAATTCGCCGTTGCCACCACCAAAATCTTATATCTGATCTAAATTTACTATGTATTAATAGTAAGTACAATAAAATATCGTCAGCCCAATAAAAATTAAATATATTCATTAATGGTCATAATAGTATATTTGTTATATGGTTTTTAATATTATTTGTATTATCAAAAACTAAAATATCTCAAATATGTACAACATAATATTTATATACACATATTTATTATTAACATTTTATCATTTTTTTTTAGATTAATTTGATATTTTAACCATCTTAATATTAGTGCAGCCGACGATATATTTTAATAATAATTAATGATCATTGTTATAATATATACGAACACGTTATGCTTAGACAGACGGAACGTATTTTTATAAACAATATTATTCATAATAATAACAAATAAAATAATATTATGAGCGATACGTAACGGCGAGTTTTACAAAACTTACTTAAAACGACATTAATTAATAATAATAATAATAATTATCTAGTATATATATTATAATAATATACAGGGTGATGAGGTAATTATCTGTTTCAACATTTAAATTTTACAAAATTTTTTTTGTTAGGTTGAGGATAATCCAATGTTGAAAATAATAAATCTGACGATAGTTTTAAATACAATTAGATTACAATTTTTACGTTTTTCATTTTATTCATATATTTAAACGATAAAACCACAGTAAAACATAAATGATTTCACCCTGTACATCATTACGTTGGGTAGTTAAATTTAGTAATCATCATAGCTATGATATCTGCGTAGTTCACACGATCAAGTCGTTACTAGACCTGTGATGCTGCTTTTGTTGTTGCTGATAATGTTGATGATTCTGGTTGCTGTAATTGTACGGGATTTTTTCATCTTCAAACGTGACGGTTTTATCCCTGCCGGTTGCAGACGGCCGCGTGAGCGTGGCCGCGGCAGTTACGCGCAGTGCCGACGGTGGCAGTGGCGGCGGTATCTTTTGCATTTCGATGGCCGAGCACAAATCGTGTGCGCTGGCACTACGCGGTATGAAATACTCGGAGACGACGGCCACACCGTTGCCGGCACAATGGCCCGCGGTCCGGTAGTGATGGCCCATCATCATTGGCTGTTGCACGGAACACCGGCCAACCGATTGCCGTTGGAACGGCGGCGGCGGCGCAGGTAGCGTCGCGCGATGTCGGCCACCGTCGTCGTCGTCGTCGTCGTCGTCGTCATCGTCGAACGCTGGTGGAGGCAACAGTGGAATCTTTTGCGACGGCGGCGGTGACGGCGGCGGCGCCAACGGCTTCAGATCAATCGCGGTGGCGGGCAGTGGCGGCGGTGGCCCGAAGTCCCCGTGTCAGGACCCGGCAGCGGATCCGTTGGTGGCCACTCCGTTGTTCCGCGAGTTGTGCAAGTGAGACGGTAGCTGCTGTCGGCCACCGCCACGACCGTGCGAGTGCGACGCGGGTGACGAGCTCGCGTTATCGTCGTGCTGCATGCGGTGATGGTGGTCGTCATCATCCTCGTCGTCGCCGGCCACCGTCGAGGCCACCGTACAGACGACTACGTCTTTTTGCATCCGGTGCCCCTGGTGCTGCCGGTGCTGGTGTGACCACAGCCACCACCAACAACAGCACCACCGGCAGTTTCGCGACATTGCGGCCAGCTCGTCCTGCAACAGCTGGAAGCACATGGCCACCACGGCCATGCCGATTAGTATGTAACCGGACGACACGAACACCGACACGTCCTTGGTGGACTCGATGCCGCCCGGAACCAGTTCGCCGAACCCGATGGTGCCCAGGCTAGTGAAACAAAAGTACGACCCTTCCAGCAGTGTCCACTGTTCGAGTTTCTGGTAAATGAACGCGCCCAGCGCCACGTACGCAGCCACCACGGACAGCGATAGCAGCACGGGAACGCGTTTCTGGCCGCCACCGGCGCCCGAATGGACAACCGTACCGGACGTCATCGCGTCCGTAGCGTAGGCGGCCGATCCCGAAATGGTTTCGAACTCGTAGCGGGCACGGTGATGGTAATAGTCGCCGCCACTGCCGATATAGTCCGTGGCGCCCACGTGGTTGGACACCGTGTTGGGCGGCGCTCGTTTTCCACCGCCGTCGGACCTACCGCGACCACGGTTACCGTCGTCATCGTCCGCGTCATTACGGCGTCCCGACGACCGTGAACACAACCTGGAGTATATTCGCCGGAAGTTTTTCGCCAATGTCTCGCCCATAGTGGACAAGTACAAAAGCATTAATGGTATACCGATCAGCGCGTACACAATCGTAATTACTCGACCCCACGGCGTCTGCGGCGTCACACTACCGTAACCTGTAACAATAATGAACGAGCACGTTAATAATTTCAATAACATCGATTCATTTTTATATCGATTATGTCTATTTATCTATTTGTCTGCATATCGCAATTTTCCAATGCTAGACGTTAACAGGTTAATAATAACTTTTTAACTTAACTTTTAATATTTGTTAAATTAACATTTGTTAGTAATTTAACTTTTTTATTACTTATTAACTTCATGTATAACGAGTTAATTTTTTATTAAAATCCAAGTTAACTTTATATAGGTATGTTTATTTGTATTTACATATTAATAAATTCAATTGACTATAATTTTTAATAGTAAAACTAATTTTTCGGAAATCTAATTAGTTTTATATTATATTATTATATTCAGATAGTTAGGTACAAATAATAATCTTAATATTTTGTTTGTTTTTAAAGTTATCATTTATTAAATGTTACTTTTTAAAACACATTGGTATTCCCTTAACTATCTGCAAATATGGCATGTGTTTTTAATAGTTAAATTTATATATATTTATTTAATTATGTATTAATAAAAAAAAATTAACTTATCTAAAGATAATAAGTTAATTTATTTCTTTGACTAAACAAGTAACTTCACTGAGATAATAAGCAATTGCATTCACTATAAACTGTAAAGTTTTTCTATTATAAGTCAATTAACTTAACGTAACTCTGTTAAAAAATTGCATTAACTTTCCCAGTTTTGCAATCTCCTAACCATCCTAGTATAATATTAATTATGCTATTATAAAATTTATATATATATATATATATATATATATATGTCGTAATATAATTGTTTTTCTTATATAGGGAAACCGAACGTTTTAATAAACGAATAATTCATACTATTTGCTTTTTAAATATTATTTTTACAAGAAGTTTTTGTTGTTATCAGTTGTGTTCGATCGGGGAATATTATTATCTTTAATAGTATTTCACAATAAACGACCGGCAGATGGAAAATTATATTAGGTATTATAGTGCAACTTTACTTATCAATGATCAAATTCACCCCTACAGTATAATATTATCCGTTAAAACATAATATAATATAATATAATATTATTAATATTTCATTGGACATCGATTGATTTGTCGTAATTTTGTCAACACTGTGCAGAAAATTGTTTGGACGTGTTCAAAGTTATTTTATTTTACTATAACATTTTATTTTTAACGAGAGGTGAAATGATATTATGGTACCTATTATTTAGTGCGTTAAACCGGCATTTATATTATCTATAGTTATGTACATCAATCGTTCATAATATAGCCTAATACAATATTATAATTTATGTTAAACTACGGAAACATGCGAGATATAAAATATTACGTACACATATATAATATTCTATGAACCTAAGCATATATATTTATACGTCTAAACTTTACCTAATAATTTATTGTAATTGTAAGAACATTACTATTATCATAATATTGTCACAATCTTATCTTTTAGCACCCAAACTGTAATCATTATATATTTATATAAGGCCGTATTGTTTTCAGACGAGCGATAATATTATAGTTTGTCCGAAACGGGTTACTCCAGTATCACCACCCATGAAATATAATCTAACATCGTATATAATACAGTATTACATGGACCGGACTAGAAAACTACATTGAAGAAAATACTACTACTATTATTATTATATGTATTTATATTATAAAGAATGATATTTAGAGTATTACGACAGAGTTTAATAATTTATATATAAACTACTATAAAATATATTGTATAGCCTTTGAGAACCTTTGAAGACAGCCGCAGTAAGGAGAAGTTTAAACATTTGTTTTCTCTTTCTTTAGTTTAGTTTTCAACATTCTGTATTTATATTTATCATTTGTATTTACAGATGATAAATAAATAGAATAATAACCTCGGGCTAAGATTATATTACTTTAAAAAGCATTTAATGAAAATAAATAATCTAAAAAAAAAAAATGTTTAAAAAAGTAATACGCATCTACAAAGGCAATATAAAAGTTATTTTTTCTGGGTTTAACTTAAGCAGAAAAAAAGACTTAGGTATATATTGAAGATCATAATGACACGTTTTTGAATCATAAAAATGTGTTTGTTATATAATATGATATATTTTAATACCAATTATCAAATTAATCATATTGAGACTTAATGACTAATATTAAGAACAATAAGTTATGAATCTACTGTTTAGTAAGAAAATTGTATTATACATTAATTAATTATTATATTGTTAAAAAATGATGTATTATGCGAGTTTACGTTTATTTATGTTAAGTACACACACAATACATAATAAATTACGTAGTTTATTTAGAAACCTATTTTAACAATAATAATAATAAAATGTTTTGGTCATCTAACATACAAATCTATTCTCCGTCTAGTTTGAAATTTGTTACCCGTTGTCGATATTGATTTCTGCCATCGGTGAGTCTATATCGTATAATATTATATTATTATACTGTAGTTGGTAGTTTTTCTGTTGCAGGCGGTTTCTCATATTCTCGCATACGCACATACTCAATTTTTGTTCGTGTTTCGAACATCGTCTACACGTCACGAAAACTTCTTCTCTTAAAATACATCAATAATTCTTCATTCAAAATTCCTTTTACAATCGTATAGACACGACACAAAAAATGTATTAATAATAATAATAATAATAATAATGAAAATGATTATAATAATATAATATAATAGGTATGTTCAGTCAAATGGGTATGTGTGGGTACCTACTCTTCGAAGTATAATAATATTATACCAGTCTATATATGTACACACAGAAATTCTATTCATTCTTATTTTATTCTCTTAACTTAGAGAGTAAATTTATGAAATTCATAATAAATACCTCTTGCACTATTATACTGCACTTTTGTCACTATTATTCTCTTCTCTGTATAGAAAATATATATATACATAGGAATTTATTATGAACGATGGTATTTTTGACGCGAAAATAAAAACACATTTTTTTTTATGTAAAATTACGATTCTATTCGTGTGCGTCAAATAAAATTTTTTATTATTTCGTCGTGTCTTTTATTATACATCTTTGTTCTTTTGATTGTACATTTGTACGTTATTTTGTCATTTCATTGACGGAGTTATTTAAAAATGTTCAACGACCGTTCGTTTATATTAATTCGCAAAACACAAATTCTTCACGAGGTAGAAATATAAAGTATTTTCTAGTAGGTATTATGAAATTTATTCTCGTATATATAAAACATTGATACGTCTTAATTTAAATATGTGACCTCGTTAATTGAAAGCTATATTTTATGCAAAAACCAACAAATTAAATCATAATAAACAAAGAGCTAATTCAAGATATTATTCAAAAAGTGTGTCATTTAGTATTTTATTTAAAATACACGTTTCTCGCCCTGTTTGTAACATCGTCGTTTTCATCACCGACTATTACGTTGGTAAATCCGTTCCAAAATGTATAACAGGAACTGTAATTTTGCCAATTTTCAATTTTTTTTTCTTCCAAAGAAAAACTTTGGAGAAATTCGAAAAATGTACTAAATAAAGTACGAACTTGATGCTATTTTATATGCTTATTTTACCTAACCTAAAAACATACCTTACTTGGGGTGATCAGACCATTATTTATACTCGAAAATGTGTTTTCAGATATACAAAAAAAAACATTATTGTAAAACTAATACGTCATTCTTCGCGTCGCTCTGAATCTAAAATTACTATAAAATAGGTTACATTGATCATTGTGAATACAACGAAGATTCATATAAATTTCCGTATTAAATTTTCTTAGACATAAAAATATACAAATAAGGTAGGTACAAAAAATTAATTAACATTCTTATTGATTGCTGTTGTTATGCAGTACTTACTGACTAATTGGTATTTTAAAAATGTGTAGTTTTTTTTTTTTTAATTTAATATTTTCTTTGAATAAGTAAACGTACAATCGAGAAATAAAACCTAAAGGTACTTAATTATAACGATACAGCATCATAGGTACCTGGTTGTAATTAATTTTTTTTAGTTAAAATACTAAATTAAGTTCAATGAAATAAATTTGAATTTATAATAATATGACAATGTACTAATGAATAATTTGTTTATTCAGTTATTTTGAATAAAAAATATATACACACACATTGATATTACGTTCATACCGTATTTCTACGGAAAATAACAAAATAAACAACCCACACGTATATAGACGGTCATAACAAATTATAATGAATTATTAAAAAAACACACAGCGAGAGGTTGCTGATCCATCGCAAATGTATACAATACGAATATTATGACTACCGTATGATAAAAATAAATGTATTTGAAAAGCGAAAAATCCATTCCGCAACTTATGCGTTTAACATTCCAAACGATTTTTCTGAATATATTGCAACGATTTACTGCGGTTTGTTAGCAGTTTGTTCTTGGAATACGGCATACTAATAATATATTAAATTTAAATGTTCTCTTATCAAACTCCTGCATTATATCGTTTTTTTAGAACATACTTTCATGGATGTGCGTCAAGGAACGTATTAAAACGTAAATTACTATTTCAATATCGAGTTAATGAAATTTCGTTTCCAACGGGAATATATAACTGTGTGATATTTTAGGAAATATTATCGTCAAAACGTATGTTTGACTCAATTATATCATGTTGTAGCATAATATGCATAATTAGAGAGTAACACGGGAAATATATTATAATTTATAATACAACTTCCAAAGTTTGAGATAGATCAGATGAACGAAAACAAATATTCATACATAAAGCCAAACCCAACCTAAGACTTAATTAACTATTTGTGATATTTATATCATATACGTATTCAGTAATTATTCGTAAATACAATTGTTTTAAAAAAAAACTTCAATCCGTCTAAACTCGCAATGCAATGTCGACATCAAAATTACGTGTATTATAATAAATAATTTACAACTGTAATATTTATAAATACAATTATGAAAATATTCGATGAATTTTAAAAACTTAAACGTTAGAATTTTAGATTGAACAAATCATTTTTTTTATAAACTATGCCTGTAAAAAAATAAAAGTGATATACATTACGCGCGGTGTTATCATGACACTCTTTTATCTATCACCGAAACTTTTAACGTAGGTATACATTTAGTTATATATGGAATATCGAAGAAAAATAAAAAGAATAACAGACTCTCCGGAAATCCCATAATAATCTATACAACAGTATGTACATATTTCCATAAGGTCGAGTAACGTATTTTTTTATATTTTTTTTTTACTGAACAAACAAACAAGGATGAAATGTGTTTTTTAGCATCATAATTTAAGCATACATCGTTGAATTCGAGGCACAGTGCATTCTATATACAACTCGGCATTTCTGGTAATACTATCTGAACATCATTCAGATTCATATAGGACATCGGAGTGAAAAATATATTATTATAAATATTACAATTTTCTGGCTATACGCTAAAATGATTGATTGGTTTTTACGACTATGGATATCAAATAATTGTACTGGTTATCAGCCATAAGCCAGTAGTCAAGTAGTGTTGTTCATGACCACAAATATAATGTTATTTTAGTCTTTTAGATAACGCAGAGTTCTGGAGTTTGTGATATTTAGAACTGAAATAACAATGTCTATAATATAGATTGTAAATTAAAATTAAAATATTCAATGATCTGAAAAATATCATACTTAGTGTCATACTTATAATTATTTAAAATTATACAAAATTTTAAATAACACAAATTGTAATTGATCAAGAAATATCATAAAAACGAAAAAGTATTATAGTAATTATCTCCAAAATTACTTATAACTTTTGTTATACAGTTTGATTTTTGTTAAAAATTAAATTAGGTATTAGATTTGTTAATCATATTTAATATTTTGGTATAATAACCAAATTTTATTGATAAAATCAATAAATATTAAATTTATTATTATATTTGTTTATAATAATAAAATAAATAAATATAAAATATACTATCGAAATTTATTTATAATCTTTTTAAATTTGGCTATGATAATTAAAATGAGTTAATTTTATGGTTATGTCTTATGTATAAATGTATTAATTTTTTTGGTTTTATACCATTCCTATTGCGGACGTGACATCAGTAGTAGTAAGTAATATTAATTAATATAAATTTTATAAATTACTTCATGAAATGTATATAGACGTAAGTATTTTATTATTTGAATTATATTTTTATATTATAAAAAATAATACTACTTAAATCAATTCCCATTCAATATAACAATTTATCGAAAAAATGTTTTAAGTAAAACCTTATTAAGTATTTAATTTTTACTATTAAAATTATTGTTTAATTTTTATTTATTAATTTACCTATTAATTACTTATTAATTGTGGGCTACATAAATAATACAATAAATAAAAATCGTATTTTTTTAAAATAATATTTTAATGAAATAATTTACATTTAATTCTAACTATCACAAATATTTTTAAAAATATATTCCTATGGGAATTTACTTAGTACAATAAATATATGTTCGAGTTTATTTATTTTTTTATTATTAATCTAAAATCAATGTCCCTTTAGGAAATATTTAACTTTATTTAATATTTTGGTAAATAAATATTGAGTCTTAGGCTCAAAATTATTTTCACGCGAGGTAATATATTTTTTAATTTGATCATTACTTTTTGACTTACAGTACGCATGGGACATTTAAATAAATAAGAAAAAAAAATGTATATATATACTTAATGGATTATAGATATATTATGAAAAAATGAAGTATTTAAAATAAAATATTATATAATTTATATAGATAAAAATAGATAGTTCTTCAAATTTGTATTTAAATTATGGATAGTAATATTATAGATTAATTTCGTATAGCTATAATTTATTCACATAGTATATTTAAAAACCAATTAAACTATTAAAGATTATTTTAAACCGGAAGTGTATAGTTTAAGTCACAATTTTAGACATATTAAACTTTAAATATTTCATTAAGATTTTTTTTATTTAATATTCTCCTGGATACCTCATGAAAAACGATTCACAAAATACGTATTTACAAATTAAATGACAAATCTATGTCGTAATTGAAATCTTTTCAAGCAAATTTCTTATTTTCAATATACATTAATATTATTTTTGATATTTCGTAGTAATTTGTTCATTTAACTAGTTTTATTTTTCCCGGTAATTATTATATTTTATATTATTTATGGATTGAAACGATAGGTTTATTTTATTAATAAATAAAGTGTTCACTCTTCAACTTATTAAAAATTGTCATTAAATTGATTTAAAATAAAATGTATTTAAATTATGTACATTTTTATATATATTAGAAATGTAAATCATCCGACATCATTTCAAATAACAAATGTTATTCGAATGTTCGTTTCATCATAAATTAAATTATATTTTTGTAATATAATTATGATAATTTATAATAATGTATGAAGAACTTGATACAACCTATAATTCATTACTGCCAATTTAGTTGCATTTAAATACAATTTATGATTTAATATATTATGAAAATTAAATATGTTAGAAATTTGATTAGTGTTTCTGTTACCTAGATAATATTATAATGATTAGAATTTTCAACGATAAGCTAAATAAAATCAAAATATCAATGATAATTTAGATTCGTCCAATAAAACATATTATGACCTTACATTGATTTATAACGATACGTTAAGTTATAATTTTGCAATAATAAATGTGATTAAATGAGTATGCGTTGCAGTATAAATACAGAAAAATATTATAATTTTTAAAATACAATTAATGAACTAAATAATATGTAGGACTCGGGACTTATTGCATTTAAAACCATGAAAATATGCATGCAAAAATGAATTCAAATTTCATTAAATACGCATAAGAAAGTTATACATATGCATGCAAATATCTAACTAAATGCATTTTAATTGGTTAATTAAAATGAGATTAGAAATTAAAAAAAAATTAAAATAAATCAATATATTATTTTATAATCGTAACTAGTCGCCGTTTAAACATAAACCATCAACCTACGCATATTGAAAAGTATATTAAAAAAAATATCTGAAAATTTCTTATCTTTTCTTTGTACAATGATTGAATGTTTGGAAATTGTCATATTATAATTGAACTCGTTATAAATATTTTGATAGAAAAATAATTATAACTACTCTTATATTGAAATAATACATAATAATATAAACATTTTAATTTAAAAAATAAATATATTGTCCTAAATGTCGTAAATATGCATAAAAATGACATCCATAAAAATTTTCCTGTTTTCATAAATATGCAACAAAATTTGATATTTTTAAAATTTTTGAACAATTAAATAAAAATATGCAAATGTAATAAGTCCCGAGTTCCAATAATATGAAACTTCTATGACAAAAATGTATGTTAAGTTTATCAAAACACTTACCGATAGTGGTGATCAACGTCAACGAATACAGGAACGACGACGCGAAATTCCACCTGTGCCTCCGGTCTGATTGGTTCGGCCCCGCCCCATACTTTCTGATCAGAGAGTCTTGAAATTTTAGTATCTCTTGTTCGGCCAGTCTGGTCCAATTATCCCGGTACAATATGTTCAGGTCCTCGGTAATCTTCCACAACTTCTCGACCGTCTGTGCCCTAAGCTTATCGTTCCGAAACTGTGACTGCTGTTGTGCGTGCAGTTGCATTTGCTGCTGATGTTGCAGATGTAGTTGTTGCTGCAGTTGCAGTTGCTGCGTGGGCTGCTGCTGGTGGTGTTGCTGGTTCTGCTGGTGCTGTTGGCTTTGCTGGTGGTGTTGCTGCTGACCAGCTCCATTGTTCCGGATCTGTTGCATACTTCCGCCTCCACTGCCACCACCTCCACCACCACTGCCACCGCCGTCACGACCGCCACCTCCACCATTCTCGAGCGTCATGAAGGTGAACGCGCCGAACATCGTGTACCCCAACACTATCAGACATATGCCAGCCCCCGACAATACTGTTGGTGCGGGATCACAACAATTATGCCTGTATACATACAAAAACTATAAGTTAGGTTAGAATTAAAAATAACTGTTGATGATAACGTTGTTTCATAGTAGCATACCACCAAAAAAGTGTCTTGTTATAGTTATTAAAAAATAACTAGCTGAACGAGAGCAACCATATTACCATAACCTCACCATACAAAGTATTAGAAATTAGAAGTGCTAAAGTTAGTTGTGGCATGATCACTAAAGTTCTCAAACCATTAATGGCAAATGTATTTTCCTTAATACAATCCAATTTAATACATTATATTAGTATGTAAATATGTTCACTAGTATTAATATGATGCTAATATCTCATACTAAAGTAACTTCGTATGATTTAACTATATTGCCTTCATTCGGCATTCAATTTAATATCTTAATACACAACAAAATGTCTAGGTATTTATTGTTAAGATAAACTTTAAGTTATAACTCAAATATTTAAATTTTCCAAATAATAATTGATTATCGATTAATTTAAATAATACATTTACTTTTGCTAAGTACATTTTAAAGTTAACTCGCACAACAGAAATATACGAAAAAATAAACTATAATCGTAAAAAATCAGGGGTTATATTATAATTCTCGGCCTTATTGAAATAAATTTAGGAAAGGTTGAATTATATAAAAAAAATTCAACTGTTTTGTTGCTAAATATAGGGGATTTTCAACGAGTACAAAGTGTTTTGTTAGAAAATGAATTAAACCTAAAGTTGCCTATTTCAACTGCAGTATAATACTATATTTCTATTGTATTCTTGCTAAAACACTTAGGTATATATTCTAAAATATATATTATATATACCTAATTATAATCCATTTTAATATAACTAAGAATAAAAAATTCAACTTATAACCAAATTTAATATTTCCCATTTTATATAAACTATATATCTTGAGTCACATTACGCATTTGATTAAAAACTTTTTTCCTCTCTCTCATATTTTATAACATTAAGATAAAATTAAATCACAAGTTAAAGAAATCAAATATTTTTCATATTTAATTATAACCTAAATGTACTAACTTAAATATCGGATAATATTATGAATAATAAATAATAATATAATAAAGAAGTTTAATTTTGAGCATGTATTCGAAATTAAGATATTTGTAAACACTTCTTAAATATGTACTAAGATGAACTTTTATAGTTTTTCATCATAAAATTGTAAATAAACTTCTGAAAATGTTTAATAGAATAGTGTGAAACTATTTTAATCTCCGGCAGTATTACAAAATGGTTATTTAAATCACTACTGCAGAAGAGCGTGGCGGCAACAGACAAATATCACAAAGTTAGACAATAATATGAAATTTGTGAAACGTATAAAATGAAGAACAATGTCTATATGTAAATAGGACGAATGGGGCTGAAAGATCTATAGCAAGTAAATGCAATAAGAACAATTCAAGAAAATCTAGGGTGAAAAAGGAAGCGGGTTCTTATGAATGTATTAAAAAAGGTAATCGTTAAAAAGCACGTGAAAATAAAAATACGATTTTTCAAATAATATTGTGTTTAGTTTTTAGTCCAAAACAAAAATAAAAGGTGTAGACCGAAAAAAAATCTGTGATATTACATATAGGATCCAATTATAATGGCCATACGCCAATTGGGATCATAACCAAAAACATATATTATAAATGTATTTTTAATCGAAATACATTACTGTTTTATCTGTCATAAATTATTTATAATATTTCTTATTATAAACGGAACACTTTTCTTTTTTATAGTGAAAATCCTAAACATTAACGACTTATTTAATTTTTTACAATAAAATACTATTGACAAAGAAAATTTTTTTTTGATTAAAATAACAAAACGCACTTAAATACTAAATGTAAATATAGGTGTATGATACACGAGCATATAGAAGCTTTATAGGACGTAATTAAATTTAATCAAGGCTGCTGCCGGTGATACAATGCGTTAAAGTTTGTCTGAAACTTTCTAAAACACTAAGTTACAATAGTATTAGTAGAATTACTTTAACCCCCCTCATGGACGATATCGGAATCTTATTAGTGCACACTCGTATAACACAACATAGATATATACCCAAAACTCCAAAGTCTCACGAAATGTAGTACCACCCATAATAGAAAAGTGTAACTTTGAATAATATATATATATATATATATATATATATATATATATATATAT
>CM023359.1:28411350-28558267 GCA_013282895.1 Eriosoma lanigerum
ATATATATATATATATATATATATATATATATATATATTAATGATATTATTCATAAATTGGCCGAAAGAAGCCTGCAATAAAAAACAAAATACTAAATTTTATGTTCCAATATAATAATTTAATAATAATTTGAACTTCATAAAAGTAGATAATATTATGAAATTATTCATAACGTGTTATTTTGTTTATACCTATACACACACATAATATTAGGATAAGTATATCTTATAAATGTCCGTAAAATACTATTTTGGTTTCTTAAAACGAGACTACTGGTATAGAATACAATTATTTTGGTCACGTATTTATGTCCGACTACAAACACAAATAGAAGGCTTATGCACTTCGTAATATTGAAAAACACCAAATTATAACTATAGGTAGGTATATATACTTAATATGGCCATTAGCTAATTTGCAGTGCTCTTCCATAAATGAATAATATATTATGCATCAAACTTTAACAATATTAGTAATACGTTACAATGTTTCACATTTCATTTATCGATTAATAAATAATAATTATATACTATTGTTATATACGAAGAAATTGTTTATCTAAATTATGTAATAAAATGTACAATATATATATGGTCCCCGATCACAATAGAAATACGATACTCAAAATCACGCTATTCATTGAAAATATTTTAAAAATCAAATTTTTAAAAAAATTTTTAAACTTATTGGTTGGTATCTAGGTTTAATTATAAAATTCTTTAAATCACTCAAAGAGTACAATACAATTACTTAATTGTTATAAAACTGTGGGAATCATGTACATTTTCAATTTTATTTTTTTTATTGCTATAGCATAAAATTTTGAACATCCTGTATAGGTACTATAAAAATGTAATATGATATAATCATATATAAATATTTTTGTAATAATATTAAATAATGTTGGGGTTATTATCATGTTTAAAAGTTAATTTTAATTTTTAAACTTTACTTTTTATATTAAAAATAAGATTAAATTAATTTAAAAGCTTGAATTCTTTTTTTTATATTTTCATTAAACTAAGTACCCATTGTCAAACAATTTAATTAAATGTTATAGTAATAAAACGTACTTCAATGTAGTATTATATTATATATATTCTATATTACTTATTTATGTTCAATTAACATATTAGGTAATTTAACTAAATTAATAAGTATTAACATTGACTCGCTACACAATACTGAAACGAATCGATCTTCCGTTCTCGTATATTGAGAGCTCATGTGCCTGTGCGTTATTCAACTTCCCGTCTAAAATACAATCTCATTCTGAATGGAAATTTGCTCGTACTCGCTACTATTATAATGGTATAAATTGTGTGATATTCTCGTAATAATAATAATAATTATATTATTATATTATTGTTTTATATTATAAATAACGTTTTGCAAAAGCGGAAAGGCGCATTCGTATATAAGTCGTTTTCTATATTATTTATACGTCCGTTTCGGTCCTTTAATATACGCCTATTAACAGCATTATTAATATACAATACAGACGACTCCGTACCTTCGGTCTCGTTCATTTTACGTGTTGTAATAATATACGTCTACGCTTGTGTCTATAACGCTATTAGTCTATTACCGCAGATACCATGGTAAATAATATAATACCGCAAATTCGACTACCGTCCTGCTCGCATTGCGTTTTGAAAACTAATAAATATACAGCTGAACCTTCTTAATGGCCTGACAAAACACCTGAACCGGAATGGACTGCGAATTATTATTATAATATTTATATGACGTATACAATATTATGATGTACTCCACCGCGATTGAAAATTGATAGACGGCTATAATTATTATAAATTCTATATCCACATCTACCTATATACCATTATTTTTATTATTATCAAAACGCGTAGTATCTACCTATATTATTTTATTCGTCGAACAAAACAAAAACGTTAGGTATAGAAATGTTTTATTCATTTTAATAAAATGAATATAATTTATAACAATCGAATATAATAAAATAATAGTATAACATTAACATTAAAATACGCGTATTTACTTGGTGGATATACGAGTACTTTAATTTTATTATAATTTATATCCGCACATAGAACGTTATACAGCAGGCTCAAAGAAACCTACACATGTTATTTGAGGTATCTTTGTATCAGTGGTCATTGGCTATTACTTTTGGAAATGAACGTAAATTAGTATTTTATTAACATAATTATTGATTCGTGAATAATAGTATTGAATCCTTATACATAAATGGCATTTATAACATTATAATTTTATACTGTTGCGCTAGTATTGTTATATTAATATCGAGTCAATTCGAGTTATATTGATGTCGAGTCGAGTCGAGTGTAAGGTCGAGTACCCGAAAATTAGCAAATACTCAACAATTATTGAGTTACTCCAAATTTCTAGAGTATTTTAAACTGCACGAGTAAAATATTTTCAGCGTAGATTGAAATTACAGGGTTTAATTATTAAATATTAACATATACAAATATATTTCTTTATTATTTAGCAGGAAATAAATTATAGATATTTATAGTTTTTACATTTATTTGTTCATTAATATAGTCAAGTAAACTCAAGTATTCGTGTTTACGAGTACAAAAAATCTTTAGTCGAGTCGAGTTCGAGTACTCGCACAATACTATAATTTTATAAACCTAATCAGAAGCATATTTACGGAGGGAGATCAAACAAGTTTAAACCCCCTCATTATCTAAAAAAAAGTAGCTATTAATAATATTATTCTACCACCTATTTTAGATTTTGCATTATAATGTATACAGATACAAAACATATTTAATTTTATTTTTTTGTAATTTATTTGTTTCTTTTAATATAACAATGAGGGGGGAAGTTTTGGCTTTATAATGCTTTCAAAAAAAATCTAAACCCCCTCACAATTATAAATTGCTAAATACGCCTCAGAACCAAATATACAATCAAATATATCTTAATGACTGTGCTTATGCTCATTTGACCGGAGTCAAAGGGTCCATCGAACACTTGATTAATTCATTCGTAGTTCGCTATATGTATATATTATATTCTTAGTTTAGTTACAAAGCAGTGAATAATATATTTTTAAAAAAAAATCGAATAACTCTCAGCTATTAACTAAACTGTACGAGGTTAACAAATTTCACACATTATGTACAGAAACGTATGTTATACTTATAATATTTGTAATACACAATCTGTAATATTATCTTGACTTTATATATTATTTAATGTTATTCGTTAATACGGTTTTTTTTCACTATCAAAAAGGTTATTAGTCTTCAACCTTTTTTGAAATGTAACCCACTTTATTCTTGTTTACATTATTGTTTTTTCCACCCTTAAGTCTAAAAAAAGTAATTTCAAGCTGTTTGATATAAAAAATCATAGACTTAATGGTGTATTATTAAGTCATCATATTTTTAAATATAATTGTTTATTATCATCAAGCTCATGTTATTTACTCAATAAAATTATTTGAAATACAATTTTGCTAAATTTACTTTTATTTATTAAAACTAAATCATGACCCAAAATAATTAGGCAGCTATAATAATCGGAAGAGAAATGTAAAAGGTAATAATTAATATTGATCGAGCAATTCTAATGATAGCAATTATCGTTATCGGACGACGGCGGATCAGTAGATAAGGATAAATGTTTTTGTCTCTCCTACGCAGCCCGTATAATAATATTTGTAACAGCAGAGACGATTGCGATAACTTCAATCGTCGGTTATATAATCTATATAGTCAGTGTCACCATGACCCGAACAACGTGAGCACTTGAGTGAATGACATAATTGTGCATTGCGATCACGTATATAACGTATAATATATTATAACGTCCGGCCGGAGGTTGCTCTCTTTATTTATTTTTTTTTTTTTTTATTCGTCGGGCAAACAAGAAACGGAAAATGCCGGGCATAGTTACTGCTCGTATAATAATAGACAGAGAGAGAAAGAGAGAGAGGAGAAAAACTGAGCACGATTTTGAACTCTTCCGTGAACCACGGTCCCTTCTCCTACAAAACAGGGTTTCGTCTGCAGTTACCTAGCGCGGGTATACCTACCACTTTCACGCGGTTCACCGTTTTCCAAAGGGTCTGAGAGTTTGGGGCGCATGCAAATCGGTTCATTGTGACCGGAAATAACCGTATGCATGCACACAATGACGAAATAATATATACAGGATGATCAGAATGTTATATCAAAAGAATTACGAAGAAATCACATTGAATAATATAGCCAAAACACCGATTTGGTAACATGAAATTTCGATCACCTTGTATGTTATGCAACACTGTCGTGCGTGGTGTATCTTATACGTTTAATCATATTATAAAATAATGGTGTATTATACTACCGTGTTGTACATAATACTGTGCATATTATATTATAAATCTGAGCCAGGATATACAAAAACGACTAATTTTCCGACAACTGCTGTTGCTGGACCTCATCGTTTCCGGTTTGCACGTGCTCTTAGCGCAACATAATAGCCACCTCAAACAACGAAAATATTACAATATTACAACATTGTTATGATTTACGCACGCTCGAAACTAGGTCGCTGAAAAGAAATAACCGTCCGCCGAATCTCAGTTATTATAGTCTGCAGCATTTGTTGTCGCGGACAGTCAGTCGCTGCGGGGCCGGTTGCCAAACGATTTCTCTTGGATGTCTTTCTAATTTTTATTTATTTCGTCCGAAACCGTTTTCATTACGTAAATAGCATTGATGTGCCTCGAAATTTGGCATGCTTGTTACAACGCGTGGCGCATACCGTACACGGTCTCTAGAGCCCCATAAAACAGTGGTTATTGTTACCACAATTCGAGCTTAAAGAGCGTACTCTACCAACTAGATCACGGTACCTATATAGAATTTATTGTTAATTGTATCATATGCCCAATTGGATTTACCTATTTAAATAAATTGAATCGAATACCGTATCATGTTTCGTAAACATAATATTAAATAAAGAAATTATAATTTATACTTCAGTATACGAATTTTAAGAAATTAAGAAAATTATCATTTTTTTTTATAGGTAGATAACATAATATATATTATTAATAGCTAGGTATGTAAAATAAGTTAAAGTTTACATTTGTCTGATAAAAAAAAAACATTTCCAATCATGATATAACTAAAAATAATTTATTGTAATATAAAAGTATGAAATTTCGATTTACGACATCGCCAGAACAACAAATTAAATGGAGACGAAATAGTTGAAAAAGATAAAGGAAATGTCAAAAACAAAAAATATTTCCATAGAAAAATTAACATAAACATAATAACACATTACAGTTTAAAACGAAAATAAATTAATATTAAAAATACAGTTCTGTATTATTGATTTTTTCAATAATTTTTAGATTTTATGTAAAACTAATCAAAACTTATTTGAAATTAAAATATATTCCGTTCTAGATTACATTATTTACAAAGTAAATTTTCAAGAAAATATCATTGGGTTTCTCATATCATGTAAATATATTTGGGAATCGGTTAGGAATATTCAATAAAAATTGAAAATAGTCAATGTATTTTTATTTGAAAAAAAAATAAAATTGTAAAAATAATAATATTTAAGTTTTAAATTGTCCAAACACTAAATACTAAATAGGTCATTATAGTTTTTAAATTTAATTTACTAAACATAATAATAAATTTGTATTGTGTTTTACGTTTAAGTAAATAAATTATACTTAATGTAGATAAATAATACACATTTCTTTTAATATATACAAGTCAATATAATTACAAATAATAAAAAAGTGAGGAGGTCTATTCCGGATGTTCTTCCTTCATCATTTCTGTTCTCGCCTTCTAAGAGAAATTAGTGGTTTATTATAATTAAGATTTGAATGCAATGGTATTGCATTCAAAAATACGATTCTGAGAGAAAATCAGTCAGATATACAATATTCAATATATTATTATACTGATAATCCATTCCAAAATTTTACCATTATGTATACACTGCTTATGAGAATTCTAAAAAAAAAGACAAATTCCTACGTTCAAAACTGCATTAGTTACCTTGAAATTTAAAAAATGAAAATAATGGAAACCGTAATTTTGCCGATTTTCTATCATTTTTTGGTCGTTTTTCTTCTCTGATAGAAAAAAATTAAGAAAATAAATAAATGAGCTAAATAATGTACCAACTAGATTCAATTTACTACCGAAACCTATTCTATTTTTGGACTATTATTTTTACCCGAAAAAGTGTAAAACTATTGTGAACCAATACATTCTTTGCTTCGCTCAAAATCTAAAATTAAATATTTTACTCCACATTTTAACAATTTTAATAATAAACGTGTTAATTTATAATTAAATATCAAACTTATATGAATTTAATTTTACTTAAACACAAAATAAATTGTAATTGTATTAAAATAATTTTATTATAGTCTTTGTCTCATACAAGTTATTTAATAAAACCAGAAAAAAAATGTAGAGATGCAATCATTTTCATTTTATAAACTTATACATTTTCTATGATTATGCTTTGACTTTTCGTTATTACCACATTTAACTCCTCGAAAATCGCAATAGCACTTAATACTATCTTGATATCACCTTGGTGAATTTTTTTTACGAGACCACATCAAATTTAACGTCTATAAACCCAGCACATACTTTCTTGTTTTTATCATTCTCGTTTCTCGGGTCAGTCATTAAATTTTATTTTATAGTATAAAACTAACATAAAAAAATTAAGTCGAGCTAATTTAAGATTTAGATTTATAACTTGCAACTATAATATGAAACTCGATCCAACGGAGATAAAAACAGTAAATTTTACAGTACCTAAGTAAAGTGTAGGCATAATAATAGTAGAAATAAAATATGTCAACTATATATTATATTATAATATTTTGTTTAAACCTATACAAATTGTTATATTATTTTGGTCATGGTCACAGGGTCGGCCTGGGTACCTATAGGCCCAGATAGGAATTTATTTTTGGAGCCCAATAACACATTTTTAAACAAATTACAAAAATAAAAAAAGGAAAACATTAAAGTTTGGAATCACGTTTTAATTTATTACCTAATATAATGATTATTCTCTTGAGATAATAAGATATTCTCTTATTAGAATCTTCCATTAATTCTTTATGGAATTTTACAGCTCTTTTTACTATCCCAGATTTTAATTGAGGTATTATTAATATAACGTGTCTATTTGAGTTAATTATATTGAAATCAATGTATATTTTTGAAATACAAATATTAAGACAAAACAAATTCTTAATATTCCACTAAACTTATATTTATTATTGAATTCAATAAAATTTTAATAGTTATTTAGTGTTGTTGTGGTGAAAAAAAGCGAGGACCCAGGAATTATAATATGACAAGGGCCCAGGCAGGAATGCCTGCCCTTTTGCCCTGGCCAGGCTGACCCTGTATGGTCACATGAAATAATGTTGCATTTATTTAATTAATGTTATATTCAAAATTCAACGGAAAATATTACAAAATAGATCAGTATATTGACTGTCTACACTTAATAATTCGAAAAATCATTTTTAAAGCGAATATTAAATATTTAAATAAACAGTAAACGTTGAGGAAAAGAAACGTTAGAAATCACTACAATAAAATTTTCTCGTTACAAAATATATTGTTGTACACTTCACGCATGTGTAAGTGTCGCATACTTGAGTAACTGGGACGTGAAAATCCGGTGAATAATCTGCAGACGACGCATGTAACACTAGTATTGGAATTGAATTTTAACTGGAGGTGATGCGTTTTTTATTATCGAATTACACTATAGTAAAATGATTTGAAAAAGTAAAAACCGCAACTACCAGATGTGACAGCTATTGAATCGCGCGTTAGTCGACTAGTTCTGAAACTTTTTGATCCTAACAGCTAGTGCGTGCATAACTTTTTCTTTTATTATACTCGTAATATTATGTTTTATTGAATTGCGTACGCGAATTCCATCAATCTCAGCTATTCAAATATTCATCGGATCGGTTATGTTCAAAAAAATTAATAAACAAACGAAACATTAAATTGTATTAACCGTTTTGAATAATCTATAATGTGTAGTACGTATAAGTTTATTTCATTTTACTTTTATACCTACAAAATGTATAATTTTTAATGACGAAACGATAGTTAAAATTTTAAAGTCTATTTTTTCTGTTCATTTTAATATTAGTATAATTTAAGTTAAACATGTTATAAAATAGTTTATTTCAAAAAATATCGTTCAAAATTGAAAAAACAATTAATACATATTACAGTTATAAAAAATGAATTGATAAATAAACATAATATAGATATTTCAAAATTTCTATCAACCTATTGTAAAAAAAAAAAAAATGTAATTAATTCTGGGTTTCATGTTAGGAAAATAAATAATATATACTATACGTAATAAATATGTATTTAATTTTTATCTCATATTGTTATAAATATGGTTACTGTTTTTAAATATTAATAGAAAAATATATTTTAATAACATTATTTAACCGTGAAATATTTTATACTCACAACTCAAACCTACACTAAAATTACTAAATATAACGAAAACAAAATTTTATAGTATGATTTAATTGCTTAACCAAGAAAATCAGTGCGGTAAAGTTATATAATCTAATCTTATGTTGTACCACACCCACCAAATGTTCATAGTGTTCATATATAATTATATTATACTCGTATTAAGTATATTATAAATACCAAAATAAAAATCACGTCTATATAGTAGCAAGGACTAACCAGAAACCGCAGCCACATGTGTGCCATTAATTTATAATAATACCAAAACGTGTTTAGAGCGTTTTATTCGGATGTTCTTATACACTGCCGCAAGTGTCACTTTAGGGTGAAAAGGGTCAAAAGAGGGACACTTTAAAATATAATCATTGTGGATTTTGTTTTTAATGTTATATTGGAGTAGTAACATAATATTATAATATAATATTTATAATTTTTGAAGAAACACATTAAATATATTATTCACTCTGATATCATCTCAACAAACTTATTCTCTATTAGTCATTACCAAGTCCGAATGTACAACATGTTTTCTTTTTATATACTTTTAATGTATTGTTTATTATAGACGAGAACAATGCGTAAATTATACATTATTTCTCAGCTAATAAAAACTCCTATAAGTAAAATGTCTTAAATAATTAAAATCTATGTTTAAAGGATGATAATAATAATTTAACTATAAATTAGCAAGTGCAGACCACAATTGAACACATTTTACAAGTAATAAAATGTAAATATCCTATTCACTTAATATTAACTGTTCCTTATAATTTGCAAAACTATAGATAATTCAAAATTCAACAATTAACCAATTATATAATTATTAGCAGATGACATATGAATATATATATGAAATGTATTACTTATTTATCATATTTGTGTATAATAATTAACAAACTAGGTACTACATTGAAATTTTATTTTAATACCTAAAAATTCTTCCAAAATTAATAATTAATAATTCGAGTCAGTCATTCATAATACGTGTTTCGTCATGACTCGGTTTTAAATCACCAAACAGTTATATTAAGAGTCACCAAGACATAAATATTATATAACATAAAACCAATAATTTAGTGTGGTCACATGTGAAATGGTCGAGTAATATTGCTTCGAGTTACATATATTACACAATATTGGAATTATATCGTTATAGATACTTCCTATATACATAGATTTTTGTTTTTTTTTTTGTTTTTACAAAAATATGCATATGTAAGGATGATAAAGTGTGTCGAGTACGTTTGGTTATTTCGGTATAATATATTTATTTGTTTGTTTGTCGTGAAATCCCGTACGAGACTCTTTGTTTTTTGGCTCTGGAGAGTTAGGTGTCTTGTGTCACGATATTATTGATTATATACGACGCGAATCCGACTCGTGTGCAGGTCATTTATTTTTTTTAAAATTTTTTTATTTTTCCGTATACCTAAATATTTTCGAATATATCATATCTACCATTTTGTTTCGTCCACCCATCTAGCTCCTCCACGCCGCCACGTTTTACCGAACAAATAAATAAATATAAACACGCGGGCACTTCCGGTCGGTCGGTCGGACGGACGGACAGACACATGTGCGGACGAGAAAAATAAAAAAAAAATAAAAAATGTTTTCAATAATAATAAACAAAAATAGGATGAATAAAAAAAGGTCTTACGGGTCCGCGGGCATGATGTAGTGGGAAGCGTCGGTCTGACTGCGGCGTCCCTGCGCTGTCGTCGACGCCGATGTCGCAGCTGCGTGACCAATGTTACGGTTGTTTTCAGCGGCGGCGGCATGGTAGGCCCCAGAGCTGTTTGTCATTCCGACACCACGCCACTGCCGCTACGGCATCGCTCGCAACCACCTCGCGACCTGCGAATACAAAAAAAAAAAAAATAAAAATATTAAACCATCAGAAATATTGAATAAATATTATTAGTATAGTAATAGTAGCATATAGCTATATAGCACGGTATAACTGGTATAAGTGTATGATACTATAATTATACCGCGGTATATACAGGGTGTCTCGGATCTATATACTAATTGCAATATCTCCGCGATAAATCAACATTTTTGAACAACATTTTTTTTTTCAAATTATTATTTAAACATAATATTACATGTATTACTCGGTTAAAATAAGACAACTCATAAAAAAAACGAACTCTTTATTTTTTAAGTCGTGTAAAATTTTAATGAGTATATTTATATGAGAATTTTGACGTGTCGATTTCTTAATTTAATCAAGATTTCGATTTTTAGAATTTTTTTTTAGTTATTGGAAAAATCATATTTCTGACGTCATTATATTAGCCTGTATAATATTTCATATAATCTGTGATTATATCGTAGAATGTAAAATTTATATTATCAATATTATGATCAGTGATACAATTTATAGATTGATAATAAATATAATTAACGATAAATGTTGATAATTGAGAATAACTATATTCTACATGACTACAACAACTGTTTGTATTTTAAACCGTAGTAATCACGATCAATATTGATAAATCAAATTTTACGTGCCATGATATTAAAATATTGAATTATTAAAAATAATGACGTCAGAAATATCATTTCTCCATTAAATGTAAAAAATTCTTAAAAATCAAAATCTTGATTTAATTAGTAATTTTGACGTATTATATAAATATACTCTTTAAAATGGTTATCTTCAAATATTACATAACTTAAAAAATAAAGAGTTTATAAGGTAATATTATAGTCCGTTTTCTAAATAATAATTTGAAAAAACTGTATTTAAAATATTTTAATTTTTAGCGGAAATATTCCAATTATTAAATAGATTTGGGATACCCTATATAATAAATACTATTATACATTAATTAATATTAAAAACATTTTAATATTATTTTCCGGAAAACTCATTATCCTGACGATTTTATATGCATTGTACATATAAATTAAATAAACCAAAAAATTCCCTTAACTCAAGTTACCAAATAAAATCACAATTTTTTCATAAAAAAAAGTTATAAACTAATTTCTTTACTATTGCAATTTTTTGTGGGTAGGTACTAAACAACATTTCAAATAATTTTCTGTTTGAACGTTGATTTATACATAACATTTTAAATTACACATAAAAATTTATTCATTCAACTAAATTTAACTTTAATTGAACATAAGTAATTTATTACGTTCTACTTATCATGACTGACGTTATGAATGAAAATAAAATAACTAGAAAATTATAAAATTATTATTTGTTGTTGGTTTTTTTGTATCATTAATAAAACATGGTATTATTCTCAAAGATGACTGGATAGCCCTTGACAATAATTGTATGTAAAACAAAATTTTTTAAAAAAAATCTGATTTTATTGGCTTTTTAAGTTGTTGTAAACGAAATTTCTAGTACTTCTACTGTATATATTATTAACGTCTATACTATAATATTAATATCATATACCAAAGTTTACCACTACCACGATACAACATCATAATATTATTCTATCAACGGTATCAGCTGCATTTCTATATCATATTAAACACGGTATATTATATTAGAACCTGGTTAGATAATATCAATTATAATATTATATTCCTTTTGCCATATTTTAGCACTTGTATTATACCATGTTTTGTTTTTTCGAAGCATATTTTAATTCTCAAAATGAATTCGTTTAAATCATCAACAGATCCTTTTGGTTTAAAGAAAAAATGAATTTTTTTTTTTTTACTATAGATGGCAATATTGTAATAATATATATTATATATACACGACTAACACCTAACCATTACTTATATTGTTGTAATACATTACACCGTACGAAGTCGATTTAATAAATCAGTTATTAACAGTCAATATATGTGGTACCTAATAATAATATAATCTCAGTATAAATATTGAAAATACGAAATGTATTTACGAAAAACTTATAAGTAGTTATGTTTTCCGTTCACGTACGGAAAATATATAATTTATTATAAAAAAAGAGAGAGAAAATGGTGTTTTTTATTATTATTTTTATTAAATAGAACATATAAATAATAGAAATAATGTTTCCTTGTTATTTTATTCAAAAAAATTAAAACATATATACCTATTTATAAACATTCATACTAAACAAATAACGGTTACGGCTTGCGGTAAGTATTTTATTTTGTGACCTTTTAATTTTTTAATATTAATATATATTTTGAATAAACACAAATCTAAAACATTTAAACAAAAATTATATACATTATATCTATGAGTATTAATATGAGTATTTACAGTATTATTATTAACATTAAATAAATTTTAACTCGTTAGTCATGATGTATAATGTATGCATTAAGTACATTGTAGTAACATACGAACACTGTGACCGTGGTAACAATTAATTATTATATTATTCTCCGTCGAAAATGGTTTGGACCACGATCGCATATTCATATTAATATATTATACTAAACAAGCGTGCACATGAAAAGGTCGTTTCTGGCCTGTCGTACGCGCGTAGTCAATGTGCTCTTTATAAAGAATTTTCAAGTTAATCTAAAGTATGACTGCAAGTTAGCTACATTATACCTAACTTTTTGATACGACATATAATATTATAATATTTTCGACATAATAACTCGATGGTACAACTATCGCGTTACAATATTTAAATATTGTTATGTTACAATTTTTACGTGAATAATATGACGCGTAAAATTACCACACATGCCTAAATTAATGTTCAGTTGACAGTCTCGGTGTTTTGATACTTTGCAAATAATTGCAAATAATAGATCGTATATAAAATCGAATGAAATATAATTATTTATTTATGCACTGATAAAACGCGTAGTAGTAAACGACACAAAATAGGAAACTATAATAAAACATTATTTTAAAGAACAATGGAGAACGCGAATTTTTCAATCACAAATGAAGAAAAAATTATAAATAATTTAAATGCTCACAGGTAAGTATTGAAAGCATCGTGTGTATATAAACTATATATATAATTACAAGTATTGATGTTTTCTAGTATTTTTAAAACTACCTTGGTAAACGATTTTCTGTTCACGCAAGTATTATATATTGTTGTTCTTGAGAGTTTTAAAGGCCATTACAAAGTTTTACAATCATTTTGTAACAAAAAAATGTTACCACAAACATATATTCTATAATAATTATTAACTAAAATAAAATATAAACTATAAAATCGTTACAGAAATATTGTAATAGTTATCATAATAAGAATGTAATTATTATTACACGTAATATATAACTAAGTCATAATTCATTTTAATTAAATAATATACAATTTTTATTTATTACGTAAACCTATTTTTTTAAATTTAAAATTCCAATAATTCATTAATACATAGTATTTAGACCGTATTAAAATTTAACAATTATATAGATACATTTATTTACAAAATTTTAATTTAATTTAACAAACAACAAAAAGTTGTACTCAAATTATAAAATACCTTAAGCATATTAGCACAAAATCCTCATTTCAGAATCGTTTTATAAATTAAAATAATAATACGAAGTAAAAAATATAATCGTATAATAAAATAAAACATAATATTAAAATGTCACAGAAAATTAAAAGCCGTTACGATTTATGGACAACGTATGTACTATAAAACTATCAATTAATAACTATTTTAGATTATTCTATTTATTTATTTTTTAAATGCTGTATTATCTTAATATTTACAATAATTTAGAGATAATTGTTATTATGGGAAATTTGAAATATATTTTACTATACCATATAATATGCAGCATTAAATATAATTATATTTATCCAATATTTTAATACACAATAACCTAACCTATTATAATAATATAGTTATTTTATAATATATTAAAACTATATTATATGAATAACTAAAATCAAATGAGTTTACGCCTCAAACAATGTTCTCCGTTATTCATATAGAGACGTTTGGAAATTTTGTATACAATGATGAAAATACCAAATAAAATAAATACAATACAACTCCATTATTAAAAAATATATTTTATGTTAAATAAAGAGAAGTCAAAGTAAAAATTATCGATTTAAAATCGCATTAAATTTTCAATTCATATACAATAATATTACATTATTTTCATTTAAAACTTATATATAGCTACTAAATTTAAATTAAATTTCAGTTTAAAGTGTAAAACAGTACCCAATAATATAATTACATAATGCTGTGCTAACTTACTAATATTGATTTTAGTTCGGTACTAAATAAGCAGAATGAATTCGAGTAATGAATTCGTTGTCGCCAGAAACTGATTTTCCATACAGAATTCTTACTACCTATTATTTCCTTTAAATTTTCGATTTAGTGGTTCTATACATATTATTTAATGACCGAACTCAACCAAGAGATTTTCATTGTAGCTTATTTATCGTCATCGGCAAAGTTCAGTGTTCGTTACACTATACATTATATTATTTTATACATTTATACCATCTTATGTCTATGGTCTACAGAATAATATTATAATTTAAATATTATTTAAAGTATACTATTATAATAACAATAATGTAGGCTACAACTATAAACATGTGTATTATAATAATATAATATTGATGATAACTATTTGATTAAAATAAAAACCGCCAAATCAAAATATTATAGTAGGCACATATAATGTTATTTGTTCAAAAATATTGTATGCCAGGAAAATTAAAATGATATTTATACAATTATTATTATTAATAGTAGTAGTTATAACTTGTGAAACGAGAAAAATGGATAATAATCGTTCAAGTAGTTTTGTTACTCTATCGCACAGAAATGAGGCGATGCATGACGGTGGAAATCGTCTGCACAATCGGTTCAGCCGTGTAGAAAATGTTTAAATATTAAATCCATTATACATATCCTAATGCAGTAAATATAATAATTTTATCGCCATGAAAGTTATTGTGATCGTTGCCTAATATTCCTATGTCGTGAAATTTACAATGTATTATTCATTATAATTTATAACAATAATTAAATGTACAAAATAAATAATATAAATATTTTTTAATATTAGGTACTATTATTAATATAAAAGCAACACTAAATTATTTTTAAACTATATAAAATAAAAATAATATTAATTAGATAAAATATTAAACGAATTATAAGTGGTAAATTACAGATTGTATATTTTGGTCGATAATGTATAATATGCCAATAAAAATTAATTATGTGAACGAAGCCTTGTTCAAGAACGAAATTTTAACTAGAACTCCCGATTTTGGGAGGTCAATAATACAAAAAAAACTCTAAACTGATGTGCAATAATGATATTATATGAGGTTATAAGTTATACACTTAAAAAAAATTTAACAAAATTTGTACCTAAAAAATGTATTTATTGTACAAACATTACAAATTACATAAGTCATAAAATATAATTTGTCTATGAATTTACAATGACATAATTAAATTGAAGGTTTTTGAAAACCTATGATATAGGTTTTAAAATATAAAAAATCCTAAATAAGCTTATTTTCAAGGTAATTTTTTTGGTAAATGTGAAATTAATGTAATTTATCAGAGAAAAGTAATAAAAATTTAAAACCCATTACCTACAAAATTATATTTAATTTGTTTGATATAATACAATAATTTATTTACGTTTCAATAATTATGGATTGTTTAAACTTTAAGCGGGCGGTGTTGTAAATTTGTAAATATTAATACTACAAAAGTTTTGTAATAATAACCAATTGTTTTAATTTATGGGTATTCCTCAGGAATCTTATTATTTACAATAAATCCTGAAATATTCTAATAACTAGATTTTGTTACAATAATATTTCTTTCAGGCAAGTCTAAATCATAGATGTTCATATTATAAATAAAATATGAACAACTAAAATGATTTGTAGTTCAAAAATCAACGTTTTCTGTTAGGTATTTGACAATTTGAATTCGTTTACTGCTTTCAAAACAAGGAGAGTAAAATATTTATGCAATTTTTAGGTGAAACAAAAGAATGTATAAAACAAAACAAATACAACAACACAAATCGGTAAATGTTTTGGAACGGGTGAAATCCTACAAAAACCGTTTTAATATTAAATTCATTCGGGTGTTTCCTTAGATTTGAGGGGATACAATAAAAAAATAGCAGGTAAAAGAGATAAAGTTGACAAGTATATAATTTATTTACGAAATATTCTGGTATAATGCATCAAGTTTATTTATACCAAATTACAATGAGTGATATTATGTAAAATTATTCATATGTAAATCATGTTCTAAAAATGTGTCAATTGCATGAAATTGTATATGTATACCTGAAATATACCTATTATATTCTTTATCAAAAATTATAATACAAAAATTCTAATTTTAATAATAATAAAAAAAGAGAGATTATCTATTTACGATAATTATAGGTATCGGATATCTTAGATCTATTTATTAAATATCTTCAGGCAATATCTCCCGGAAAATTAAAATTTTTTAATGCAGTTTTTTAAAGTGGCTATTTTAAAAAGTTTATTTGTATAATAAGAAAAATTAGATGTATCAACCTCCTAATTCGATCTAGTTGTTTATTTTTAGCGATATTTTTCATTTATTGGAGAGATATTATATTTATTTCTGACATCGTTATTTGTAATAATTCAATATTTTAAGAATATAACCGACAAAATGTATTGCTTATAATTTACTTATTATACTATTGGTAAAATTAATTTTACATTCCATGAAATAATATATTAAATAATTATAAAAAATAATGTCAGAAAAATGGTTTTTACAATAAATGAAAAAATTCCTAAAAATTACCACCTTGATTAAATTTGACATATCAAAATTTTCATAAAAATATAATCTTTAAACTGGTCATCTTCAAATTTCGTATAACTTAAGAAATAAAGTTATTTTTAAATTTTTTACTAGACGTTTAAAACTAAAATATTATAAAGATAATATCATATTATAGACTTTACTCGAATATCTAAAAAATAATTTTTTAAAAAACACATTTTAAAATTTTTATTTTTTACGGAGATATTACAATTATAGTAATTCAATCTGGGACACTCTGTATATGAAATTATTTATACATTATCAGATAAATTATTATTCGGTACCCAATTAGTTTAATTATATTTATATTGTTTAAATTTGTAATTACCTATGTTATTATTATTTTGTTTTTTTGTAATTAATAAATTGTTTTCTCGTGGATACAAATAAATTAAAATATTGTATTAGAAATGCATAAATTATTTTTGTAAAAGCAGTTATTGAGTAACGTAAAACGCGTTATTTTGAAATCTGAAATTAATGCAACCCAGTGGGATTATAATGAAATGGTATAATATCCGAATGACTATAATTTGAGCTTTCTGGGCTATGAAACCGATTACTAAGTACAGTGAAGACTGAGATTTATAGATTCCAGTAAGATTATATACGTATATTGTATACGTTATGTAAGAAAACGATGAAGGATTGATATTCTGTGTTTGGCGTTATCTCAGTTAATGTTCAAATGAAAGGCGGGACGGAAAATAAGATGACAAAAAAGTGAAATAGTAGAATGAATTTAGAAGGTGAAAATATTTCTAGTTGATAAGCGAAGAATTACGGGTATACCTCTACATATTATTATACCATGTATATGACTTGAACCATTGGCGTGCAGAACATTTTTCAGATCTGAGTCAAACTACATAATTTAACTACCCACCCACCTTTTATTTGGACAAAAATCTTTAATACCTGTTACTTTAAATATTAAAATATACAAATATTATGTAACACCTAACCCTTATACTCTTACAATATTTGAAATTCAATATTATTTTATATTTTTATACAAATTATTAAACATCATCAATTTAATAGTCATAAACCATAATATTAATTATTAGTTTGTTAGTTATGATCGATTCTCGAATCATTGCAATATATTGTTTCCGTTAATTATTAATATATTTATTAATTTGAAATTATTGAATTATTTTACTTAAAATAATTCTACAATTATATTAAATCACTGAATCCACCCACCCATCCAAAAGTTACCCTAAGGCAATTGCCTCAAAAAATCTTTGGCATCCCACTGACATGAACTCAACAAATTTTAACTTGTAATGTAGACAATAAGTAATTATTTTTTTTACAAAAGTACACGTATATTAGTTGTTAAGAATACATTAAACCAAAACTGGTGATACTGACTAACCATATGGCGGTATCCCGAAAATGGTAGTCGTGGTTTTACAATTAAATTTAATGATATACCACAATAATCATAACAACTAAAATGTGTGGTCTGGTACTAATAATTGAAAATTATTATCGTTCAATTAACAAAGGTAAAATAGTACATAACAATATAATAAACAACAAGAATGTATTAAAGCATTAAAATATCCGGCGATATTATTATTGTAATATTTTGTACATTTTGTGTAATACTGTAATTTTATACCTAATATTAATATATTATATTATTATATCATGTTTTAATACTTAACATTTAGCGGACTTAACTTTAAAACAAATTATATTTGTGTTAAAAAATTTTTTTAAGTAAATAAAGTATGTATATTATATTATTATGTTTATTATTGTTATGTAGTATATTTATTTAGAAACTTATTTATATTTTCAATTATTTGTATTATTGTTACGTCAACAAAACGGAAGCAATTTTCATAAATTATGTATGACGTAGCTTTTATATTCAATAAGTTTTTTTTAGCTGCTTATCTGTTTATACCAAAACGTTCAATATATGTATAATATATACGAGTATATATATTGTGCGTATATTTTTTTACCGGTAGTTTTGTTGAAGTGAGACGTGGATGACAAAAAACTATATAAAATATTAAAAAAATGTTGGCCGAACGTTATCCGTGAATTGCGGACGAAGGGTCTTTGCAGATGATAATAACGGATATTTTGCATATTCCAACGACGGGTACTCGATAATGTAAAACTTGATGTCTTCTCTAGTCCCTTGAATCTCTGAAAGTCTACTCCTCGTCAGACCAGTCTAAACACTCGGCGCAGATGGCTCAGTAACTTAACAATTGTGGGTTGCTTACAGTTTTTCCGACGCCATCTGTGATGGTCATAAACATTATAATATCCAAGACGAACACGAATTATCGAGCAATTTCCATCGACTGATCTAACAACCGTTTATTGTCACCAAAACAATAGTATAGAAAAACAAATACAAAATACAAAAATTGCCTTTAGTATTTTTAAGAAGAAAAAATAATTTTGAACGTGGCTATTCAATTTTATGTATTTTTTACATCTTTTACAAACTTTAAATATCATCACATTTGGAAATTGTCCACATATTTGTCATGGATATCACTAAATATTATTGATGAAAATTAATCCTAATTAGGGTAATCGAGTTTTAAAAAAGAGCATACAATCGAACTATAAAATAAGAAAAACAATATGTACGTATTATATGTGTTACAAAAAAATAATAATATTATTTCTCAAATGCATTATACATATTTATAATTATAATTAATTTATCATTATATTTCATTTTTATCCACTATAATACATACTGTTATCAGTTTTACTACCTTTTTTTATTTCCAATAAAACACTATCCCCATGAATATTAAATTAGTTATTTATTTCATTTTAAGTTTGTCAAAAGATAAGTAAACCTATACATCTGCAACGCCGTTATATCATGGTAAAATGTATAAACAAATTTCTCCAAAGGATAATTTTCTACAACTTTATTTCTATCTATAATCATAATTTTCTTTATTATAAATTATTTAAAGAATACGAAAAAATGTAATTATATAGAGTTAAAAAAACAAAATACGTTTCAATTAAAATATCATTTATCTTCAGTAGGTATAAGTATATAATATATTATATACCTACTTCTAATTATAATAACTTGTGTCATAAAATAAATAATATAATTTTAGTATGAACCTAAATGAAAAAAATCAGATTGTTAACATAAAATATTCAAGTAAAAACAAAAGGCCAAAGTGCTAATTATAAAATAATAAAGCTTGAAAAGTAATTATTAATCTGCGAGACGTGTTATACCTTATACTCAATAAACTTTGAAATGTACAAAATTGTATTAACTAGAGGTATTTATTACGTTACATTTTGTTGTTTTATCGTTATGATTTTTCCATTATTTTTGTCCATAAAAATATAAAATATTAGCTAACATAATACATTGAAACATTGATGTTCTAATTATTAAAAACAACTAATCGAGATATTAGACGTCAACAGTGTGTTTTTAAGGTATTAATATTTTAGCGGAGTCAAGTAATTAATGTGCACAAGTGCAAAAAACTACCGAAATAAAATTAATTGCAATTTATTCAAATCCGCTCAATTTAAGTTTTACATAAATCAGAATTTACACTTAAATATAAGTTTAATTAATAATGAAAATACACCGAACAATTTTGAGATAAAATAATAAACTATAACCTTTGTATTCTACCATAAAAAAAAAAAAAAATCTAGTAACGTTCATAACATTTCTTTGGAGGTTATTAACAATTTACGTACATAATTATAATAGCTGTAGTAGCCAGTAGTCTTTAATTATTAAATAATTCTACCACCCATCGTAATTAAATTTATTCCTGTAACTATACAGTAACGCAAAATAATTGCCAGTAATAATCATGGCTCGTGGCTCTTGTATATATATGTTTAAAATTATTTATCACTTAATAAATAAACGTACGAAATTGAAAATATAATCATGTTTAAACAATTTATTTGAATAGTCAATTTTCCTGCATTAAAAAAAATGTAAACGAAATCATCAATAAAACACTAACAAACTTTTACTTATTTGACATTTAATAGTATATGAAATACATTTATTGCTAATTATATATATTTTCATATTTATATTTAAAATTAATCTAAATTAATATATAATTAAGTCTCAAATATGTTTTACGCTTTTTCATATAATTACGAGCACAGAATAACAAGTAACATAAATTATCATCATTAAATTTAGATATAGAAATAATAAATTATTTTAAACATTTTCGAATAGACTAAACACTAATACACTAAACATCCATTTCACAACCCTTTTCGTGTGAAATATAATAGTAAAATAACATAGGTACACTGCATTAACATGACCTTGTTGACCTTAATTCAATCATAATATAGTAATTTCAAAGTGGATCATAATAACAGACTTGTATAGTATGAAAATTATAAAAACACATTTAACACTATATATAATTAAAATTTGGTATAATACTTAAAAATGTAAATTCGAAAAATAGCTTTTAACTTTGAACATGCAAAAACGATAAAAAAAAAACTCGTTGAATTAAAGTATACATACGTGGACAATCAAACGTATCGAATGTAATTGCCTACTTATGTATTTATTTTATTATCTAACCTACGACCCTACGTCTATCGTAAGAAAAAATGATTTAAACATTATAAGCTATTTTATATTATTACCAAATACCCATTTGCCATTGTTTACATTATTCAGAATAAAGTTTAATACAATAAACAACTGTTTATTGTTGTATAAATATATAAATACTGATTGAAATAATAAAGATAAGTTACAAATATGTATTTGATACCTACTTATAACAATCTTTATGAAATTTAAATGAGACATTAAGCACTTTTTATATTCTTTCAAGTTACAATAAATAAAATTAATATGCATTTTTATTATTTAATCGCAATTATTGATGATTCCTTGACAATGTCTTATTTTGATTTTTCTTAAATGATAATTTTGTAAAAAAAAAAATATTTATAAATGATTTTAATAAATAACGCCCTTATGCAATTCTTAAACAAAGTTTGTTTTATATTATATTAGTTGTATATCATCATTTTTTATATTTTTGTGAAAATAACAGTAGTTGTTATTCAAAGAAGTTACCAGTTTGATCTGAATCCCAAGTGAAATTAAAATAAAATATGTAGATTTTAGTGACACACTGACACGTAGGGTAAGTCACTGAAAAAAAACACTGTTATAATAAGTCACTAAATCTGTATCGATTGTCATTTATTTTTTTCATAATATAGGATAGGGTAATTTATTCACTTAATTCGTCTTCGTCTCTTTGGTCATATTTCCTTCGACAAAAAGAAACTTCTCAATTATCATAATACGAGTATGATTACGACAAGACTAAAAATAAAAATTACAATAATTATTAATTGAAAAGAAGTAATATTTACATTTGTAATTCCTATTTATGTATTAAAATGTTAATTTTTACTACATAGTTTTTACAGTGAAACTCCATATTAAAAATTCTGCGAAACGAAGATCCAATAAAAACATGCTTAATATTACAATTTAATTTTGTATTTTGAGATGAAGGCGTTAGCGCGAGTAAAAAAAATATTGAAAAAACTCGTCCAACGGTCGTAGGCAGTTCGATATATAATAAATTATAAAACCAATAACGATTAACGATAGATCGCACGCTTTATGGTAATTTTAAAAACGGAGGAAACATTTATTTTTTATTTTTTTATTCTGTAAATTTTAAAAACAAAAAGCAACATTTCTAAAGAAAATATTCCGCTGTTATTTCCTTATAAAATCTGAAAATATCTAAATGTCTTAAATAAGTAGACTTGTTGTTCTCCGTTAATTATATTAATATATATAATAGTGAAAATAGTGTGCATAACACATAATATACTTTGTGCATACAAAACAACAACAATGCGTAGAATACACCGTAAATTGTCTTTCGCCCATACGCATTATTATTATACATTCAGTTTCTCGGCGACACCACGTGTGGTACATACTCGTTACGTGGTCAATGGTTATAGCGGCGTGGCATAATCGGTTAATGCGAGAGGTCCAGAGAGAGACATATGACCGATAATAAAGCCTACTCTGCGCATTACCGCAGGGTGGCAAATGTAAAAACCTTGTTTGCGTGTCGCGCTTAGGAAGGTTTTACCACCAACGCGCGTTAACGTCCGATCGATACGTCGACACAATGGCGGTTTGTTCATGACTTAAGTTCTTTTACGAATTTATTTTTTTTTAAATATATATACTATTTATCAATCAGAAATTGTTGTGCTCTTTTCAAATTGCTAAATGCGCTTTTAAAATTAATGCATAATAACAAAACATGATGTTTGTGAAAAATAAAACAATTTAATTTAAATTTTTTCTTTAAATTTTAGACAATTGAATCGATCGTTCCAATCACATAGGTTAACACAATAGTAACATTTGTTTTACACTAAGCACCGAACACTTTATCGCCAAACACATTTAGATTATATTTTATAGCCTTCAATATCAGCGAAACGGTTGTCGTTGGCTGCTATAATATATCTAACTGATTTATTATTATTTGTCCGCACACGCGAATATGACCAAAATAAAAAAGAACATACTTATACTTGCACATAACATACATAAATATTAAATATATATATATTTTCACATTCAAATTAGTACTGCTTACTTTATTTTACAAAATTTCAAACTTTATGAAACAATGAATGTTTGGTTAATAATATATATAAAAAGAATAATATAATATATATTTTATAAAGTACCTATCTAATTTCTATTAATAATTATAATAATTTATAATTTAGTTTTTTTTATCGAATACTCACTTTGATGATTTTATAAGAATTTTGATTCTAGAAACATATGTTTATCCAATCCATTATTTTCTTTTCAAAACCAAATGAAATATTACATTTTTTTATAAATAAATATGTTTTTTTTTTTAGAAGATTTTTTTAGAAATAATAACTTTATTTAATATCGTTATTGAAATACATGTTTGTATTATCACACGAAACAAATTGGAAGTAGCATGGGCAAAAAAATTGATTTATCACAGATTGGGCACCGTCTCTAGAAAAAAAAATCAAACGACACTGTATTATTGTACAGTAATAATATTATATTATTATGCATTACACAATAATATCTAGTCAATTATCCAAATACAATATCATGTTATAATATTTCTAATAATATGATACAAATTTTCTAAATTTAATATCATGTATATTTTGTATTATAATGTTTCTAATACGAATAAGCTACAAATTCTACACCAAGTTTGTATATTATTATTAGGTAATATTGGACCCATGGGACCTATGTATTTAGAGAAACATTATAACTGAAAATTTCATAGGCATAATATTATAACATTATAATTACTTCGTTTGGTAAATATTTGTACAATTCGTAGCACTGTTAAATTCAATATTTCAAAATAGTTAAATGCGAAACGATATAGGTAATATAATATCGGTTTCTAATAAGTATAGTATTTGTGATATCCATAAGTGCAATTTTTTTTTTTTACATTAAAAACGTCATGTTGTTATTTATTATTAAGTTTGAAAATAATTATTTTAATCGTAAGTTTCCGTAAATTATTATAACGGAAATAAATTAACTATAGATACTAATGCTTGTTCAGCGTTTATTTTCGAAAAATCAAATCGTGTTCGAAAATTTCAATTGACTGACCGACAAAACAGTACTATCCATGGCAGAACGTATTTTTTTATAAACAACGTGTTTATTTTTACATAATATGATTTACTGGTTGTTAAGATTTTATATTTTTTATGTCAATTATTTCCCATTAATTTTACATTTAAAGTTATCCGTTAAGTACTCATTCAGTATAAAGATAAATATAATAATGTATGTTATTAATTTTTACTTATAACATTTACATATAACACATGAAAATTTATTTTAGAAAACATATCCAACTGATAAACATATCGATAATCGGCAACAATAAAATATGGATAAAAGTTTTGTTTTAAGTGAAACGTCTAAAGGTGTATTTATATTCTAGTGTTTACATATAAAATATTAAACTAATTAAAGAGTATTTTGGTTTATAATTAGGTGTCAAAGAAAGTATGACAACCTCTATTAGTAACATAAAGGAAATAAAAACGTATATCAAAGATTTAAAATCATACACAAATAATATGACAGGTACTCAAGCAAAAACCAATAGGAACTTATCGATTTATCAAAAATAAAATTAATTTGTTTTTATTATAAAAAAAGCTATAGTTAAAAACCTGAGCAATTCATCTAACGAAAATAGAGAAGATAATATGGTAACAAGGAAAAAAACATCAGGTATAATTCTTAAAATTAAACGCTAAATTTAAAGAATTTTTTCAGCTACATTAACTAAAAAAACATAAGTTTTTAAAGTGTTTTTTATAAGTTGATTCACATAATCAAAATATTATATTATCTATGAAGTAGGTACCGATATTATATTATTATGACCTATATAAAATAAATACATATATGTCCATACAATATAATTTACAATATGGATTACTCAATAATAAATCCAATTTCGTTATGCTATTTTTAATATTTCATATGAAATATATAATTACACTATTATATTTCTAGTTATTTTAACATTCATGACAATTATTATAAATTTATTTTAATTAATTAATTAATATTTAAAATAATTAAGGAAAAAATAATCTATATTAATATATTAGGTTTAATAACATTATAGTTATTATAATAAAATTTAGAAAGAAAAAAAAAATAACCTATTTTTTCTTTACCTACTTTTGTTAAATTACATAGGTATTAAAAATATTATGCAAAAAATAATTATTTTGATCATAAATTATGTTAATGAAAAAAAAGCTTTTGGTTGTACAATAGTATGTTCCAATGATATAATAGATAATATTTAATTGTATTTAATAATTTATAGTCAAAATTATAAGTCTAGGTGCTTATAATATTTCATTAATAATAACATTTAATAAGGTCTCAAAAAAAATCCATCAAAAATGGAATATGGAGTTTCACTTAATATGGGATCGTCTATAAAACACGACGTCAGTAACGTTCTTAATGATGCATTAAAAAACCACTTGTGTTACGAGCTTCCCGGAAATAAAACAAAATTATTTGACTCAAAGGTATTGTCAAATTATGCAAAATGTATGGATAATTTATTATAAACTATTTTATGACTTATAACATTTACGACAAAATATTATTACTTTTATAAATTGCTTCGCAAATAAATTTATATCGATTAATATATATATATATATATATTTATATGAATATTTGTATTTAACTTGTAAATATTTTAACTATTGATAACAAAAAAAAATTAAATCTATACTTTGACGTTATGACAAATGTATTTTAGGAACTCTTGAAGCATTTAATATTGATTGAGGATATCCGACGTGCGGAAAAAGACGTGATGGAAGTACAAGAACGATTTTTAAAAGCTAACGACACGGGGGGTTATTTTGAACTTAGACCTTGGAACATTGAAAACTATTCACTGTTGCGTCTACGAATATTCGGCGACAATTCGAATGTTGAAAAAAAAAGTGAGCACTAAATATTTAATGCAACTTTTGTGATCAGACATTCATGTAGATAAGTTTTAAAATAGGTGATTTAAAAGAAAATGTTAGTAAAAAAATCGTTTACGGTATACATCACGAATTGAGAGAACTTAGGTTAAGTTTGAACAATAAACGACCCAAGTCAGTCATCAAACGGTATAATATTAAATTATACAAAAATTAACGTTTAAATGTGATATTCAGGTTGAGCATAAAAAAAAAATGCAAACCTGAAAATACGCGAAAGTATCCTGCAATGCTGCTGGAAAAACCAAAAGGGGCAAACTTGTTTGTAAATAAGCACGTTATACACTTCAAACGTTTTGTACCTGGTGGTATTTACAAAGTAAGCATATGTTGGTGTATACTAACTATGAATACCTACTGTTTATTATAAAAAAAATAATAAAACTACACTACGGTCAAAAAAAAAAATTTGGTTTTCACAAAAATAAAAAAGTTTAATGTCAAAATAGGTATAAAATTTGCATATAATTAATAATAATATTATCAGAATAATATAAAGAAAACTAAAAAAAAAAGGTTTTATATTTAAACAGAATTACAAAAATAAAGTTATAATTAATTAACTATGGTAATATTCTGTTTCAAATATATTATATATTTTATAATTATTGTATCGATTACTTAAAAGTATTCAATATTTATTTAAACTTTAAATCTTATAAATTATTTACATTTTTAGTGAGTAGCATTTGCTATTTGATAGGTATCGATTTGAGTTTAAATTATAAAAAAAAACTTAATTTAAAAAATATAAAATAGAAGTTTTTTTTTTGTTCAGTTGAAATTTACTTTCAGCATTACTCACCACCACTACTTTTATGCCAATCTATTTATATCAATCTACAATCAAATAATAAATGCAAAATTTTGTAAATAATCAACTTTTATAATACAGCGCTTAAGTTTTTTTAATACAATCACTATCTTCGTTTAGGAAGTTTTTAAAATTCCTTTTGATTTAACTTCTTAATTTATAAGATTCTTCTTGGAAAATTGTGTTAAGTAATTGACTATCGTATTCTTAATGTATATTAATTAATATTATTTAATAAAATGTATAACTCAAAATATGTAAATTATGCTAAACCCAATAATCATTTTAAAACGAACAATATTAAATTAAATAGTTTTTAAAATATTCTGAGTATTTGATTGGATTATTTATGAATACTAATTGTTATACTATATTGAAGGACAATTATAATATCTTATACTTAAGAATTTCATTTTATCTTACTTTTCTAGTTCTATAAATAATAACAAAATAATTTAAAATAAATATTGTTTTAATTATTCAGAAAACAGCTATTATAACTAATACAGGAAAACAAATGGTAATATTCAAAATATTATCCAATGGTAGTTCAGATAAAGGATTCAGTTATAACTACACGCCTAGAGGTCTCCTTGCACCAGGTATGAATGCAAAATTGACGGTGACGTTTAATTGCAAATCAATGGCACATATATACGATTATATAACAATAGTCACCAGAGAAAATACAAATATTTATATAATTGTTTATGCAGAAAATGAAAACCCGATATTGAGATGTAAGTATACCAAAGTTTATTATATTAATAATATTAATATTGAATTTGATTTTGAATTTTTTCTGTTATATTTCTTATTATTTCTCAAATTTACTTTCCACCTATCTTTCTCTTGTTATTTGATTTCTTTTTACTGTAATTTTAATTTTAATTTGAAATGTCTTGTGAATTAAAAGATTATTTTTATAGTGGGGAAATAAATCACTCCTTCGTCACATATCAACGTCTAACAAAAGTATATTAGAAGCCAAAAAAAAACTTTTACATAGTAAATAAATCTGTTTTGTTTTATAGACATATTATATTATTATATACATTGGTTGAGTATTGTTTTTAATGTTTCTCGGTAGATTTAGTCAAGGTATAATAATAATACCATAATACACCAAATGAGTTTAGTTTAAATCGAAATACGTAAAAGTTATACTGTTTTATGCATTAGCTGAGTTCTCGAAACGATTAAAATTATATTATAATTTTAATCGCTTTTAATTCTCGCGTGTAGCCTGTTCTTGAATCTTAGTAGTATAAATTTTGTGCGAAATAATATAAAATATCTCTTGAATTATGCGATTACTGACTATTAATTTTCAATAATTCGTTCTTCTATGTAAACAATACTAAAATACAATATAAATAATAGTATATAAATACATAAAAAATACACACGTCCAGTAGTAAGAAATGCAAAAATAATTTATGTGTGAGTATCAATACGGTCATTACATAACAAACTGTTAAAACTCAAAACATTGTATCGAAATCGTTATGGCATAATCATTATTAATGGCTGTCAATATATCTATTAAACAATACCCTTCAAACAAGAACAGTGTCTGAAAAATTTCAATGAGTATAGGAAATAATTTCCTAAATTGTAACTATAGTATATAGTTATTACGTATAACGTATAGTTATTATTAAACAAATCCAAGAAAGTAGGTACGTTTGAATATAAACATGACTATATTGATATAATATGACTTAAAGTGTATATATTAATATAATATAAATCAAATTCGTTTAAGCGAGCTTTTCAGTCTTCAAAAATATGATATATGTTAACGAAATGATAAATAAATAGATAAAATCTCAGCAAAATATGTAATGATTCAATGAAGAACACAAATTATATTATTTAAAAAATACACAAGATGCGGCATAAATTATAATATATTTTATATTATAATATATTATAATATGATACTAACTATAAAACAACTCAATAAACCACATTATTACGTCGTTCATCTGTCCAGGAAAAGTCAAAGTATTTGTAATTCAACTAAGTCTAAAACACACCTAGAAACTTTCACAATAAATAAATAATAGTAGGATATTCACGGTACTCACGAAAATAATTAATAAACTTTAGAAGACCAAAACTGATGACGTGATCATATTTAATTCGATTTGGAATTAAATTAAACAAATAAACAATTATTGATGTGTTCTCTTAAACTACAATACATAAAACAGAACAATGAAATGTTTTAAAAATTTACGTAAAATAATAAACATCTCGAATTTTATAAACACTAATTTATATTATTACTTATTCGGAAATTTCCTTAATTCTAAAAAAATTACTATCGACCATTTTTAATAAACAAATATAATATTGTGTTTTGTTTAAATATGTAAGCTATAAAAATATAATATTAATAAACTTAATCATGACGTATTTTAATAGATATTACGGAGTGCTATGAAGAGGAAAATAACTGTAAAAGAGAAAATTCTAAACCAATAACATCAGGAATTTGCGTGTTCGAATGTAACACTTGTCTAGTGGGTTCTACTAAAAACGTTACAATTGCAATAACAAATATAGGACGTTCATCAAAATTCGTTTGTGTTCCCGAAGATGTTTGGTATAAAAAAGCACTTGATGTGAGTAAACACAAAAAGATTTTAGTAAATAAAAATAGTAAGTATATAATCGTGTTTGGCATATAATGTCATCCAAGCGTATTAATTTTCTAAAAACTCCATGAAATTAATAACAATACAATTTTACAAAAAAACTTTTGAATTTATTTATTATACTCTTAAAATTAAATTAAACATCTAACACTATTGAAAAATAATACTATTGAAGTGTGTAAAAAGTTCAAAATTCGATTGTTTTTGTTTCTTCACATATATTAATTCAAGTGAACGTTAAATAGTTTTTACCAAAAGAATGATGTGATTTTAACTTTTAAAAACAATTTTATACTCACTATTGAATAAATCTTTAAAATTTAGAACTTTCGATAAGTACCCTAGAGTGAAACAAAAAGTTATTAGAATAATATTTTAGAAATAACTTGAGGAATTGCAAAGAAACCAGCAAAACTGTTTATCAAACTACTTGTTCTATTTAAATACTGAATAATTAATGACAGTAAATAAGTTGAATCCAAAGTCAAATTTACATTTACTTGAATATCGTTATTGCTTTTAGTAAGGTCATTTGTGATATATTTAAAATTATTCACTGAGCTAATGGAATTTATTTATCCGACAAATTTGAATGAAAAACTTTAGAAAGTCATACTACCTATATACAAAATAAGCCATTTAAATCGGTCAATTAACTTGGTTTATAAATAAATAATAATGTTTCTCAATCCAATTCCATGTACTTAAATAAATTAAACATTATGATACTTGATGGGTATAGAAAGTTACAGTATTTAAAATAATTAATTTACAAGTTATTTGATGGTATTAGTTACTGTATCTTATTATTTTATTTTAAACATTTAATGGATTTAAGACTTTAAATTACGGTGATACTTTTAATTAAAATAATGTAAATTAAATTAAATTTTATTCGTTTAATATACATTTTCTATTTAACAATTCTTTCTAGGATGTGGAATGGAATAAATCAATGAGGTTGTGTGCATTCAAAATTGTACCATCGATATTCGAGATTAATAGTCATCAGTCAATAGCTTTAAATGTGTCGTTTAAACCATGTTCGCCGTCATTTTATGTATGTTTTAAAATTTAAAGTTTTAATTAGAAGATAAATCGAACATGAACACAACATTAAATGCAAAATAAAATGATGGTTATAACTGATAATTATCATTTTTACAAAAAATAATAGCGATATCCATAATATTAAAGGAAATATTTTTAAAACAATAATCTAGTATAACGATAGTCTAGTTTGTACTTTATTTAGCTCATTTTTCGAATTTCTTAAAATATTTTCCTTGTGTGAAGAAAAATTACCAAAAAATGGCGGAAAATCAGCAAAATTACAGTTTTTTTATTTTAAATTTTTTATTCCATGATAGCTAATTAGGTTTTAATCATAAGAACTTAAAACTTTTTTTGAGTATTTATTTAGGTATTATACATTAAAGAAAAAATGTTAGAAACGATTGTTTGATTTTCTGACTAAGTATAAAGCTTTGAAATTTTTTCCAATAATGTTTAATATTTCATGCAATTTTGGGTTTAACGGTTTAAAAATTGCAAAGAAACCTACTCAAATAAAACTTTATTTATATCCAAAATATTTTTAAACCCAACAATTTTTTTATAAGCTTCTAAAATTTTAATATTTAATAGAATTGAATATTATCATATTTTTTTTATCCTGAATATACTTTTTCGGGTAGAAATAATGGTCCGATTACTACAAATAGATTATTTTTTTGGTAGAAAATTACGTCTAGTTGGTACTTTATTTAGTTCATTTTTCGAATTTTCCAAAAGATTTTCTTTGGGAGAAAAAAAACTACCAAAAAATAACGGAAAAACGTCAAAATTTACGATAATCGTAATTTAGATGAAATTGATTTTAGGTTTTTCATAATAACTAAAGCAATTTTGATCGTAAATACTTTTAATTTTTTTTTTAATTTCTCATAGTTAGTTTACACACGTAGTTTTGTGTAAATTTACAGAACGACCTATTAGTATAATATATTATATTGTATTATCTTGAGTTTCGCTCAGAATGGTATTTTCTAATGCAATATTATTGCATTCAAATTTTAAATCTATAAACTACTCATTTCTCCGAGGACTGAAGGAACAAAGGAGGAACATCCAAACATCGATCTTCCCACTTATTTTAAATTATTATATGTTAGATACGATTTATAGTTAAATCATAATATAGTTTTATTTTCATTAAAATATACTAAAATATACTCGTATTTTTTATTACAATTTTAGTAAACAACGATAATCTGAGTATGACAATAATTATTTTATTTAACTGAATTTTCAACAACAAAAATAAATCATCATTTCTTTTTTTTTTTTTTTTTTTAAGTGTTTAAACTTGTAAACAAAATTGAAATTAATGTAAAATAAATTATTTCAACATAAAAACCAAATATATTTATAGCATAGATTTGATCATTTTTAACTAATCAATAATAAAAAAAAATAAACATAAATATTTAAAAAGAAAAACAATAATAAATTAGTATTTTAATTCTTAAAAGGGTATTATTTAACTAATAACATCAGAATTACATATTGCAAACTAATAACAAGTTAGTGTTCTCATTCACTGAATTGGTAATCTTTTAATTTAAATTTTGTTATAATTAAGAATATTTCAATCAATTTACCAAAAAATATTAATTTTTATTCAACAAATAAAAATAACCCAAAATTATTGACTAATGTAATATTTCACATTATCATTTACCCACTATATTGTTTTTTTTATATTATATGTTTTTTTAACAATAACCTCAGCAACAAAAATAACTACCATATTACAATTAATATTAACATTATTATTATTATAATCTACTTATTTATTATTAATGTAATTAATTTTTAGGGTTTTTTTCGTAACGCAAACTGTTGTAGACGTATAATTAAATCTTTAAAGAATGAGTATCCTTGTTAAATATTTTTTTTAAATAACTAAGAACCTCAATTAAGAACCAATAAAATTATTTTAATAGTTATCTATACGATTTTTTCTTACTAATTTCAGCTCTTAATAATTAACTGTTTACTTAAACGCTCATTTGTTGAATATTAAATAAACAAGTATGATTCCAATTGAGAATATTACAGGTTACTATAACATTTAATATTCCACAACATACCAAAACATTATATGAAACATTATTTTATATTGATAGTATGAAAGCACATGTTTAACATTAGTAATTAAGCTTTTAGATTATTAATCATTATCAGTATTCAACTTGTATTTTTTCATAATATAAGAATATTAGTTATTACATATCAATACTTATAAACTAATAATATTATTGTCTAGATGTCAAAAATTACTCTGAACTTACATTAAAATAAATTGAGCCAAATAATTTCAGTTACGTTAATTATTAATGTTAAAAAAGAATATAACTTTACAAAAGTGTTAGGAATTGCATACTAATCATATCTTATCCATACGAGTTAAAAACTGTTTTATACATTATATTTTGATAACCTCTATCAAAAATGTATAAAGTTTTACCTTAAACCTATCAATTTTGATTAATTTCAAATTACATAAGATTAAAAATAAACTAAAATATTTTGAAGCTAATTAGATATTTTTTTTAAACATTTACTGTCTATTAACTTTAAGCTTTTAAAATTTGTTCAATTTATTTTATTTAACTGAGTCAAGAAATATCTATAAATTTATCCACTATTACTGTAATATGCAATAATATAATAGTACACACAATATTATTTTCGTACTTACAGTGTTCCAGATTTATAATAATAGCGGACAATTCGTGCGCGCATGAGGTGAACGTTTTTGGCGATGGTCAGATGTTTGACGGTCCAAACGCTATTTGGCTCGAGGTAAGTAGTCACGGGGTCAAATGTGAAAAAGAAGGTAGGTGGCGATAGAGAATATAATATGTGTGTCGATAAGGAACGGTATTTAGGTATTTAAGATTAGCTGAGGTAAAACGGTGATGACCGATCGGATGAAGGAAGAGGAACGATAGCAGAGGAAACGTTTAGCTAAAATATTATATGCAGCATTAATACCTATTCCTCCCATTTTATACAATATATTATAGATATCTATACATGTTTATCGGTCACAGGGACAAAATTTGCGATCCAACCACGGTACGGCGGCAACGGCGGAGACAGGAAAATACGTGCTCGACATGGGAAAAATTGGCGAAGTCGTACAGTACGTGTACGCGAAAAACGCGAGGTACGGCCAAACACAAAAAGGATAACCCCGTAATCATGACCGTGGTTATGTGTATGTGTGTGTGTGTGTGTGTGTGTGGGTATTTATATTTAGTTATATTTTAACTCCGGGTAATACCTAGTTATATCTACATATTTTAGGTATACGGTATAATTAAGTATAACTCACTATGTCGGGACGTGTTTGCGTGGGATGATAATGTCGTAAGTAGAAAAAGGTACGAAATAGTTTTGGTGGGCGGTCGATCGTAGAAATTGAGGGAAACTGTGTGTGTTGATCGTCGAAAATCGTACGTGATATAGTTTCGTTTGAACTGGTGTGTGCGTGTAAAATCTACGGTATATACCTACGCTTGTATACGAACTGTGACCGTAGTAAATTTGAAAGATATCGGCAATATCACTTTCAAAATAAGTTTATGAGTTTATGTTAATAATAATATTATTATAATAGTTACAACCACTGAACCACGCGAGATAAAATGAAACGATTTAGCTACTTGAGAATATAAAAATATAATATACCGTCAAAAACTTAACAGGGTTATAGGCAGGTAAATACCTAAATATTATTAATATTATTTATTCCTTACGCAACCATAATATAACGTATTACAAATTACAATACGTAAATATAAACCAACACACGTTTTATTCTCAATATTCACTAAAATGTTATTCAAAATATAATGGACTTCATTACAAAATTAATGAGTAACTATGATAATAATTATTACAGATTGAAATAACTTTGTTAGCATAAATAAATCATTTTTACTTAGTATGTAAAACATATTTAAACGGTTATAAATTATCATTTTCAAAACTATAATTTGTTCTATTTTAACCATTAACAAATTATTATACGGCAAGTATTTAAAATATGTGCACTAATTTCAAATTGTCTAATCAGTATATTCCATTGCAAAAATATAAATTAACTTTGAAAAAAAAACAAATAAGATAAAGACATTTTTTGTTGTTCATTAAAAACAAAACAAAATGTATTAAGAGATTGTAGAAGAAATTTATGAAGAAAAAATCAAAACAATTTACTGTTTCTGTCTTCTGGCATAGTGAATAAAAAAAAATAATGATTATGAATAATTTTTAACGGTAAACATAATAGATACAATTTTAAAAGTCAAAATAAAATTATCTTGGGTTTTTCATAATAACCCTTTTTTAAATAAATCTAATTTCCATTATAATGTACAACGATAAAATATAAATTAGATAATAAAAAATAAATCATTAAAACTTTTAAATATAATATAATTATAATTTTGTCGAAATCTTCTATAGCACACTAAACACAATACACGCATTATACATCTACATTGTATATGGAATATCAATACCAAATATGGATAGATTTTTTTTTAAATAATTATATCTCCTTCATTGCTAAGTAACAATATGAACTTCATAAATTCCGGTCTTCCAACTATTATAGATTTGTTCTCGTAATGTAAAATTGTATAATGAACTTTAAAATGAATTTAAATTAATGAGGCACAATGCTATGCCAAAAGAATCTTATGATTATAATGCTATTTTATGAATGTGACGTAAAAATATAATTTCGTAACTTTGTACTTTATATATGTACCGAATTAATTTAGTTAATTATTATCATTATGTTTATAAATATTATATTATAATACATTATATAAAATATAAATATTTGATTCTATAAAATCTTTATAATTATAAATAAAATGCTTAAAATAATTATTTAATAAACCTTTATTTTACCGTAAATTTTAATTTCATAGCTTATTTAATTAAATTAATACATTTGTTGTATGGATTGGAGCATATAATAAAATAATATAAGGTTTATTATAAAAAAAATAAATATTTTAAATATAGAACTACATCTATGTATCTAAGTATATGAAGTTGGCTTTACTTTTGTAACACAACTTATGATAAAATTAATAATTTCAGTTATTTCGCATGATAATATTAGATAGATTACTTATATTTAATTGAAATGTTAACGTTATAATTCTTAATTGAATTACTGCAATTTTATTAGGATTATAATATATATATATTACACTTCCAAATTTATTTTAATATTTTGTTATTTTAAAATTAAAATTTGATTTCTTCTATTCTTATAAAATATCAAATAGTGTGAACACATATTTATTTGAGATATCAATCAGCCAATAATTATTTTATTTTAAAGTAAATGTAAAAATTTTAGAATATTATTAATGCTAAATATTAAATTAAGAAATTATGTATAAATTGTTTTTATTTGTATTAGACTATCTGTATTAAATTAAATCTATATACGTATATATTAATATTTTGCAGTTAAAATTGTATTTTTAACTAAAATCTGTATTCTCCATTTATCCAAAACTACCAATTTCATTGGTCGAATTACAAACGAAAATCTTTAAAAAATACATTCCAATAACAGCAAAAGCTACATTTCTATAATATAATTATTTAAAATAGTTTGTGTTTTAACAAGATATAATCAATAAATTTTTGTATTACGTGTTAAAAAAATATTTAAGCTTAGCTTTAAAGTTTATTTTATTATAAAAATAGCACTTAGAAATAATTGATGAAGGTACAAAATATTCCGAATACTTTACGATTTTTGTAACTATTTGTAAAAAATACACGAATATCGTACAAAATTAATACTAGTAGACATAGGAGTAAGATTTTTAAATTAAGGGACTTGAGTCCTAGTTATAGCTAAATATTATAAAATAATTTAGAAAAATTTTTGGTGAAACTTAAATTTATAATGAAAATGCTAAGCACCTCAAGTTCCACTAAGCTACACTTATGTTAGTTTACTAGTAAAGTTTTATCTTAAGTTTTAAAAATTTAAGGGGTACTACAAAATACAAATAAGCCTCTAATGTTGAAATCAAATTAAATTAAATTATACTTCTCTTATAGTAAACCCTTTAATACAATAATACAAATACTATATGTGTAGACACTTGACAGAATACTTTGAGAAGTTTTATTTGTCAATATAAGATGTGATTTACGCCTATATAAGGATTGAAAAATAAGTTCAATAATAAAAACATAAGCTTTTACTACAGACAATTTATATATGTTTTCCAGATTAAATACAATACATATAAATACAACTGTTACTACAACATTTGATTACGAAAAAGACATTTATTATTTTTTTGTTAAACAGTTTAATCACTAATTAATAATAAATTTAAATTATATAATAGATATTGATTTATATGAAACGAATATTTTGTGTTATCTTGACAAAGAATAGTTTTATCATAAAAATCGATTTTTGTTTTTTTTCCCGTCATGGGCTTTTTTAACTTCTAGTTTAATTTGTTATACGTAATATTGGTATGTATGAAAAAAAAAATATTAAAAAATGAATAATTATAATTAATAAGTTTAACAACACTTTGTATCAATTATTGATATTTGATGAAGAAAAATATCGTTAATCTGTTATTTTTTCTGTGGTTTTCTTCAAAAGTCGTATCAAATATCCGTTTCGCTGGATCATCAATCATGCAATTGTCAAACCGAGCTCAAAAGATGCCAAAATAAATTTCAACATTCATCCATCAATGGGGTTATTGGACAAGGATACAATGTTCCGAGTGGAATGCGGCGTTACAGATGAGATCGTCAATGAACAACTCACGGGCGAGTATCGTGTAACAGCTACGTAAGTAGAACGTATTGTTTTATAATGAAAGAAAATATTATTTTACAAAAAAATGCGATTAGAAATGAAAAACATAATTTACTTTGTTTACTATTAATTGAAATTAATACCTATACACCTATTTATTATATAATTTTATTTTAATATTTCATTTAAATTTTCAAAAATAATTTAAAATATTTTAAAGTAGTAATATTTCAATATTAAAACATTAATTTACAAATGTAGCTAGGTTTTATTATTTACTATAACAGTTTATTATTTATTTATATATATATAAGTTATTACACATTTAAGTTAATAAAATTTCTATGATTTAAAAGCGAACGGAAGAACTAAAATAAAATATTATGTAAATTAATTAGCATCAAAAATCTACGAAAAATACATTTTTTTAGAATAGACGTTATTTAAAGGTATTAAAACGTACTTTAATTTTGTTTTGTTTTTAAAATGATTTAATTGGTTATACTATAATATGTAGGGTCCTTTAATAATTAAAACAAACAACAAGAGCAACAAAGAATACACAGGATTATAATATTTGACGTAGTTGTTTAATTTTAAATAAAAATAGTTTAAATTTAGAACAGTTATATATTAAACCTTAGATCGCATTTTTATGCTAATTTTTTGAGGTTGGTACATTAATTTTGATATGTTCTATAAATAAAGGTAATGAATAATATACACTATACCCCAGTTATATTAAAATATCTTGCGGAACATGAATAAATCCTCCAAAATATAAATTAGAAATACATTTTATGAAAAATTAAAAAGTATTGTATTGGGAAGTTTTAAAACTCGTTATAATAATACAAACAATATTAAAAATAATTTAATTATATTAAATATAATTTTAATACAAATATTGAATTTTCATTTAAAAGCTAAAAATAATAATACAATTTTAGATTTTCGTTTAAAATTATAAAATGAAAGATCTTAAAGTAAGATACCTAATTGAAATTATACAACCTAATAATATAATGTTCTTCATTAAATTAAATTTTATAAATACCCTCAAGGTCTCAAGATTGAACAATATTAATTTATTTTATTTTTATTTTTATTTATTTGCTAATTTTTTATGTAACTTTATAAATCATTTATTGAAATATTCTAGACTTTTAATAATAAAAATAAAGCACATACAAAATTTAATTATACATAGATAAAGAATAAGCAATCAAAAAAAACTTTATTTAAATTTGTATTCAATATTTTATTTATTTATAATAAAATCTATTCTATTTAACAAAAGTTTTTGTTTAATACATTTTAAACATACTCTAAACAATAATTATACCATTCCAATTTGAAGTGAAAGACTAGTATGTATATAAATGTAGATTTGATAAAAATATATTTATATGTTTTAACTTGTCAATTTATTTTTGAAATATTTCTGAAGAAATATAGGAAACTACTAGATTTGAATTGAAATTAAAAACATTATTCTAACTTTACCTAATACGTTCTTCACTTTACTTTAATCATAAACATGATATAGGAAGTGTGAAGAAGTAAAGACCTAACTTTACCTAACTGACCCAATTTAATCTGACTGATCTGTCTTTGATTATATTAGTAGGTATAGTTTATTATATATATACATAACATTTTTACGTAAGTAGTATACAATGTCTTTGTATAGGTAATTTTCAAACATAATTATTTAGTTAATAATTACATTTTCGATGTTAGATTAAAAAAATTTACATAAGTTACTTTATAAGTTACCTATGAATTTATATAATCTAAATTTAAACTCGAAAATGTATTTATATAAGTCACACATACTAATTTTGTAATAATACGATTTAGTCTTTAATGAATGTTATTTTGTTAGAGATATAGGTACTCGTATTTTTAGAATCTACGTAAAATCCTTAAAATTGTAATATACACTTTATTATAATGTCAGATAATGCCTATAAATAATCAACATATAACAGTTAAACATCCCACTATAATTGTTATTAAAATTGTTTTATATTACATCAATGAGTTCAAAATATTTAAAATAACAGACTTCATTATATTACATTATTAATGTATGTTTAATGAATATTTTAGCATCACTGTCTACGAGGAAATATATTATTATATATATTATCACATAGTATTATGATAGGATACAAATTATTTTTTAATTGGAAAAGTATAATAAAATAATATAAACAATCAATAATTAAATATATTAATAATATTATTATGAAATATATAGGGTATAATTAATTATTAATAAAAAAAACTTTTTTATTAATATGTTTAAATATAAAAAAAAAAAAAAATAAATTATCACGCTAAATGTTTAACATTTAGATATTTTTAATCAATTATACTAGGTACACATAACGTTGATTGAACTTAATTAAATAAATTTTAAAAATTACAGTTATGTTATTATTATTTTATTAACAAAATTATGTCCAATATCATATTCATGATTCAAAATTATAATTTGATTTTAATATATTTATTTTTTTTCTCTATGGAAATGGAAAGTATGATGATTGATGATATCCCTAAAGAAAGTTTAAATGACAATCAAGATATATTTTTTGAAAAACAAGAAGACAGCCTTGAGGTGAGATAATAATATTAAAGTGTCATTAATTAATTTATAATTAATTACCCAAGATTTTAATCCACCACATTAAATAATCTTGTCATGAAAATACAGATATAGTTACAACGATCGATGTTGGTACAATTTTTCGAAAAGAAAAATAAAATACCGTTTGGACAAAGCTAAATAATATGTATAATTTTATGTTAAAAAAAAAAAAAATTCAAATAATGATGGTTATCGGGCTAAACACAATCAATCAAAAATTAACACGAGTAGATAGACAAACAACGTCTCCTAAATCTGTTTTTCTTTCACAAAATTCTGTTTGAGTTTTTAATAAAAATAAAACGAATCACATAATAATAATAATATATCAGCACACTGTAAGCTTATAACCGTCCGGTAACGAATATATATTATATTATGGTAGATTGCAGTATATCGTACCGGTTATAAAGCGACAATGTGTGAGTTTGATATTAGATAGATTCGTTTTATCATTTCGCCGACGTCGGACACGGTTGTTTCCGTGACTTTCAACATAATATTTTACTCAATAAAATATAACACGGCAATAACCGTAAATATAATGTCTCCGAGGGCTATAGAACTTATTATACGTCATGTAATTAAAGTTATAGCGATTATTAGTCTTCTGTAGAACAGAGACAGTTTTTATTAGCAAAACGGTTCATATTAAATATCATCAATAACATTACAATAAAATTACAACAATATAACGTGTTTAATACACAAAACAAACATTATTATTTATTTCGTATTTATTTAACTCTGTATTCACATGAGAAAAAAAAAACTTTATTGTAAAATATTCTAATTTTATTATACTCTGCGAGTTAGATGGTTTTTATTTTTATTTTTATCAATTGGTTTATTTTATTAAATGATTTAATGAAACCTTTATAGTATATTGAGTGGTAACCAGACCATGTAATAAGTAATATTAATACCTTGTACGAAATCGTTAAAAAGTAAATGTTTATAATTTCATATCGTGAACAAAATAACTTTTTATTTGCTCGTATTATTTTAATAACTTAAAACAAAATAAAATATACATACTCCTGTGATTTACTTAAAAATTTTCTTAAAACTTCTGTTAAAATTTTGTTTTAACTTTATTTCTATTTTCAATTATAAACATAATAATTCCTATATTAATATGGCTTTGCAATTTCACAAAATATTTCATTTTGGTAAAATTTCAAAAGACTAATAATAATAATAAATTAACTAATGCTTATATTTGTATGGACTTTTTTCTAACAAAATTTTGTTAAAAATATAATTAAAAATACAAATACATTTAAGGTGTAATCAAAATATACTTACACCGGTTTCGACTAATTAAAAACTATTATTATAATCGTTTCGATTCGTATTTCAGTAATTCATTGGTATATTCTAAAATAAATCATTTCGCATTCATAACGCTCATTGATTTATACGTTTTACGACAATTTAATAATTCAATGTTATTATTGCAGTTGTTGTCGATAAGAGTGGCCGAGATGGAAGTGATTTCTACGTACTCAGGAAAAGAACGCATCTCGTTGTGCGTCGATCCCGTGATAGTAGACCTGAACTGGTATAAATTACAGTAAGCGAAAAAAAAAGAACAACATTGTTGTTATCGGAGTACAAAACGCCGAAGCGTATTTTTTACTTTTATCGATTTCTCCGCTCGTTTAAGCGTCATAACTTCGGAAAAATCGATCCGATCTTTTCGCCTGTAAATAGATAATCGAATAACATAAAACTAACAGTCGAATGCATTCGTAAAGGACCGACCTGTGCGTGAAAGAGACGGTTAACTTCGTCAACAGCGGTCCGTGTCCGGTTCGCGTGTCGTGGATTCCCGAAGTGGCCGACGAGTGCGCGTCGGTCACCGTGGAACCCGCCTGGTGGTTCGAGGTGGCCGGACGGGCCTCGGTCAGCGTGCGGGTCGAGCCCAAGCGTCCGGGGCGATTGCGGGTGCCGTTGAAGTTCCGCACCGAGAACCGGGAAGGCGACTCCGGCGAGACGGTCGTGTACGTGCGCGGCACCGTCGAGCGGACGCCGGATGTGCGCGTCCGGCCGACGGTCGAAGCGCCGGGCGAGATCTGCGTCGGCGCGCACGCGTCGTACGCGGTCCAGCTGAAGGTCAGGTCCGACGGGCCGTTCGACGTTCGCAGGCGGCTGTACGAGCTTGACGCCGGCGGAGACTTGAGTCCTTACTGCGACGCGAAATCGTTCGGTCCGTACGGGAACGAATGCTCGTTCTTGGCAACGTTACACTTTCAAACGCCGATCAGGACGGTAGTAAGTATATTGTGGAGGTCGATTCAACACACTACGGCAGGTCGGAACCCGTCCGGGTTAAGAAACCTGTTAGAAACGTTACGGAGCGTTACGTAGCTACGCTCTTATCGGTCGACCGAGCGTTATCGACTACGACGAGAGACTATATTATATAAATTAATTTTCGCTCGGTTAACGGCCGGACGTTATGGCTTAATTGAACAACGCCGTTTTGTTTATTTCCGAGGTTCTCGGGTTCGAACCCGTGTTCGACGAGATATTTTTTTTTAACGTGATATTTTTTTTTAACGTGATTTTTTTTTTTTTTTTTGTAAATTTATCCGAAGTGGGTTTTCACAGCAAGTCGAAATTATTCTTCTATTTTCAGAGTGTACCGACGGTGCCAAACACGAGCTGTACTTACCTAACCGAATCCAAATCTGACATAAATATAACAATATTAATAATATTATGTTTATATATTATACGAGTAATATCGTACGAGTATCAATTGGAAAAATGTACTAAATTTGAATTAAACTAGTTATAATATTTTATTTGATGTGGGTTCTATGCTCTGTGACGTCTTGGGTTTCTTGTATAGCCTCTTGGATTCATTTAAACATACGTCATACATTGCTACACAACCGGTTATTTCTGAATTTCTGATTGGTCAATTTAAAAAAGCGCACCTTAAATTAATGATTGAATTACAATTTACTCAATCATCTAAATAAAAATAAACTTTACTTTAATTATTTATATTCCTAAAATACCGCAATATTCCTACCCTCTACATCCAGTGACATGATTAATTATTTCAAGGAAACTAAATTTTCACTGCTCAATGGAATCGATGTAACGATAGTGCAATATTTATAAAAAAATATATATATATAATTTGATCAAATGTCGGCTACAATATAATATTACGATGATCAGATATAAACAAATTTGAAAATGATTCATATTTTTCTTTAATGATTTTTTTTTTTTTTTACAAATGTGTCAGAACTTATGAATGATTATTATAAATAAATAATGAAAGTTTCGTAAATGGATATTTTATTCAACGTATTTTATGTTATATTAATTTTATACATTTTATACTTAAACATAAATGTACTCTGAGGAGATGTTCATTGATTATTTTTTATGGAAATTCAGAGACGTTAAGTAAAGATGCTTGACCTTGTATAATCAACAATAATATCATAATAAATATTATTTTCTTGGTTCTATTCCTACTACGAATCATAAAATATAATTTAATAATTCAAAAATAAAAATAAAAATAAAACTCTAACAGGAGTAATATTTAAAGAATAAAAAATTTACAGAAAGAAAAGAATTATTTATTTAACGACAAGCGTAATTTATTAAAAATAATTTCAATGGCACATTTATAATATAACATAAAAATAAAATGTCCAAATGAATATCACTTAGATTTTAAAATAACTGAAAGATTAAAAATTGTCTTATAAATATAATATAATCGGTTAATGTTGTGTACGTAGAGCTTAAATCTTATATTTACTGAGAATTGCTAAAATAAATACGAACCACACTATAACGTTCTAAATAATTGAAAATGTCATTTTTTTTGCAACTAAAACACTATAATGAGTACATCTATGGGCGACGCACAGACTGAAAATAATTTCTAGTCCAATGCTAAATGGCAAAAAGTATGGCATATCTTAGCGTTAAATCTCACTGTAGAGCAGCTACATTATGTAATAGTATACTGCAGAGTATCATAAAGTTATTTTAAGATGTTAATTTATACGAGGGCGGTTATCTTTATGAATTTATAATTACTAACCGAGGTATAGGTACCTTATCAGAAAAGTCCTCTGCGATAATATTATCCGTTGACCTTTTAGGCGACTGGTATTTCGTGTCAATTAGCCGAGTGGTCGTTGGATGCTGGGTCAAAGACGGTCCACACCCAAGTCGTGACTTACGTGAGACTCCCGAATGTGCGTTTGAACATTAATACCGTTACTATTGCCGAGAGCCTATACAAAGGCGTGGCTTTCGGTTACAAAGGAATTCGGCTGCTCAATAATACACATTGTGATTTTATCTACTCCTGGGGTAATCCTATGGGATCGGATGCTAATGGCATGGATTGTGCGTTTAAGCCCACCACCGGTCTAGTTCGTGGGAAATCATTCGTTGATTTCGAATTCACCGTGACCCCGAAGAAAAGTGTAAGAATATTTTAACAATATGATTTTTAAAAAAAGATATATCCTACGTTAGAACTAAGTATTTATCTAAGTATAGGAGTTATTACAATTCTTTAAAATTATCATTCAAACGTAATAATTTTAAAACAGTATTTATAATTTCCAAGCAATTTGATAATTTTAATTATTATTCAATAATATTATTGTTTAGTGCGTCTACATAATTCGTAGACCGCATTTAAATAATTCCCAATTTTCGTTACAATCTTTATCAACCCATTTGAACTTAACAAAACAATTTTAATTGTAAACATATATAAATTGGGTTTTATATTTATCAATTTCAACACATCTTAATTTCGTTAATTGAATATTTATTTATAAAATATTACACGATTGTTCAAATAAAAATATATTTGAAAGTCACTTTTGTATATTTTTAAGATATATTTAACGATATTTTAAGACACAAAAGCATCGTGCATTATTTGCGGTTTTAAAAGTATAATGTTATTAACTCTACTTAAAATGTATGGTGGAATAATTTAGGGTCACTTCAAGAGATATTATGTACCATGTTTTGTGCAATGTAATGCGATTGCGCCGCTAACCATAAGCATTGAATGTTGGGCGAATGATTTCAGTGCCACTATCTCATATATCAATACGTCGGGCATATATCAGAATATCAAATGGAATAACAAGTATAAATATTATAATACCCTTAAAGACTATACTCATACTTTTATTTTGTTTTAAGTTAATTTGTTGGAAATAATATAACATACCTATTTATAGGTTATACACTAAAAATATTGAATGGATCGATAATTAAATATTATTACTGTAATGTTATTATTGCTAAAACAAATTGTCTCAAGCCAAAATTTCTATAATTTAGAATTTATTTTAATATATGAAATGCAAATATTTTATAGAAATATGGGAGACGATATATAATAATTACAATACTGCTAATTAATACGTTATTTAAACGTCAAAAACATTAAAACCTTTTTTTTATATTAAAAACATATAATAATCAAGTCAATAGGTTAATTAATTTATTAATTAAATTATGATTGAATTTTTTATTGTTATTGGTTTATGTTATTATAAACCAAATTAAAACTAATATGCATAGTGGAATACCTATATCTACATAATTTATTATTTTACTAAAAAATAATCCTGTCATTGAAAATTGTTTGGTATAATAATAAAATGTAAATCTATAACAAAAGTCATCTGAATAACATTAACTGAAAATTGAGTTATAATAATCCTTGATACTTCAAAAGTTAAGTTTAATATTAAATTTATTCATTTTTATATATATATTTTTTAGAATAAATCAGTGGACAGTCGATGATAATCTCATTGAAATAGATCAAATGGAAAATGAGTACGTGGAATCCGAATGTAAACCAATTTCATCAAATTCATTGGAAATGGAATGTTCGCTAGAATATGAGATAGAGTATAGTTACCGTAATTTAAAAATTAAACGATTATGTTAAACTGGTCGGAAAGATATGTTGTATACGAATCACCATTTGAATTATCACTCATATTCGTTATAAATACAAACGACTCGTAACTATTTAATATATCGGATAAAACTTCACAAAAGATTAATTTTTAATTTTAAAGTCGAGTTTTGCAGTCATCATAAAATACATATTATGTTGGTGGCCGCAATAATAAATAATTAAAACCATTATCTATGGTTATCATAGAACAGCCAGATAATAGTATATCTTATCTGTATAGAAAGAATTTTACGCTCGTTATCAGACGATTTTTTTTATAATATTGTAGTACTCAAATTTTTTAGCCGAAAACCCGATAGGTGCGCATAAAACTTTCCGACTCGTTAAGCATATAAGCTAACGGGGAAACCATAAATTGACCGGATGCGATCACGGTGTATATAGGCCGGAAGACCTGGAACCGGCCAAATGGCGTTTTACAAAATGGCCGAGACGTGACACACTGTTATGGTCACCGGGACTAGAGCAATTTGGACGAATACCCAACCACTTCCACTCGGTAATGGCGTTCAAAGACGTAGAATGCAATACAGGCACGAAGATCAATATTCAATACTGTTTTATCTCACGTATGAGCAGACATTTTATTACACCGTCGTATTTTTAAATGTTTAGCTATGAAACATGATATAATCATTCGAAATCCAACGAAAATCCCGTGCCGCGTCAATACAAAATTTGACTATTACGATTTCATGTCTTCTGGAACAAATGACGTAGAAAGTGAGTAACTATTTACAGTGGTTATTTTAATTTAATAAATTATCTAAACTAACCTAAAATATAAAAGGAAAAAAATATAATAAAATATTTTATTCTTATAGAAGTTGAAAGAAAACGGTATGAAATCTCAAAGTCGATAATATTATTTATAATAAAACAATAAATATAATTTATTATTGTGTGTCATTATAAATAATATGTCTGAAGATCTCAATCATGTTTCCATATAATTCCGTAATATATACTATGAAATTTGAAGTTTAATTTGAAAACTATAATAACATAAAATGGATTCATGCATAACATATTCCCACGAGAAAATATTATATTATTTTTAACAGCTATTCTCGGTTATTTGTAGTTATAATATAACGATATATTATTTTACGTGTCTATACGATTCACGTTACGTAGTCAGATTAGTTATTATTTTAATCCACTAAACATACAAAATATAGTTTCCAATTTTATCTAACATGTAAACAGGGTTGTTAATTAATTATGGTTCAAATTTGTTTGTTTTCATTTTATTATTTAAAGTGTATACCGTGTTGTTAAAGTCAATATATGTTGACTTATATTTAAATGTTATAAATGATTTTGAAAAAATTACACGTTTTTTTTAGGGTTTTTTAAGTTGTATGATTTGTTTAAATTATAATTAAAATATTACCATTTGTATTAAAATTTTATAATTTAACCAAAATGTATATTAAAATAAAACAAATTAATAGTCATATTAATAATATAGGTACAATTGACTATTAAATACCATAAAATTAATATTGATTTTCCTCTGTAGGTACGATTATCAAAGAAAAGGCAGAGTTCGGTTCAATTAAACATTGTATGATATGGATAGAAAAAGATGTCGATATTTTAAAAGGACAAGATGAAGTTAGGGTATCCGTATGGGTGTTACCTACAGTTTGGGGTCGGTACCAAGGTTTGATCACTATTGAATTACACGTAGATACCGACATTTTACCGGCTATTCACATACCACTCATCGTCCAAGCTATAACGTTCCCCATAGAATACCCTTTAGCTTTAGATGTTCACAACCCTACCATCAAGTAAGTGGAACAAATTTTACAACCTAATTCGATTTTCACTCGTTTCGGAAAACAAAAGTATTTAGCATTTAAACAGTCAACTCACAAGAACATATTTTACAAAATAAAAGTATATACAATTTATTGAAACAAGGTTAAGTTAGATAATAGAGAACTTTTTTTTTTTGTTGTTGGAAAGGAATTTTTTACATAAATTTAAATTATGAACACACAGTAAAACGTATTTATTAATATCTCACAATTAAAATACTACTTCAATTTTAAATTAAAATAACATTCTAATTGTAAATATCATCAATAATAATAAAAATCTAGAATAGTAAAACAAATTAAAAAGTATAATAAATAATACTTAGATTCAGCCTCCACTTAATGAATTCGGAACATCAGTTACAAATTCTGAATATCAGTGAAATTCCAGTTCAAGTATCGTGGCGAATATATAATAAAAGTAAAAAGAATAAACCGTTCGGAGTAGTATTTGATATTTTAACTCCCGACTTTCCGAATCTCTGGTCTATCAGAATTAACCGTTTCTATGGATTAGAAGAACCTCGATATTTTATGGTATGATATGATTTAAAATAATTATAGAAAATAATATTTAAATATATCGTAACCTCGATACCTTGTACATCAATAAAGATGTTACGCGCTCATCACGATCAAAATTTCACACATATTACAGGTAGATGATATATTTTTAGTTACATTACAATGATAATTTATAAATTATTAATGTTACACAACATAAAATTTATCTAATATTGACTCTAATCTTGATAACCTTTAAAGATAATTACAATTCTTAAACGTTATAGTAGTCTAAATTTTAAAACATATAATTATTATAAAATAGTATGAATAATAAATTAAATATAATTTAATTTATACATCAAATTAAATTATAATCAGTTAAATATAAATTTGTATATATTTTTAAATATGTCATCTATACGTTATAGTTGCTAATAATAACTATTGTTAATTGTATTTGAATCTTGTCAATTACATAGAAAGTAAATTAGCTAAAATAAATTTTGTATTTTTCGTAGTATTATAAATTATAATACGAAAAATTATGTTATGATATACAACATAATATAATTATTTATAAACATGCTAAATATATACTTTACTTTATACCAAGTTTAAATATTTATGTATAGAATTCAAGGTAATTTAAAATTATTAATAAGTTATATATTTTTTTAAATAAGATTATACGTATACTAGAACAGTATGTATTTGTACATTTTACGAGAGATAACCATGTTATTAGATTTCACGTATCATCAACTGTTAGAAAATCATTGAACCATATAATGCTCTTTAAGACTATAATCATAAATAATGATGTACAGGTCATAATGTGACAATGCCGTCGTCATTGCATGACAAAAAGTAATCGAAACTACTGTATTACATTAAATTTGAACTAATAAAATATATCAAATGTATTTTATATCTTGTTTATTATACTCGGGAAGTAGACTTTATATTTTTTGCATTTCTAGTGACAATAATGTCGTTAAAAATTAATATTAAATACAACTACTCTTTATATTATTGTGTTCATTTAAATATACGTACTATTCTAAGACGAACCAGTTTAATTCGATCGAAAATATGTAAAAATAAAATACAAATTTTATTTAACAAATTGACAGCTACAATAATTTCATAGTGACATAGACAAAAATTATGTTACCTATGTCTTAGTTATAATTATATACGTAATGTAGGTACAATATTTGAGGTAAAACATTCGCCAAATATGTGATGAGTAAGATTGAATTACGCATTGTATAATATAACGCCTACAGATAGTCTTAATACTGAAACATGCATAATATATTATATAATTAACCGTAAACAATAATTAAAATACTCAAAATACACTATATACATATGTAACAAATGATCACTATAACCACGGTAAGACATAAAATGTGATAAATATCTACCCTTGAAATGTATTATTATATAATGGTCAAAATATAAACAGTTTGTATGTTATCTAATATTGATATAAAAAAATCTGTCGGAAAACCACAGATTTGAATTACAACTATCAACGATATTCATAATACAAAATTATTATGAATAACATACAATTTTACTATATAGTTTAATCATTATTAATTATTCTATTACCAAACTAATTAAAAACCAAAATAAAGCTACAACCAAGTTGTTGAAACCTTGTCTTTCTATTGAAACAAGGATACTAAAAACCCATACTCACATCGATTTGAGAGGAGTATTCAGAAATGTTTAAAGGGATGGAGTTCAGATTTTTTTTTTAAACTTTCTATGATGCAAAAATCGCCCCCCCCCACCACGCATTTACTCTTTGATAATATAAAAAAATTAATTGCAAAAAAATTAAAATAAACATGTTCTGTATTTATGTTTATATCATAATGCAAAATCTAAAACAGGTGGCAAAATAATATTATTAATAGTAATTTTTTTTTTTTAGTCATAGGGGATTAAACCCGTTTATTCTACTCCATCCCCCACCATAAATATGCCGCTGATCGAATTGTACTTAAATTAAAATTAATAATTCTTAAATTAATATATAAAAACACAGAAAAACACAGTAGTTATATAATCAATTTTTTTAGTAAGTACAAAATTTCCAGTAAACTAAAAATATTTGTTTTTAATGATTCACAAATCAATAATGTTTCAATAGGTAATGAATTGAGTACCCGTGTTCCATATCAGAATATAAAACTTCATACAACAATCATAAAAACTGTATGAAAAATTATTATTCGCATAACGTTATAATTATAATAATTAAATAATTACATTAATTTTGGACCTTTTGTAATGAAAATATATAAAGAAAATTAATATAAGAGAATATACAACATCCATTAAATAAATGTTATATGGATTTAATGTAACATAAAAGACTCGACGTCAATGCTCTTACCATAATCATTAATCTTAAGTTATATACATAATTAATAAATATATTTATATACATAAACGTAAAACTCATTTCTTTTTAACAAAACACCAGATAAATAAATATATTACCAAAATTAAGAATTCGCAATAATATCAATTCATAATAAGATTGAATGTAAATAGTATAATATCATCTATGATAATTCAAAACTTTTAGACAAAAATATTTTTACCAATAATATATAAATTATAATATATCTTTTATTTTTTTATCTCTATATAATAATAATAATATATATAGAATATTTTACATTGATTAATTAATAATATTTCAGGTTGAGCCAGTTATTTTGAGATTGAAGCCGAAAGAACAAGGTTTTGTAACATTTTTCTTAGATCGAACCAAAGAAATATACATTAACCGTGACGAAAAAAACATCGTACATGGAAAAGCAGTTGGAATAGTAACAGCTCTAGAACCATCTGGGTATAATTAATTATATATATAATTAATAAACACAAAGTAATAAAACATTAAAATGTCTTTAATTTAAATATTTTATCACTGAGTAGGTATTAGGTATATAATATGTACCTTTCTATCTATATATTAATAATTAATATCATCATACTTCATATTATAAAGAATACGCAATACGCAGAAATATATAATATATAAAATATATAAATACATAAATATATAAAATAAAATCGAGATCGATACCTTATTTTATAATTAATCTTATGCAGAATATTTTGAACGCATGTTAAGAGCAAATATTAAAATTTAACAATACTAATACTAATATTTTAGCACAATACTATACATTGATAAATATTAAAAACAAATAGGAGCATTAATAGTAAATATTTATCCTAAAACAATAGGATATATTATCTATAACATCAAAGCTTGCAATATTTAAATATTACTGTATAATGTTTAATAATGTATAAATATATATCATTATATACTACGTATATAAGTATTAAAATATATACGACTGTTTCAGAAAATATTGCATAAGAGAAGATGGATTTAAACTAAAACCCACTATTGTGAAACTTTACTCGGAAACAAAACATTCAATATATCCGAACTTAGAACTAAGAGAACTGGATAATATTTTCCAAGTAATAAAATGTGTTACGTGTCATTAAAAAATAAAAGGAAAATATAGCGAGTAATTTAAATGGATAAGATAAAAACTATCAGAGACGTATTTTCTTTTCTTTTTTATGACACAAAAGCATCATTAAGTTTTTTTCATTTCAAGGGAAAACCACTAAAGCAAATACATGAGTAAATATTACTTTGATAATTTTTAGATTTCAGCAACTCAAATCTACAACTCTCAGTTGCCGTATCATACAGTAACTCGATTGTTCACTATGGTAAATCATTTACAATACCCTGTGACAATTAAATTCTATATTAATAAGCCATTCATAATTAAGAGCTCGAGGACACTGAGATGTGGCAATCGTCCAGGAAATGCTAATATTCGTGTGTTTTATAAAGATTTGATTGAAGTATATTAAACAAAAATATTTTAAAAATTTAGCAACGATTAAAATATTATTATTATATACAATTTTAGTTTATCATTTATCCAAATAATAGTAAATAAGCATGTAAACTGCTCAAATTGTATTTGTTTTGTTTTATAATACTCATAAATTTTTCTCACTTTATAATACTATAATGTGTGCTTATAGATCGAACTACAAGCTGATATAAATATTAAATATATCCGTACGCCCAAAATGCCTCTGAATATATTACCCAGAAAAGATGTTCAAGTAGGGTATCTTTATGCTATTTGTGAAGACAGTTATTATAAACCTAAGGTAAATTACATTTTACTTATCTAAAAGCTTTTTCAAATTTACTATTTTTTAAAAAATGTTATTACCATCTGGTTGAAAATAAAGAACAATTTATAACATTCTTTTAATACGAGAGATATCCAGAAAGTAAGGTACGGAAAGTAAGCATGGATTCTGTAGGTCAGAGAAAATATTTGTTTTTTCGAAATACACGTTACTTGAAGAGAGGAAGGATTATGATAATTCGATCGAGAGCTCACACTTGTATTTCGGACTTTTTGTTTAGTCACAGTGAATAGGTTAAGATGAATGGGTCAATATTCGCTTCCGCCACATATCGACCATGTGAAAACTGAGCGGTCGCTATTTGAGTTTTCCTTAAATCAAATGTAACTGAATATGAACATGGATTGTTACTATATAATCTGTATCTAAAATAATATGCCTCTAAAATACAGTCACTTCAGTGGCGACACACGTCTTTACCATCCACTAAAAAGTTAAAAACGGTCTAATCCGTCCAAAAATCATGGCAACCATATTTTGAAATCTTTAAGGTATTCTTTTAAATTAATGTATGCCATACCATAAATATTGAGACATATTGGAACATTCTAAAAACTCTGAGAAGAAATATTTAAAATCGTCAAAGAGAGATGTCAAGTCGTGGAGTTCTTCTCTTTCATGATAATGCTAGGCTCCACATATCGTGAATAACTCAGGAACTACTCACTTCGTTCCATACATTAAACCATATTACTTATTTAACCGAACTGGTACCCTTGAATATTTATCTGTTTACTAAATTGAAGAAGTTTCTGTATAGGAAACGTTATTCCAACAACAACGAAATTAAACAGAATAAAAGAAATGGCTGAAAAGATTGGCGGGAGAGTTATACAAAAGCTAGTTCCCCGGCTACAAAATATATTAAACTTAATAATGTTTGTGTAAAAAAATATTATTTTATATTAGTAACATATTCTGTAAATTTTATTAAAATTTACACATTTTTCTATGTCATATGAAGGTTATAACTTTACTTTCTGGATGACCCTTGTACTTTGTACTTAGGTACTCAATGAATTTTAAAAACATGAAAAATTGTAATACATTTATCTAATATTTTATGTATGACAATTATATTTAAAATTGAACAAATGTTAATAGTTTCATCTTCAGCAGTACTAAAAATCACTATTATTTATATAATAAAATACTTTTCATTTTAGATTTTTGACTTTAAACTATATTTAATAAAATAATATTTTATTCATCAATATCTAGTACAAAATTCAATTTCAAACTACAAACTTCCTAAAAAAAATATTCTAATATTTGAACAAATACCCTATATACAAATATAAAACCATAAAAAACATTCGGCAAAAGATGAAAAATATTTGACCTACATATCTACATTATATTATTACAATATAAGGATATATTTTACCAACTTAACATATTATTCCTTAAAATTGTTTAAAATATTTTAAAAAAACTTAACAGTCAAAATATAAAATTTAGGTTTTTGATACGAATTTGTATGATAGTTTATTTAAATATTTAAAATAATTCTATTGTTATATTTATAATTTTAAGACTCCATATTTGCAAAAATATTATTCTCCTAACATTTAAATTTCACACAAATTAAGACTCGCCGTATAATTAAACATTTGGCGGTTAAATTAATGATGTAATAAATACATATGGATATTTTATTATATTATTTATTCTTTACAATCAGATATAAAGCGTAATAATATACACAAAAAATCAAAAAGTACTAAAAGGTTAAAAATGAGTACCAATCTACTTAATAATTATTATTATTCATAACACGTGATATTATGGTCTTTATGTAGGTAGTTGCCTCATTTGAGGTGCATGTACATTTCCCAATACTAAAACTGTCAACGAGGAACATAAATTTCGGTCAAGTGGTCGTAAGGGAGACTAAAAGCATAGACGTGATGTTATCGTCTTATCCAGGTACACAACATGTATACTCACCAAAACTCACAAGTGAAATAATAAACGTATAGATTAACTTTTGCCGACCCGGTTTCCACCTTGTTGGGCATCAAATCGCCCGTGTGTTCATCGTTCGAAGGTGTTCGTTCATACGATTTTGTGTTGTTTTTTACCTACAGGTCCTGAACATTTTGTTACAAGTTCCGAGGATGACGTGTTCACAATATCGCCAGTAAGAGGAATCGTATCGCATATGCCAGCCCTACTCACAATCGCGTTTAGACCAAAGTGAGTGTATTTTAAAACTCGATAGTAGTAAAAAATCAACCATTCCTTAAAACTTTTTTATTTTATTTGATATTGACATTTTTTCGAGTATTTGATCAACTATTTGATCACACTAACAAAAATAATTACCTGATAACAACAATCAACATTAAAATGCATTTTATTTTATAGTAAATAATATAACAAATTTCCAAATTCCAACACAAACATGTGTTGTAAACATGTTTAAATAAATATCAAACAATGAATAATATGTTATTATTATAATATTCTTTAAAGTGTATACAAAATAAAAATATCCTTGGTAGGCCCAAAATTCTAGTTAAGTAATATATAAAGTATAAATTCTAAGAAATTTAATGAATAAGACGATTTTTCTCGGGGATTAAATAAAATATATTCGATATTTTAGTACTATAAGAATCACATACATTTAAAATTTCAGAATTGTTCAACTCAATCATAATTAAAAACAAATAACTTTTTGACATTTTGAATAATATTTGTGTTCAAAGTTAAAGATTAATGTTTATCATTATTCACATGTTCAAAGGCAAATTTAATGACTTGTAAATAGATTTAATGCAGATTGAAATTTTCCAGGCTCGCGGATAAAGTTTTTAACGTTTTCTACAAAATGTAATTTATTATTGACATTTTTGTGCTAAAAGTTGACAATAAACTTAAAAGCTTTTTTTTAGATTCTCATTTTTCTTTTTATTAAAATAAATAAAATACTATTAATGTACATGTTTAAACTTATTTTAATATTTTTCAATGTATATTAATTTTCAAAGTCTAATTTAAATAATTATTATTAATTATTTATAAACTCAAACAATCAAATAATATTATAGCACAATTAAAAATTAAACTATTTTACAATCACATTTTTTCAAATAACAAAAAAGTTAATTATTAGAAAAATATAAATAGAATTATATTATTTAATTGCTTATATATAACGAACAATGAACAGTAAAAAAAAAAAAAATGTAAAATCGTACTAATTTTACTTTATTAATACTTGACTGTAATTTAATTATATATTTGAATATAAATATTATGTGACATAATTACTTTTGTTTGATGTTAAGAGTATTTTATTACTATATATCACATATACATTAATATAATTGAATTGAGAATTATGAATTATTTTATTATACAATTATAATAATTTAGATCAACTTTATTCTTTTTTACCCCTTTAATAGTCAAAACTTATTAAATTTAGAAATAATTTGCATAAAGTAATAATAAGGTCAAGTACATATTATATTAATTATATTTATCTATCAAAACTTCAATTAAATGCCAATTTACTAATTTTATTATTATGATAATATTACAGAGAAATTACATTTTTAATGTTATATAAATATAATAAAATAGCGTATTTTACCTTTCAATTCTATTTTGACATTAATGTTTTATTTTCAAGAGCTGAAGTTTTGTATTCAAATAAGATTAAAATTTTGACAACAATACCCAACGACGTCATTTTTCTCGATGTATCTGGAATCGGGATCAAATAAGGAATCATAATAAAATATATTCTACTAACTATTTATATTTTTCATTTGACCTAAAATAAATTTAATGAAATATTTCTAAAGTGTACTAAGCAGTAAGCATAAAGCTAAGAATACCTACTACGCATATGATTTAATATTTTCTTATAATTTATGTTGAATAACATGAAGTCAGTCATTCAAATATTAATAAAATATGTATATTTTATACTTTTATTTAATTATTATATTACGTTATAACTTTTTTATGTACCTTCAGCATAAGACAGTTAACCTAAAAATAATAAATATACAAACGACAAAACTTCTTTCGTCTTGAAAGAACACATACTAATTTTATATGATCGTTATAATGAATAAATCAAAAATTTACTATATAATATATTAATATATGTTATGTAGTTTATCTTAATTAAAATATTTAATTATAATTTTTAGAAAATATTTAAAGATTGAAATCGAATTTTTAATATTTCAGAACATCGTATTTATTACAATGATATTATTAAAAATTACTTACCAGCCGAAAAGTGTATATCAAAATAAAAACCACCTGAAACATAATAACTTACATGAATAATGATTTTATTAAACAATATGTAAAAACATTTAAGTCTATATACATATGATATTATTACACATATTTTATCATTTTTGTATTATCAACATATTTATATAATATGTAATACGAGTATATTACCATAATCACAACTTCGTATTACAAAATTAATGGATATAAAATTGCAATCCCCACTTTTTTAATGTCAAGATATTCCGATCGCTCTGTATATACATATAATCAGGGGCATACCCGAGAAAGGGTTTTCGGGTCCAGACACCCTCCCTATTGATACCATACCTATAGTAAAAAATACAAATACATCCAAATGTTTATTTTAACCCATTAATTAATTATGAAATAATGTTCTATTATAAATTACATTATTAATATTGAGTAATATCATGTTGTTATTTGAGATGTTAATTACTGATTTGTTATATTATAATAGTCATCCGTCACCCTTCTGCACCACTTTCCACTTTCCTATCATAATACTAAACTGATTATTTTGTAATACAGAACTTAATTTTTTTATTTCATTCGTAGTATTATATTTATTTTTATTATTTAATATAATATTTCAACTCTTTCCCCCCTTATAATTCCTGGGTACGCCACTGCATATAATAAATATTACAATAATGTATTTATTATTGTAAGATGAAATAATAAAAATATATTTTAAAATAACATAGCTAGATATAGCTATACGAGTGAATATATAAAAAATGTTGTGCTTATTGATTAATGATTCCATTAGTTTTATATTTTATTTGAATAATATTACTTATAATAACATTTTAAGACATTTGATAGAAAAATTAAAAAGGATTGTTTATTAAGAATAATTGATTTATTGATCATTTTTTTACTAAAATAAAAATTGCATTATTTTTATATTTATATAATATTTAATCAACTATTAATTATAAACAAATAAACTTAATGTTATTTTGTATATAATATATAATATAGGTATTAATAATAGGAAAAAGTATATATTAAAATACTACAAAGTGTAATATAATAATTTATACAAAACTATTTATTAATTATTATAAATATGATTTATATATAACTTACTACATTTTTTTTTTCCGTCAATTTTTAAGATTAAAACATTTTTTTTGTATAATTTTCACTAACATTAAAACTACATAATTGCAAAAAAAAAAATATTATTGTTACTGATTTTTTATCTCATTAATTTTATAATTATATTTAATTGCATGCTATTACTTTATGATACAAATAAAAAGGATAAAATTTAAAAAAAATTCTTTGTAGAAATTTAAAATTGTATTGATTCTATTTTATAATAATTATAATAATGATGTTAGAAATTATAATTTTCTATGCTAGAAGAATAATAGGGGTGCTATTATTAAGATTGATACGTCATACATTTAATAATAAAAGCGGTTCAATATAATAAAAATTGAAAGTATTTTTCCCAATTTATATTAACAATATCGCATTTTGTTCATTTGTTATTATTTACACCATTATAAGTAATTTGCTGATTTTTATATTTTTTTTTTTTTTTTGTGATTATTAAAGTAATAAGTTATATCAAATAGCTAAATAATGCAGTACAATATAAAAAAAAATTGGAAAATAAAAAAGGGCATACCGTTATTATTTTTAAATGTATGACTTATCAATCATGAAAATATTATCCTATGATTCCCCTATGCGTCCCATATGTTTTCATATAATTTTTTTTTAAAAATGGATAAACAAAATAAATAAAATCATTACTGCATTTGTTTTTTAAATATTTATCGTTTACTTGTATAAAAGAAAAAATATATAACTTAATATATTTATAAAATCAATGAGATAAAAATTTAGTAAGAGTTAAATTTTTTTCAAAATATAGTGCTATGTAATTATATTTTAAAAACTAAAATTAAAAAATTGAAAATAAATAAAATAGGAATTTTTTTTATATTGTAAACTCAACATTTATATTTTATATTTTATGAAATGCTATGACCATTAAGAAGCGAATTTATCCTAAAAAATTGTGTTTGATGTAACGTAAGTTTGATAAAACTCATGATAATCGCTACATCGATCAAAATGTTATATTTTAATTGTATAAATGCATTGAACTTTGTATTTTTAAATCCAGCAATTTAATGACAAAACAAATTTTCATTCCAATGTACTTAAACCTACCACTAATTATTAAATGAATAGTTTTATGAGTCGAATTGAAAATAAGCTCTAACTAATGATTTCAAAGTTTATTGCCTCAACAATCCTTTCGGTCCTCGGAGAAATTAGTGTTATTGTGTTATATTAAAGTTAAGATTTAAATTCAATAATATTGCATTAAAAAAAACGATTCAAAGTTAATCTTATTTAAATAACGAAATTATACTGATAATATTTATTTCTCTACCTTTCTTTATTTACTAAATAAAGTATAGCAGTATAATTATTTATCATAAAATAATGAAATTGAAGTTCATCAAAAATGTATACACCGCGAATTTTGCGGTTTTTACAAACAAAATTCCCTACCGAAAGCACACCACCACAAGAAACCATACTTGTGGTAATCGAACTATTATTAAACAAAAACTATAATATTTCTTTAATTTCAATCGAAATTCCAATTTTAAATTCTTATTAAAATGAATTAGAACAGTCAATTTATGAAATTTTTAAAACTGAGTTACGTAAGATATGATTATACTTCTATTACATTTTTAGAGCGTAAAACCTCAATCTGCAAATTACATTAAACATAATTAAGAAAAAATTTAAATATTATTAAAAATTTTAAAATTTTATGTTTAGATAAAAAATAATGTAACATTTCCAAATACTTTCTTATATGTAAAATACTTATGTCAATACTTAAAATAAATTTCAAGTCTCTATAATTAAAATTTCATTAGTTAACTTAAAATATTATAAATCAAGCTCTTTAAAATTACTGTTTCTGTGAATATTGCAGTTTTTCAAACATTTTTTGTAGCTTTTCTTGTCGCAACTAAAAACTTTTGAGAAATTAGAAAAATAAAATAAATTAAGTACCAACAAGACAAAATTCTTACAAAAGCATATCCAACTTGTGGTAATCCTTAGGATGTCTACAGACATAAAAAAGAATAGTACACTATTGTAAAACCAATATATTTTTCGCTTCGTTCAGAACATATAATATTTTATAACATTGTTTCACTAATTAGTACAATAAAAAAGTAGAACATATAAGATTTTATATTTATATTATTACAGTGTTCTTTTAATTATACTATTTATTTTTAATAAAAAAAAAAAATTTAAACTAACATGTGAATGACGAGTTAAGAATAAATCGGTTTTATATTATTTAATATAACATACAAAAAATTATTATTATTTTTTTATAATATTAGATTCAACTTATAAATTTATAAATATAAACACAACAATTAGTTAAATTATATATACGAGGTGTCTTCAATAAATACCCAAACTAAAATTATAATAGAAAAAATTTTAATTTTTGTCGGTAATATTGTTATACCAAAATAAACTAGAGATATTGACAATTATTTCAGTTGTATAATATAAAATATCGTTATTTCCAATTAATCATTGACAGTGTGTGTTCAAAATTGATCATTTTTTACAAAAATCGCAGATTCGCGATAGATAATATTACGGAAAAATGACCATATATTAAATATTGTTTTAAAATTGGTAAAAATGCTACAGAAACTTTTGATTGATTAAATTAAATTACGGAGATATTTCACTAAACCGTTGAGAAAGTTTTGACTGGTTCAAACGCTTTAAAGAAGGTCAAATATGTATTGAAAATGACCATCACCCTGGGCGTCTGTCACAACAATAACAAATTACACCATTTCTCTTGTTCAAAACAAAATTAGATATGACCGACAATTAACTGTCAGATAAGTAGCTAATGAAATTTCCATATCAATTGGTACTTGTCATTCAATTTTATCAGATAAATTGGGTATGAAAATAGTGACTGCTATATTCGTGCCAAAATTGTTAACCAAGAAACAAATGGAACATCATATTGAAGTGTGCTTGGAGCTTAAAAATTGAGTTTCTAATGACCTAAATATTATAAAATCAATTATAATTCCAAAATCAAAGTTCAATCATCGCAATTGAAGACCGCAATGACACGATCATTGTTCGGTAATATTTATAACGATTTGTATTATATACTGAAATAATGGTCATTATCTCTAGTTTATTATATTAAAGAACAGAGTTACCGATAACATTAAAAGTTTTTATGTTATAATTTTAGTCTGGGTATTTATTAAACACACATCGTATTATATATAAATTAACGAAAACAGCTATAAAATCAAATCAAAATTCAGTTAATTTATTTGTAATATTCAATAATTATGATTAAATAATTGTACAATTTTTTTTTATAACCGAAAAAATTGTATAATTTAATATGTAAAAAATGTTTTTTTTTTTTTTACACACCAATAAAAAAAAAGTAATATGAACAATATTTACAACACACATTACCATTAAACACCTCAATATTAATGATAGGTATATAAATTCAACGAAAAATACTCGTGAATTCCGCCCGCCACTAGATAATCTTATTTTATATACGTGTATAAAAGGTTCATTTAACTTTTCCACTCTGGCTTAGGTATAATAATAATATATCGATTTACTTTTGCTTAAACTTAGTTTTTGCTAACTTCTAAAACTGTTACAGCGAATATATTATTATTATTCTATATGTAGAAGATATATGGTTATCAGATAATCTGCTATAATTGTAATTGCGAATACTCGTAGACAAATTAAAAAGTACCTATACCTATATATATTTTAAATTATATTAACTACGTTCATTATAAATAGATAATAATATTATACATCATGTTAATTATCTAAACTAAACAGAATATAATTTTATAATTATATTAATATTATGTAGTACCTGCATACAAAATATAATTACTATATTATAATACGTGTGTTGCACTAAGTCTATATACATTAATATGTGACAATTAATTCTATTAATTTCTTCAAATTTTGAACATTCGTATTGAAAATTTATTATAATATGAACTTTAATTTTAATCTGCTATAAATTGTATACTGTTTTGTTCGATCGATTCATTATCGTTCATTATAATATACAAGTATATATATATATTTTTTTTTTTTTTTTTTTTGGTACAGATCGTTTATAAAAATGAAAAACCAATATTATATTATTGTGGCTTACGATAAATTCTAAAATACTCGTGTATCTAAGTATCTGAAAAGAAATAAATAATGTACAAGCGTAGTCGCGTAGAACAGATAAACGTGTTTTTGAATACTAATAAATACCGCAGTTCGTTGTGAAACAACTTGTATTGGAAAATAATAATATATATATATATATAAATAAAAATATGAAAATCCCCGATGTTTGACGATATCTTATGTAATATTTCTGTTATGCAATTTCTATTTACCGATTCAAGTACATCATACGTATATTATCGGGGTATGCCATAAACTGTGACGTTCTGGTTTGCGAGTCGTGAATCGTGCATTGTAAATCATCATACAACTTGTTCACCACTATCGTTCATCTAGAGAAATAATTTTTTTTTCCGTTCTCCTCCGTGATTTGAAGTCATATTATGTATTAAAATATAAAATATTTATCCTGTATATGTTTTTTATTTATTATGATAAACTCATATATACGATAGATATTATCGATACATCAATAGTTTGCACATTTGTCAAGAAATTATTATTATAATTATAAGTAATATTAATTTCCGTGGAAATAAAAATAAATATATTGATATTAAAATTCATATAAAGAAGTTTATTGGGTAATCCCAATCAACGTTTCTCGATCATTGTGTACGAAAAAATATTATATTTTTTTAATTATAATTTGTATTTTATTGATAATTCTGAAGCAACTAAACTTAAACAAACTAAAAAATTAACAAACTAAATTTACTAAAACTTTGGTACAAAAAAAATCTTTAACCATATCCCTTGCCGAAATCGGTATATTTTATACTAAAGTGTTTCTGTATTTGACGTATCTAATTAAGTTTCACGGTTTATAATCCCCTTGTATGCTAAATTATCCAAGCTAATTGTTTTATTTAATACAATTTATTATCTTGAGTCAATTCTCATAATATATGCTATAAAATATATATAATAATTATATTATAATATACACACACATTGAACACACCACTATATATTATATACGATACTAAATAGTATTAATATTAAATATGAATTTGTTTACTTATGACAATAAAATCCAATCGTATTCGCCTAAAATATATTATAATAGTTTATAATTTATATTATTTATTATAACTATGTGTGATTCAATATTTTACAAGTATACTATAAAATAATTTTATACATTGAAAACAATATGAAAATAAAAAAAATATTAATAATATTATAACAGACAAGTTAGGTTTATGTGTCTAAACAAATTTTAAGATCTTAGAATTCCAACTTATTCCAAGATATATAATTTTAGTAAATTGTTATTGATTAATAATATTTAAATACTTCAAATAAGTTGTAAATAAATAATTGTGAACTATAATTAATAAAAGGGTTCTTTAAGTTTTCATAAACTACACAGTATATTATATAGCTATGTATATTGTTCGTAAAATTAAACTATTACTCGTTTTATCCGACTAAAACCATACTTAACATACAAGTAAAACACTTTATTAGTAACATTCTTTATTTAAAATTGAACATAATAATACATAGAAATTATTAAAAGTACACTTTTATATTCATTTATAATATTTCCAATAAAATATTGTCTTTAAAATTTTATACTATCTATAAGTATAATATATATATATTTTTTTATATAGTATAATTTTATACTATATAAAAAAAATTATGAAACCAAAGATGTAACTATTTATAACTAAAAAATGTTTTTTAAAGTTTTTAAATTATTATCCACAAATTATGTAATGATTATACATTTAAAAATCCTAATAACATGTTTATTTAATAATTAATCAAATACTTATTACAGTTTTGTAATACTAGTAGTACTAGTGCATCTTCAGAATATTAATTAATTAAGTTTACCGGAAATAGAATAACGTGCTTATTATCCATTGTTACGATACTAATCCGTATATAAATTTATATAATTACAAAAAACATAAAATATTTTAATATTTGTAATTTATTCCAATTTGGGCAAATAATAAATTTCAAATGAAACATTTTATAATCATTACGTTATTATATTTAAGAATTGTTTTATATTATAAATCTATTCATGATATTCAAAATTAGTATTATCAAAAGTTTTAAACATTTTATGAATAATCCAACAAATCCAATAAAATGAATAATTTCAGTTATTAATTATAAATATATAACACATATTTCTAAATCGTATTGTACTAAATAATTTAAATATTAAATTACAAACTATAAATTTAAATTTTTATAATAATTTAAATTGATGAATATGTTTAAATTAATTAATGTTACAGAAAGTAACAAAAACATTGTAAATATTTAAAGATATTTTTTAAGAAAATACATTTACACTTGAGTTTATCAAACGATAAGTTTAAAATACTTTATTTTTTTTAAAAAAATATTACTTAATAGATAAAGCTTCTGTTTTAATAAACTCTGTAGTAAATTATAACCCTTTATTCAAAATCTAAAATAAATTCATTATTGTGTAGTTAAATAAAATCAAGAATAATTTTCTTTTTAATTAATTATCGATAATATGCATACGTTATGTTTGTTTTAAAAATACTATTCAAATTGCATATATCTTAAATTATTTTTAATTATAATTATTTTGGGTAATACATTTAACAATTATTTTTTTTTTTTTGTATATGTAGTTGACCAAAACACATATGTCCAAAATATTTCTATGTGGTCTTACCTTTAAATAATATAACCTCTATATAAACAATTTCTGAATGATGGTATAAATGAAACTTATAATATATGTATAAAAAACCTATTAAGCATAAATATAAACCGCGATTTTTTTGATTTTTTTTTTAAACAACGTTATCATCCCTTTTGACTTACAATGACACCTATATTCACCCATAAAGTCTAATCTTCGCACACAATAATCGAATTCTTCTCCGTAATGCTTCCATTGTCTTTTAGCCATATAGTTTTCAGAATTTTCCAACGCGTGTGTAAATAAAAATTAATAATGGTTTATCTCACCACGGCCACCGAGCACCCGTAATGGCAAAACTTTTTTCTCTCCTTCTTCATTTAATTCTCTGAGCACCGGTTTTCCTTTTGGTATTACTTAGAAAATGGTAGAGGGATGAAATTAAATAAATTCGAAGGACGGTGAACAACATGGCCAACTTTACTATTTCTAGTCGAAAACACTGAACAGTAATACATTGTACGACACATATTACGATCCCGTGGAACGGTGATAATTCCAAAATCGAATTAATCCGCATAGCCTTTATAACAACTATAAAAAATAATAGAATGTTTTTTATTTAAACAAAGATTTATTTCAAAATTAAATAAATCTACGACTACAATGTTCACTCATTTCTTTCCCTCCACCAAAATTATCATTATTTTTATCGTTTACTTTCATAATACCTATATTCATATTACTTTACAAGTATTTAGAAGGTACTTTGAACAATTTTAAAATATTTCATTATTTATTTTAAAGATTTTTATTATACATTTATAATAGTGTATATAATTTTTAAGGCCTGCTGTCAATGATAATAAAATTAAAAATTAACTATTAAATCGATAATATATTTTAATATTCATGAACAAAAATTTTAAATAAAAAACAATTCAATGTATACCAATAAAAATCTAAATTTAAATATTATGGTAACAAATTTTAAAAGATAACTTAAAATAGATTACCATTTAAACTTCCCGTAACTTATTGAAGACAAAAATACATTTTGCCCAAAAAATCTTGGCAAGCATTTCAAGATATCTTTTTCGGAAATAATGCTATAAACAAATGAAATTAATAGTTAAGATAATGCAGTATACATATAAATCCAGCTGACGTAACAGCCCTTTGGGTCTAATTGACCTTTCTATACATTTATAAAATTAAAATTAAATTTATATAACTTTAAATTTTTAAATGGTTATCCAAATCAGATTTTAGAACGATTCTCAGAAGAACTGAAAAAATAATTGATGTTATTAAAAATATATATTTTAAAATAAATCAATATACGCTGTATCCCGGATCTGTTTACTAATTCTAATATCTCCGCAAAAAATTTAAATTTTTATTCCTTTTTTTAAAAAACAAAATATTATTTGAGCAATAGGCTATAAATAACTTCTACTATTGTTAACTAAAATATAAATTAACCATAGTTTATCATACAAAATTATATACTACACTTTTATAACAAAATACAGATATTGAACGCCGTATTTATGTATATTAATTTTTTTAGAATTAAAAACTCTAATATAGTAATATAAAATTCATCAATTCGTTAGACTTTTATTTAAACTTTTACACAGTTTTTACATTTGTAAAAAATAATGAAATGGCACGTAAAAAACAAATGTTAAATCCTCTCTGTGATCAGTACTTTCTTACATAATACATATTATTAGTTTAAGAGAAGATAGATGTCTATATGCCGGAAAACTTGGCACGTAAAAACGTGATCTCGCCTCAAACACACCTTATCGATAATTCAACTACGCTATCTAATTTTTAACAACTATTGGTTTATTCATTTCATTCTTTATCAAGTCGAAATTCGTAGTTAAATTCTTAAATGAAAATGTTGCTATAAAAAAAAAAAAACATTGTAAATTTATGCACCAAATAAATTTCATCATAATTAACTTATCGTTTAAAGACCAATCGAAGGAAATTTAATACTATTATCAATAAATATTAAATAGTACTCATAATATTATTCCAAGTATGCTATTTAGAATAAATAACAATCCAAAGTTACAAACTTTAGTCCCATTGACATGAATGTAGCTAAATTGCCTATACAAAACGCCGTGTTACATTTCAACACCATGACCATTGATCATAATATTATTATAATGTAATATAATAATAATTATACTCGACACTCGTAATATAATTCATGTTAATTATTATTAAACGTATAATATATTTTAATGAAAATTAGTATTTATAAAAAAAAAAAAATAATAATAGTAAATATATAAAACCTATAATTATTATTTATAAACATATAGACATTTAAATTTTTTTAATTATTAATTAATAACGATAATAATATTGTTAATAAAATACACTATTTTAGTTATCAATGTAATTTAAAAGTACAAAACTATAAAATAGGTATAAACAGGTTTTAAAACAAAAGTTAAATTATATAATTTATAAAAATAGTACAAGTTTGGTATATGGTGCATAGGTAATAGATAACTGAACTATTGTAAATGTTCAACGCATTATGTACTTTTTTATACAATTCAATGCAGGGAAATTAATAAACATAATTGTTTTGCTATATTTACTATAAAGATAAAATAAAATACACCCTTTCAAAACCGTCTATTGACAATAAATATTTTATCTACATTTTTATTACCGATTTTAAGTAAGACTGTTCGAAACGACCAAATACCACATTCTCAATAAATTCTTAAATGGTAAAACGACATCGAAAAAATCGAAATCTAAAGAATAGTCGAGTAAATGGCTGGAAAAAAAATCTCAGGCCTTATTGTTTATCCTAGGCTGCTTATATTCGAGTGTGTTTGCAGACTCGACCTCTTTGAAATAACATACACATGTAAATGGTAAGCGAAATTCCAGTCCGATACAAATAGTCGTCGGCTTTAAATTATACCTCCTCATAACTTTACTACCACCAAAATCAGACAGAACAACGCATACAAAATATTTGGTTCGTAAGAATTCGGTGTTTACGGGTCAAGGAGCAGCCGTTGTGATTTATCACATTAGTTCGTTTAAAATACACGTCCTAGTCACAGAAATAATAATAATAATATCGTGTACAATCAGAACGTTAAACATTAAATCTCGTGCAAAGTTTCTTTTAAAAATAAAATATGTGAAATAGCGTACATCATACATTCCAAGAACCGAAATATACGTGTTTTGCACCCGCCCAATTCCGACACTTTACATACTTAATGTACATTATAAATAAAAGCAATAATAAAAATCATTAAAAAAAACTTTTCGGCGCGAACCATTGACTCTCATAGTAAAAACAATTGTTGAAACTTTTTAAACAGTTGTAACCTACCCTATACACGTTGTTCTACAGCATTATATTGTATGATATTTCCCTCAGTTGATTTTCACGAACCAAAGTATACTCGTATATTATAATATGCATACTAAAATAATATTTCAAAAAAAATAAAATATAGATCAATTTCAATACCAGATCAATAAATAATATTCTATACACATATGGCTGACAGAATGAGCGATAAAAACGACTAGCGATAACAATTTATATATTTTTGGAGAAATTGATAGTTTCTTTTTCTCTTGAATTTCATCTTTTCACGGATATTTATGACAACCCATAGTTTATAAAAAAAAAACAAAATTATAATATTATGTTTACGTCTATTCAAATACCATTTTAATTTAATCTAATTAATTACCTAAATTCATTTTAAGTGTATATTTTTAGATAATCTAAAATATATTTAAATAAGTTTAGACAAATAACACAGTGTGCACACATAATGTTAAACAAATATGTATTCTTAAATGATCATTAAGTTCGTACGCACGTTACGCAATACGCAAATGAATACCCTTATAAGCAATATATCGCTTAATGCTATATGATGATTCTTAAACTATATATTTTTATGGAAGTTACTAGAGATAATTTAAGTAATTCAAGGAAAATAAAAAAATAAAGATATATTAAAACGTATATAAACTTACATCATAAACTGTCAGGTATGATACTATATAATAACAATAAGTGGTAAGTAAACTGTAACATATTTCCCTTATTTTAAAAGGAATAAAATTGTCTCCAAATGATATGAATAAAAATAATATAAATCAAGAGCGACTTAATATAAATTATTTTAAAAAAATGAAATACAAAATATTACATTATAGTTTTATAAAAATATAAAACAAACATTTTTACAATATATATCATTTACGTAAACAGTGATAGAACACCGTAACAATTTTCACGAGGACATTTATTTTGATGTCAAGTGCTTAAACAACTTGACTACGCCTCCTTTTAAACACTTTATATCCACGTAATTGTAATGAATAGGGAAGCATATGATCAATTAAGATTTAAAATACCTTTCGGCTTGTTTGTTTAAAGTATATTATATTTAAAAATGTATGAGAAAAAATTAATTTTAATTTTCAAATTACCAATATAATTTATATAACAAACAATTCAATTTATATAACCAATACGTGAATAAAATATTAACGACAGAAAATTGAACATATTAGCAAATTATGACTTATAATTAAAAAGGAAAAAAATACTACATATTATAATACCTATCTATAATATAAATTAATTCAACGAAATTGCATGTGAATAATTAATATTTAATGTAAATAAGTAATGACACGTTCAAATAATTATGTCAAATACTTGAATTGTATTTCTTCCTTTTCAAACGAAAACATAATTTAATTATTCAGGTTTGACGCTCGATTGAGTAGGAAATATATTATATATATATACATATAAATTTACCTCATAATTAATAAGTTGTATTAATTAACTCTATTAAAAATTAATCTAACAAAATAATGTTAAGTAAAGTCTTATTTTATTATCAATTTAAAATCTTATATAATATTAAATGTAAAATTAAATATAATATTCATTAAAAGGCATATTAATTTTAATTTTTAACCCTGTAAAATATTTTAATTTAAAATAATTTTATCAATAAATTATTAGTACTCAATCGAGCATTAAACCTTAATAATTAAAATATATTTTCGTTTCAAAAGGAGGAAATAAAATTCAAGTATTTTGACATTATTATCTGAATGTATCATTACTTACTTATATTTAATATTATTTATTCACATGCAATTCCGTTGAATTAATTAATGTAATAAATATTATAATATTTAAGTATTTTATTCCTTTTTAACTATTTATGTCATAATTCATCTGATATATACAATTTTTCCCTCAGTAAATTTTCGATAATTATTGGGTCACTATCAATCGATTTGTTTAAGTTGTATGTAAAATATACAATTGTGAATACGTCAGTATCAAGACCAATTTGATATCGAACAGGCTATTCATGCGAACTATTTTCATTGATCCCCATTTTACACACAATTAGCGATTTTCCGATCCGCAATTAAATAGTTGGTCGAAAGCTTTACTGTGTATACCGCGTATTCGTCTCTGTCCCACTAAGATCCCTGACGCGTATTACTGCCGATAATTTCACTTCCGTCTCGTCGAGTTCGTATACGGAAAACGTTCGATCTTTTTCTTTATTTACCCTCGTTTCTGGTTTAAAACATAATCATAGTGCATTGTTCTACCAAAATAATGTCAACGATAATACTGTCTCATAATTATATTTCACTGTTATCGAACAAAAACAAATTATCCGTAATCTTGTTTATTATTATAGTATAATATCCATATAGGAAACACCGCGCTTCTGACTTTTAATTCATTTAGTTTCATCTCCGTTTTACAAAACATATTTCAGAGTATAGTCGTCTAACAATATTATGGTATCTAAGTTCCAGCTGTATCAGTAAATACGAAATGTGCAAAAATCAAAATAAACTACGTAATAACTCCATTATTATTTAAATGTTTTATATATATACAAATATACTAGAATATAAACTATATAAACAAGCAAGAGTGATTATTTTTTTGATAAAAATTATGTGACATGAGGTCGGCAAAAAAACCATAAAACGCACTTTAGCATGCCTCATATATATGTATATATATCATACTATATAATATGATTTAATTAACGTCCACGCTATACATTACAACGGTCGTAATTGTACCAAAACAATTTTTTAATTATCAGTCATAAATACCGTAAGTACCACAATAATATCAACTTATAATCATGTTAAATAAATTGGGTAATAATATGGTCTAAATAAATCCTAAATCCTTTTTCTAATCATGGCTGTAGCGATTATACCTAACGTTCGAGAATGAAAAGACACAACTATACCACCCCGATAAAAAAAAAATTATACTCAAAACGTACAAAATTATATAATTATTCACAAAATTTTCTTTTCTTTTCAGTGGTGTTGAAACAGATCTTTAGATTACTGATTGACATCATTCTAACCTTACCTAACTTAACAATAATCTTTCCTAAGATTTTAATTAAAAAATAATATTATAATAAATTGATGATAATAACATAGGGAGACACCTATCATTAACTTGCTCCCATTCCCCTTCCAAAATATCAACTACTGTGATTCAATACAATTGACACTACTTGGATTTTATTGAATATAAGAAAATCGAAATAATATAAAAATCATCGTAAATACCGAAAATATCGAATATAAAATATATTATGACACTAATTCAATGACCGATATTATGAAAATATTGTCTTAAAATGATGTCTTAGATTGTTACACCAAGTTATACATTTTGATAGCATAGTAAAAAATATTGCACAAACAATTGATTTCGAGAAGAATAAAAAATATGTAAACGTGGTTAAGATGTTAAAAAATACACCAATTACTAAATTGTGTGATAAACTAATAACATATAGACGAGTATGATTGTGCCGTTACGGTCTATATTATAACTCTGATTAATGAATCGTCTACGAGAGAGTAAGAAATAACCCATAACCCGAATTCTGTCAAATAAACCGACGGTACTATCGCAGAAATCTAAATGAAATTGTAAAGGTGATAATTATACGGGGGGATAATTCTGTCACGTGGTACATAAAATAATTTGATTTTTTTTTTTTTTTTGTCTAGTTTATTGTAAAATAAATTAAAGTACCTAATGTTTATAAATTGATGAATTTCCTTTCTAGAAAAAGACATACGTATCTCTATGAATTTACGAGATATCGTATTCACTAATATGTAAGATTCGACCGTTATCGGGGTAGATAATACGCAATTATTACTATTATGATTTATAACCGACTCACATGTCATCGAAAAATGGAAGAGCTGCTGCGGTGACTTCAAACTTCAAACGCGCTATGGACCGAAAATATATGTTTACAATTTATTTATTTATGTGTACGATATATTATGATATAAAAACGGATAAAAGTGTCGGAAAAAACAAACACGAAAATATCAATAATACCGCAAACGGAAAACGACAAACCGTGGTAAAAACGTTTGATGACCACGACGGGCCGCCGGCAAAGTTGGAGATTGATGCGGACGCGGTGACGGCGAACGGAAAGGTCGGTCGCGGCGGCGTGTAGCGGGAACACCGAAAGCGGACGCACGGGACGGCACTTTGTACACGTCGGACCGTACGCGACACACGCGTTGACACGGCGGCGGAATGCGACGCGAAAGCACGAGAGCACGATACACGACTGGAGACGCGACGGACCGGCCGCCGGCGTAAGTACGCGACTAACTGTCACTACGCGTTTGTGTGTGTGTGGTGGCTGCGGCCGCGGCGGTAGCGCATGGCAAGTGGCCGCCCGTATCGACCCCCATCGATTCTGCACGGCACAGGACGACCGCCGCCGCCGCCGCCGCCGCCAGAAACACCGCCGCGGCAAAAGCCAAGCCGCATCCGACGGACCGCATCTTTGCGCTGACGGACGACCGCAACAGATTTCAGACGGTCGCCGCCGTCGGACCGGACGCGACTAGTCCGGCGGATCGCTGTTTATTTTTATTTTTTCTGGCCCGCATAAATAATTATAATAGGGGCGATCGGCCCCCATCCCCCTACACCGGATTATTATAATTTTTACGTATTTTTTTTTTTTAATATTTAACTATTTAGAAACGACACAATAAATTATAATCGTAAAGATAAAGTAACAAATTTAAGAAATATATTAATCGTTTTATCGCTTCCTTGTTTTCGATAAATTAGGTATGCAATAATTTTTTGTACAACATATTATATTGATTTGCTCCACCCCCTATTTTACATCATAGATACGACTGAACCCTATATATATATATATATACATAGAATATAATAACGAAATATGTTAATTTGATTTATTTTAAAGTAAAATAAAATTCAACAACGCCGTAATTGGCAAAATCGGTTAAGATCCTGCAAATATTTTCAAACATTCGAATAGACACTTTCAGCACACATTATAATAATATCTACGCCTTACCACTTAGTCGTAAAGTATACGGCTCAGTAAAATATTACTCAAAAAGCTTTTGAAATTCGTTATTTCCCCCTCCCCCTTCTGTAAAGAATAAACACATTTCCAAATTTGAATAAAATTTTCTAAAATGATTACTTCTAAATTAAAATTTTTCGTAGGTTTGAATTATTTTCAAACTATTTGATTTATGTACGTACCTATTAAAAAATATATCATTGCTATAATACGAGTATGTATATCAAATATCTTTAATTTTTATTATTAAACAACTAATTTGAAAAGTCATAAAAATTGAAGCAGTGAACGTTCTTTTGCGCACAATATTTTTTTTCGTCATATTATTTATAGAAATTCATATAACATACCTAGTAAGATACCACAAGGGTCTTGTGCTTATTATTTCCACGTAATATGTGTTTGCAATTTACCTACCTACGAATTTACTATTCCTGACGATGGTTATAAGATAATCATTAGCATATACAGTATTTTAGAACTGTGGATTAACCACCATTAATAAGCATAAACTAACAATAGTACACATAGACTCGGATTGGCCTGGAAAGTTACCGAGAAAATCTCGTTGGGCCGGTAAAAAAATACATAAAAAATGTGTTGAAAATAATATATTAATGTTGCACCCCAATTGTATTAAAATTCAAAATAAAAATGTGAGGAAAGCAGGATGAAATAAAAAATTTTAAACTTAAATTGAGGTAAAAAATGATACGAGCCAAACAATTTTAACTACAATATAATTTGTGTTTGCCTAATTGGGATTAAGTCAATAAAATCCTAAAAGTTTGACAAATTATCGTTACTAAAAAAAATTCTGATAACATTTTACGAAGAGACCTGGACGAAATGACGTTTCTTGATTTTGGTTAAGATGAAAATTTGTTAACTATATAAAAATGTAAGCTAAAAAATTTTAATTATTGTGATCGGAAATATATTTGCGAGAAGATCAGTACTAAATATTGTTTGTCTGATTTGGGTTAAAAGTAAGAATTCCTACGAGCCTGCAAAGCGAAACATGTTCATAAAATATATAGTAGTTTTACTTAAGTATATTTACAAAAGCTAAGAGTGACCGTAATGCAGCTTACAGTAGGAAATATAAGAATTGTCTTTAAATATTTGTGTTATAACAATGTGAAAATGTGTTTTCTCAATCAAATGTTCGATATACATAATAACAATACAACGAAATAATATTTCGAAGAATTTATATTTTATTTTAAATAAAAAGCATTTATTATTCAGTCATAATATTATATTATACTGTAATAATACTATCATACTAATAATGTGAATACAATTCCATTGAAATTTACAATACTAGTTTAATCATGTAGCTATTGTTTGTTCTTCGTTCGCTTTGTTACGGATATATTATAAAGAGTAAGGATATTGTTATGCACGTTTCTTAATGATTATTTCATATATACGAGTACACACACATAATAATAATGATGTATTATATTAATTATAATATTTATTTAATATTTCGTTAATAATTATAAAACGCAAACAATTTTAATAATTAATCATTTTCGCAGTAACAAAATCATTTAATAAATTATAATAAAATCAAACGATTGATATGTACATCAAATTGGTACCCTCATTTTATAGCATAATCATAAAAACTATAAAATTATTTTAAAACAGCAACGATGTGGTCATGTTTCAGCGCACGATCGTTCAGTTTCGACTTCCAAATAACCACAGACATTTTATGCGTGGTGGTACATGCACTTTAGAGCAATCTGGCTACACTTACCTAAAAAAACCCAATCGTTTTATGAATTAAAACGTTATGTTCTAGTTAACCAAGAATCATCTTCGACCAGGGACGTCATTTCACATTTTTTCATGGGATACAAAACCAATATTGAAAATCTAAAATAATACCAAAGTCGATACTGGGTACCATTTTATTATTTATAGCATTAAAACCATACAACATATTAAGATGCATAAAAATAAAACTAAAGTAATAGATTTTCATGTAAACCAAATAATATAATTATTATTAGTAATGTATATATAAATATAATTTTATAAATATGTACTATAATAAAGGAAATCTTCTAGATTTTAATTTAGCTTAAACTATCTAGTGCATAAACTGCTTTATTTTCAGTTGCAATAACCATTAAATTACTTAACCTGTAATCTCCTATAGTTAAACGCAAATAATTTTTCACTCTTTTCAATATCAAAAAAAAGCGTTAATTGGAAGCTGTACTAACACGTAGTGTTAAAATTATTATTTGTATTAAAATCACAAATCCCCGATGTAAGGTTTTCCATATTCTAGCGAAACTTTTAAAAAATAGAGGGGATGTGGTGTGTAGATGTAGTATGTCTACAGCTAAATACATCACCGATTTGTTTTAAATTAATGGAAAAAATTCAAAAAAACAATACTTTGAATTTTTGCTTCAAATATAATATATTTACCGATAAAAAAAAAATACATTTTATATCTCTATTAATATTTTATATCAACAGAAAATTATGATAATTATTTCGGTATTACTAAACCTCTACCTACTATCTAACATTCTTCTTTACGCGAGATTTTCACTTTATATTTATTACATAATCGAATTATTTTACTGCTAATTATTATTTATGAACGAAACTTTTCCAACAGTATCCTCAAACTTTTGCTATTATTATACCTCATCCCTACAATATAAAATTGAGCGATTAATGAAATTGATAGGACAAGTTTTAGAATTTGCAAAATAGTTTTATAAATTATTTAAATATTTAATACCATATTCGCATTACATATAGATCTAATATATGTATTTTAATAAACATATAATAATGTCAACATTTTAACAATAAGGTTTTATTATTAACAGGCAACAAGTAATATGTATATTTTCAGTATTTACATACCTACCTGTATCCCAAAAAATTATATTCATGTACAAATACTAAAAACGAAAGTATACACATAATACGAGTACATCATTGAAACAGCATGCATACAAAATATATAATATATAATTAACAACATTTCATCATATTTTCCCTACCTGGATTAGAACCAATCACATATTGCATGTCAAAGGGTCAAAAATAATTCTTGGTTATTTAGAACAAAATAAAATAATATAAACTTTATAATTATAGTTTGTACGGGCTACGGAACCACGGACACATAATTAAATACCTGTTAGCATTTTAATAGTGACATTAACATTAAATTAAGTAGTGAACCAAAGATAATTTATCAGTTAATGAGTAATATTATCAGATTATAAACTAATTAACTAAAATTGTCTATGTATAAAAAAAAGTAAAATAAATAAAGTTTTCAAAAACTATTACTTATAGACCGGAAATATATGTATGTATACGTCTTATTGTCTTGAACCTAGAAAATCTGTAACGAAAAGTTTTAAAATACCTAGTTTAACTTTTGAAAATTAATCCTTGACTGCGTCAAAACTTTTAAGCAAAATAAATAATTTAATGGAGTTTAATCCATTTAAAAACATTTCGACTGACATCTATCTTCGAGGATATTACAGAGTATTAGAGTGTAAAATCTTCATAAGTACAATACTATCTGTTCAATGTCGAAATTGTATTAATGATTATTATATTACCTAAATACTTACACATATGTTGTACAATATGTACTTTTTATTAAAAATATATAAAATCATTACAACTTTACATTATAGAAACCAATATAAATTCGTAAAATAAATGATTTGTAAATTGAAACATGTAAAACATGAAACTTAAATAGTAAACTGTTTAAAACAGTACGACAAATAATAAAAACATATATAATGTGATAATATAATAAGTATAAGTTTAAAAAATAACATACTTAATTAATAGTATATTAAAGTACAGACAAAATAATTTAATTTAAATAAAAAAGACCGGTAATTTTTATATGTTTCTTTAGACGTAAATGATTACAACATGATGTGGTAAAATATTATTATCAATTATTATTGTCAGAAGCTTATTTATGGGAAGGTCGTTTTTGTTTAAATTAACCCCCCCCCCCCCCAAACCAAAAAATTAATAAATATTTTTTGATTATTTTTTTTATATAAAAAACGTTTTTATTTAAAAATAAACTCCCTCTCATTATAAATTCCTTAACACTTCTCTGATTGTTATACTCGATCCTCAATGTATTCAAGTATAGTCTATGTGGAATTATTGGGCAGTATCAGATCAAACCTAATCCTAAAGGCTAATAATAATCCAAATTCAAAGTTTAAAGTTGTTAAAAATGGTATATAATTAAAATTCTTAGATACATAAATCTTCATAATAGCCTATGATCTTGATAAAGGAGGTGAAAAACGTGTAAGGTATACTCATATAATTATTTTATAAAACCAAAGACTTCATGAAACTCTACCAAAACTCAACAGGCAAAGTGAGTAATTAAAACTATACAATGCAGGATAAAAATCTCTCGTCAAAACAGAGGACCACTACAACATGAATTATTAAATTATTTATAGATTTGTTTCATATTATGTTTGTTATGTATAAAAAAGCTTTTTCAGGCGTAAAACTCAACTAAATGAGAAAAACAAGATAAAATAAACAAGAAATAAGTGTTTTTAAGTAAATATAAATTTTACTTAAGTAATTACCCACATTACAATTTTAATGTAAATTTACATATAATATTTATATTGCTGTAGGTAACAATATTATAATACCTATAATCAAACTAGGTAGACACTAACTATACAGTTATCTTAGTTTTCCTGCATTTGGAAATACATATTTATTTATTTATTTTTATATTATATATATATTCATAATTTTTAAATACAAAGTAAATATTATAAAATATGTAACATTTACTCCAACAAAAAAAATAATTAAAACAATTAGTAACTATTAAATCTAACTGAATGTTACAAATTATGTGACGTTTTTTTCATATGTATTAAATAAAATGTATATAATATAGCCTATATTTATTATTAACCCTTAAGCATTCGCGTGGTGGTCTAAATAACTCCATAAAAAACGAAATTGAAATTTTTGTAATAATTTACATAATTTAAATGTACAAATAATTATAAATCATTTTTTTTCTTTTTAATTTTTAAAAATATATCCATTTTCACTTATCGTATGGTAATATAAAAAATATAAAAAATAATATATAAAAAAAAGGTCAAATGGACCCCACGCTACTATGAATGTTAAAAGAAGGCGCGTGCCTGCTTAAATGTTAATATCGTTGTATTACGTTAATTTGATATGCTAAATAGACTAAATATTATTTAGCCTTCTTTTTAAATAATTTATGTTTTAAAAATTACTTTTCGAAAAGGAATAATTAGAATAAAAAAAAATGAATTAAAAGAATAATTATTAATTTGAAATTTTATTGAGAGGTTAATACCAATGTTGCCATATTGGTAACTTGAAACGTATTAAGAATAAAATTATTTTCAAATTTAAACAAAAAAATTAATTTTTTGTCATGAGTTGAATAGGTAAATACCTATATTGAAAATCGATTGAACTGTTAACACTATATGAACGAAATGATAAATCAGGCGTTTAGATTAACCTTCCCCGAAGTTTCGTTAATTTTGACGGAAATAAATTTGTTTTAAGAATGTTCGAAATTGAGTTTAGAAAGTCACGAGTGAAAAAAAAACTTTGAACTTGTCTTATTTTCCAACATACAATACTATACGAAGTTCAATATTATGTGTTCTTCCGGGAAAAAATATCACAAGAAAACTTGAATTACGAAGTTCATACATGGTCTTTTAGTTATCATTCACATAACTATTAACTATATGCATATTTCATAACATCATGTTATAGGGTAGACACGTGCAATTCATAAAATAAAATATTATCTTACTGAAATTATTATACGAATGAATTGCCAATTGGTAAGGTTTTATCCTATGGACAACAAAATTGATAGACACTTCCCATTATATTTTCTATTATTACTCCAATAATATTTTATCATACAAATTCACACAAATAACGTACATAATATTGATTTAATTTGTATTCTAAATTTCCGGATGAAAGCGAGATGAGTAGTTTGAAATACATTCATAAGTTTTTACATGAATATCAATCCAAACAAAAATATAACAACAAATATTTTAACGCTGCCTATATTTCAGATAATAATACTTATGTCACTAGAGATAATATTAAATATTATAACTGATATACAATATATAATATAAATTAATGTTTCTTCGTCTTTGATAATTAAATTAATTAAATTTAAAGATATTAAATATTTAAAATTTGATTATAAGAAAAACAAATAATGACTATCAAAGACTTTAACTTAATTCAATTTGGAAAAATGGTATGAATATTATATAACAAAAAAGTTAAATATAATAAATAATAATATTATAAATGTTATAAAAAAAACAAAAGTATAATAAAAACTAATTAAATTTAATACCTAATATAATGTTGTTTAAACTATATACATGAACAAGTAACTATAAGTAACTCCATTTTTTTAATAAAATAAAATAAAAATATAATGAATATGTTCTCATTTAGGTCATAAATAATTATTTTTAAATTCAGATTTTTAATTATTTTCAATGACTAATAACTATACCAAATTTGATAGTAAATTTGGCGCACAAGACACGCTGAACAGCACACGAAGTACGCAGTGTTTAGACAAATTTAGCCCCGAGCATGCGTTCGATTTCAAATATAACGCACGCATAAATATATGCGTCTAGTATAGTCTGGACCTACCTTAAGATGTAACACATTTTGCCAATCGTATAGTTTTAAAATATTTATTGAAAATATATTTATATAGACTATAGCGGTCGGACAATGTGTAAGTAACCTGCGTATAACAATATGATTACAATGTTCGTATAATCGCCATTGAATGAGTGGTTTGGTTTGGACGTGTGGTGCGGTATAATTGCACGTGTACGTTTGAACATTTCAATATTAGCCATAAAAACCACTTAGTTAGAAGTAACGAGTACAATATATAGGCTAGGTACATACTCGGGTTCTCTACAATCGATTTAGAACTCGAAACTGAGACATTGTCTATTTGTCTCACACACAAGCAATTCAGTGCTTACTTATGAATTCTCCGATTGACACAGTTCAACAGTCAAAATTCATTATAAGACAAGTATGACTTGGTATGACTTTCATTTATTTAAATAAAGCAATAGATTGTTATAGAAAAATAATTGGGGAAAAAACAATTAAATTATAATACCTACGTATATATAAATTATATTATGAAGACCAATGGCGGTAGGAATGGAGTTTCCATGAAGCAGCTGTTTCATACTAAAAAAACGATAGTATATAATTAATGGTACTATAATTGAAGATAATAGTCTTATATACTTCCAAGTACGAAATATCTAGAGAAAAAATATCCATTTAAGTAATATACTTACGTATATGGTATATCCAAAGACAATTAAAATATTAATTTATTATAAAAGTAGACATAACATTTTATATAATACCGTATTAGATAGATACCATTGATGAAATTAAGCGTTTTTTTGTATTTATATTATTATAATTATTAAATAACATTTGTTAATTTTGAAAATCTAGTATTTACTTAGATTAGAATGTACAAAATCAATATGCAAATATGAAATTTTCTAAATATTATATTATATATAAAAGATGTACTTACAGCAGTGCTCATACGGGTTACTAAGTACTGCAGTGGCATGTGCTCTCTGAGGAGGTGGGTGTAAATTCATCCAAGAACTTCGAACTTTGTAAATTAAAAATTGTAATAAATTATTTAAATTGTTATAGCACAAAGCTTTAATTTAAATCTAAACTAAATACAATATTAAGTAACTTTTTTTAAGATTACGATTTCCGTGAATTTTGCCAATTTTCAATTATTTTTTGGTAGTTTTTCTTCTCTTAAGGAAGACCTTACCCCAAAAAGTGTCTTAAAACATTAAAAAAACCATTATATTCTTCGCTTCGCTCAAAATTTCAAATATATATTGAAACAAATGTCGAAAAATGTATTATTTAAATTTTTATTTAACCTAGATAAGCTGGTACGTACATAGATGAGTGTTATTTTAGTCAACTGCATGTGCTCTCAAGAATTCTCTGTACGCCACTGCGTTCTTATATGCTTAGGCTAAGATATATCTACTATGTATCGTTTGTTTTTCATAAAATATTCTAAGTTTACATCTGCTTGTTCGTACTCTATCTCGACAATTTAAGAAAAAAATGATTTATTTTAACGTTGGCCTAAAATAACATATAATTATATAATATGCATCTAAAATATGTGTGTTATGCAACGATAATGATCAAAGATCTTTTCCGCGACGCTTCCGTTTGATCTCCCGTTTAGAATTCCACTATTATACGTATACACCAGTGGTTGACTTAGTTGTCTTACGTAGATATACGGTGTACCCCATTTTTCAAAAAAATATTTGATCTTATCTCTTCTAATTTATAGGAAATTATAAGATTTTCAAATTTTTAAAAACGCAAATTCTCAATATAAATTTTTACATACCTCTTCTATTTTTGTTTCCAATTCAATCTTCACTGGACTGAACGAGATGGCGGAAAAACTTGACAAAAAAACAGTAAACTATAATATGATTTACGTTTCACTACAAATCCTTCTAGATGTCTTATTTGTAAAGTATATTAATCTCTGTATATATAAGACACTACCAACGGCGGCGGTTCGTTTGATAAATTAATGCGGTGGTACCGAGTAACGTTTACGCGGCCGAAAACACATCGTTATAAAGATAAAAGCTGTAACGTAATTTTATCGGCGGTAGCAGTCTTATATTGTTATAATATACAGAACGCTCACGCTCTTCGTCACATATGATACTATATAATAATGTATAATTATAATTATGTTCTCGAAATGAATAATTAAATATTATTGTCGAAAATATGTTTTACATTATACAACTAACATTATACACACTATTTTAATTTTTATAACAAATTATTAATTATCTAACACCCAATTACATGAAATATTTATACCCAGGGCCTAACTATAAAGGGCCCAGGGCAAGGATGATTTCGGGGCCTCTGTCAATAATTGAACAATACGATCCTATAGGTAAATCTTGTGTGGATTCTTGGATGGATTACAATGAAATCTAACGAAAATTTATTGTACATAAACAATAAATAATTTTATACATCTAACATACTGTGTTTACAATTTTAATACAATTACTATTAACTGTACGCACTTTAAATGCGTTAAATCTGTGTTCCATGTTTTTGTGAATAAAATATTTTTTAAAAAAATGCTTTCATTTTCAATTTCAATTAGTCGATTATCTTGATTACAAATATTTAGTTGGAAACAATGAATGCAGAAGAATGTGATACTTATTTATCGATTAAATTGAATAAAGACCCTCGATTTGGGATATGATAAGTAGTCAGTACTCTAATAAAATAGTAAGATGAGCCCAATATTTTTTTTTTTTTTTTTTTTTTTTTTTTTTTTTTTTTTTTTTTTTTTTATGTCTACACCGCTGCCTTCTTTGATCATAATCCATCTAGGATGTCTATCTTCGACGAATTTTAAGACTCGACTAACACGAGTGAGATACTGAGGCTATACTGTGAACGCGTAAAATCAGTGCAAATGTGAACAGTCTCAATTATATTAACGCGAGTTTACCGCGTGTCAAACACTCTTCATGTGTACTAGCTCTTAGATGTCCACGTCTTGAATTTCACATAGTGATTTGTGCTGAATATCTATTAACATTCTATAAATAAATATAGTACATTGTATTTTCATACCTAGTATATGTATAATATAACTAAGAGTGTTGAATGTAGTTCCGAAAAACCCGTAACTTTTCACCAACATGTAATAATGTGTACTGATTACTATTTATATTTTCAAAACATTTTTGTTCTTTCTTAAAAATAAAACGAGAACCCAAATTGCAATTTTAAATTTTAAGCCTGAAGAGCCCCATATAGATTTGGGGGCTTGGGTCATATGCCTATAATGCCCCGCTTGAACCGCGGAACGGTAAGAAAACCGTCTTAGCTTCTTATCGATCAATCACATACTCTAATTATTCACATTACTCTAGTATCAATATAGCACCGTTAATACGGGGGGTTTAAAGAGTTCAAACCCCCTAGATTTAATCCTTTCACTTTTAACAACATGGAATATATACGTATTTTTACCATATTTCAAAGAATTTATTTTTAAATGTATTATTATTGTAGCTATAAATAGAGTATATATATATATATATATATACATATATATACTGTTATAATAAACTGTCTGTTATACTATTATATCGTATTATGATTTTAATATTTTTTCAATTAACTTAATGTAATCAAAAAGCCTTCCCCCAAATACAATTTCTGTCTACGGCACTGCACCCTACTACTTACCTATATATACCTGTACCTAAGTACTATATAGTCAGTCATGGGTTTATAGCGAATTAGCTTATTAGTTTATTTGATGAATTTAAGAATTAAATTAATGATCATTTGAATCACGCGCCGAACGTGAAATATTCTAATAAAAATATATTGCGTTGCAGTATTGCACAAAGAACGCTGTTTGAACGGTATAGAGGTACTTCAAGCAGACGCAATACACACATATTTTGCTAGGATGCTGTGTAATGTTAGGTTAAATTTACAGTCAATAGATATTAGATAACCATCTTTTACTAAATATAAAAAAAATTAAATTAAGGATTAACCTATCAATATCCATTTGGAAAATATCTTCTAGAAAATAAGTTGTAGAGACTACTCAAGTGTTAAGTTTCTATTTTTTTAATACGGTGGTTTTTAATGTCATTTTTAATATTTATAATACTTTATTTAATATTAAATGGCTAAATTTAGAACGTATTATATAAACATTTACTAAGCGACCGTATATTATAATATATTATAATATCATACTATAATAGCACTAAAACTAAACTGTATACATTTTTAACGTCTGACGAGTTAACTATATATATTATACTCGTATTTTATTTACATATATTGTTTTAATATAAATATTTACATCAAGTTTAAAGAATTTAACAAATGATGGGTCGTTCCAATAGTATGAGCAACGCAGATGAATCGGTGAAAGTGTAAATTTTCGTGTCGAAAAATTACAAACCAGCCGAAGAAAGTAAGACCTGATTTGGTGACATTTCCGGAATGCTGGAGTGCGCCAGAAACGTGCGATTGTAAGGCCAAATGCTAAAATTACCCGTGCAATGAGCAGAAAGACATATACGGTTGTACAACGAAAATCCAATGTAACTGTAACATCGAGCGGATGGTTTGCGGAAAAAAAGTCGACGTTTGCGACGATGGACCCAACACCAGTCGAGTTTCCATGGGAATATCTCTGCCCGATATCAGGCAAACAAGTTAGTTTTGATTATTTTTAACATTACACTGTTGTCTGTTGTTAGTAACAACCGTGGACTGCGCTTAGAAAGAGAAAAAATATATCCATCGTACAATTTAGTAAGATGGAAGATGTATTGGACGTAGGTAAATGACGGTAAACGATGGTATTAATATTTCTGAATAACAGAGTGAAGTTAATATATTTAATGGGATGTTTAAAATACAAAATGTGAAAGAAAGTGTACTTCATCTTCAAATGTCATATAGTTTAGTTAGTTAAGTATTTACTTACTAATTATTTAAATACTAAATACTACAATACAGTCTACATTATGTACTCCGTAGTAGTAAAATTTGTTTTGTTTTGTAAAATATTAAATATTATACTACATACAAATATACAATATTATATCATAGTTTATAATATATTATATTATTTAAATCGTATTAGTAATAATATGAATTATGCATTTTAATTTAAATAAATTTAAATAATATTTTTTCATTTTGTATAAATAATAGAAAATATTATAATTGTAAACTATTTTAAAAGTAATCCTAGTATATGGAATAAAAAAAAATAGGTACCTACTCCAAGATTTCATACCCATGGTTTGCTGTTATGTCGGATCAAAAATACAATTGTCGAGGGGGGTGAAAAGCGCAATCCATTAGTTTTTATGTCTGTCACAAACTGACAACTAAGAAACGACAATTTAATTATAACTTTATTTCTTTAATATTTCACTAATCAGGTAATTAGTGAAATAAGTGTATTTTATAATTTTATATTTTTATAAAATTCAGTTGTGTGAAATTTCGAAGAATGATAAAATGCTTTCTGTGGATAAAAATTCACTGCAAAACGATTATTACAAAGCCATTAAAGTGAGTATCTTGGCCTCTCCCTTATTAATATAACTAAATGTTACCCAATAACTTTTCCTCGCATCTGATCACCCATATGTTTTTCCTACCAAATCAACAACATTCTTGTCATTTTCTCGAGCGACTCTATACGTGACATAAAATTCACACTTACTCATAACCTCTCCCTAAACAGACATATTTAAGTGATATGTTGCAAAACACTTAAAATTCTTGTGTTTATCCTTCATTCTTCTCAACAATACTACACAATACTGTGTATCTAGTTCTGCCACCCAAAAAGTCAAAACCCTTTACTGTGCTCTGTTGCGACCCGTTGTTAAGGATAATAGTGTATAATGGGATCCAGCACCCGCATCTGTCAGCGCCATTTGATTGAGAGAGTACAGAAAATATTTCTTCAAACGGTTTCCTTCAGGCTCCACATTCCATATCCTCCTCATGATTGCTCGCCTTTTATGCAAGCGTTGGGCTTTTCTAGCCTTGCGGGTCACAGGCAGGCATGTAACATTTCATTCTTGTCCAATCTTTTAATTAGTAAAATTGATTATCATCCTATACAATCCTCTCATTAACATTAAAGTGCCTCCTCTATCCACTAGTTTTCATTTTCCATCTCATATGGATAGAGGATTCATCCACAAGCTACCTAGATATTCCCCTATCACACACGTCTCAAACAAACCGCCAATAACCTCTCAAATTCCTTTAATTGGCTTAATCTGTTCAATTTGTAATTATGTATAATTAAGTATATTCTTATTTCAGTCAACAAAAATTTATTTTATATTAATCTATGTTCAAATGTATTAAAACTAACAATGGACTTGTCCCATATATGATATATATATATATATATATATATATATATATATAACAATAAATAAATAAATAGTATATTAATCATTTCATATAGTTTTCAAACAATTTCATTGTGTGCTGCGGTAATGCAATTGCACAAGCATCACCACACAGGTCACTTATAACATAAAATATAATATTTATACTTTGCCTACTTTATATTTTTATGTATAGACATACTCTTACAAGAATAATACTTACGCTCAAAAACTTTGAACTTTTATGGTTCATTTGATATCCGTGGTCTCGCACATGTGCAGTTTATCATACAGGGTTCAGAGTATTTTATTATGTTATGAAAAATTATTGTTTTCTCGTTAATGGAAAATCTCATGAATTCCTATTTTCGCACATTTTTCATGATGCAACTGCATTATTGTAGTAATAAATTATTCAGGCTTTTACGAGCAAGTGTATACTTTTATTATACAAATTCGTATTATGGTTCTTAACTACAAAATACAAAAAAAAGTGAATATTAAAATTTAAACCAATTCTAAGAAAATGCGTATTTTTTCAACACCCTGTATATATAAGTACAACACGTGAGTTCCTCGAGAAATTTAATTTAATTTTTTCAACTTTTTCTTTGTATTAGTAGATACCTACCCTATAATGTCCTATACATATTATATAACTATACCACCGTTAACTTATCATCCCTTAATGTACTCCTTCTCTATATAATATTATAACCATCATATTATATAGGTACTTACTTTATTATACTAGAAACAAAATTGATCGCTATATTAATAATATATTCCGTATTCTTATAACCTACCTGTTTTATACGTAGAATTAAAAAAGAAATTGCTTCCCCTTCTGTAATGTAATTATGTTGATAACTAAATGATTACAACTATTCGTAGGTATAAAAAACCCTCACTTTCAAACCATCAGCAGAAAAGTAAACGTCTTGTGTTTCTAGCCTCTAAAAAAATATAATATATTTATATTTAGGACCGGATTTAGAGAAGAGCTGAGTGGGCTTCAGCTGAGGAATCTCCGCAAATTTTGGGGCCTCACAATTTCATAAATATTTTTGGAAATCTAATAATATATAGGCATATTCTCTACTTAAAGGTAAAACTTGTTTTATATTAAATATAAATTAAATAAACAATCTTAATAGTCAAAATACGCTTAGGACAGACGTATATTATAATTAATATTTTATAGCTTAAAAATTAAATGTATTACTTAACTATATAATTAAATATTAAAACTATTAAAATATAACTAAAAGTTATAACAATTTTAAAAACACAATTTTTTTAAAAATTTTAAATGAATATTTTGATTATTTACTAATTAGAATATCACCGAAAAAATTAAAATTTTTAAATTATTAGGTACCTACTTAAGCAATAAACTATAATATTACTTCTATTATTATTTATTTAGTTATAAATATCGAGTAAAAAAATAAGAAAAATAACTTTTTATTTTTTAAGTTATGTACATTTGATGTTATCCAGTTTAATGATTATATTTTTATAAAAAATTTTGATGGGTCAAATTTTTTTAAGATGATTACTTTTAGGATTTTTTTTATGTATTTAATAAATCATATTTCGATGTCATTTGTTATAATTATTTAATTAAATATATCATAGAATATAAAAATTAAAATATTATCAATATTCAAATATTCGATGATAAGTGAAGGATGAGCAACAAACTATGTAGATTGAACTGTGTTTTAAATTATTACAATAATTATTAATAATGAGTAATGACATTAGAAATATAATTTCTTCAGAAATGAAAAAAGTCCTTAAAATCTCTATTCTGATAAAATATCAAAATTATCATACAAATATTTTACTCTTAAAATTTCATATACAACTTTAAAATTTAATTTTTTTTAATGTGACTTTATTTAAAAAAAAAAAAAGCATTAAAGGTAATATACATATTATAAGCGATTGGATAACAAATTAATGAAAAAATTGCATTCAAGAATTTTAATTTTTCGCAGAGATATTGCAATTAGTTAGATCTAGGACAATTGTATGACAACTGTATATCATAATATGATTTATTTTTTGAACTAATGAAAAATAATGTATACTTATGCAAGAAAACTATTTTTGGCCCCTACCAATTTTGTGACCAACGGCTGCCACATACCTAAATCCCTGCTTACAGGGGCAGCTTTAGATCTTTGCCTGGGGGGGGGCAATATTTTTTTGAATATAAACATACTAGCCTTTAAAAGCTGATGATGATGACGACAGATGAAACTTACTCAAACTATAATAAAATTATTTAACACTCAGCAAGTGTAAAACATAAATTAACAGTATATTTATAGTATATGTATATACAGTGTATTTACAATATATTTATAATATTTTGTACTTTGTAGTGTATATGTAGTATATAGTATGCATAAAGTATATGTAATTTTTGAGAAATTCAAATCCTGAAATAAAATGATAAATATTATTTTAGTAGTTTTGAAAATCTTAAGATTTATATTAAACATTTGAATTACCATAGTTGTTATTTATAATATAAAATCTAAATTTCTGTTTTTCATATTTGCAAATCGAGTGTCAATTGATATTTCAAATTCAAGATGCACATGTATTAAAGCAAGCCCAACAAGTCTCTCTTGGCTCATTTGAGAACGTAGCCATGTTTTTAATCTAGTGTGCATAAAGAAGTAGAGAATAATAGTAGAAGTAGAGTAAAATGTCTTGAGGGGGCCATGGCCCCTATGCCCCCCTTCCTAAAAGCCGCCACTGCCTGCTTATATTGATAAAACGATTACTATAAAAAGAAATTTAGTTCATTGTTATTCTATTATTTCTAACTTATATTAAGATACTTACAAAGTTACAATATTAAAATATATCCGCTAAAATGAAATAATATACCTAACCTACCGAGTATTGGATAATACGTTTACACAGCGAATAATCTCGTTAGAAATTGACTCCAACGTCTCCAAACCATTTTCGCAAAACATATCAATTTCGCTTCTAATTATCAATTATATATGTATTGGTATCCTAAATTATTATACATCCGCCGCCTTGTTGTCTTTTCAGTCGTTAATAACTACCTCTAATTTATTATCTGTAGGCAGTAGCGGATTTACGGGGGAGGGGGGTCCAAACCCCACGGACCACCTCCCCCCCTCCCAGACACCGATATAATATGACGTACTAATACTGAAATAATATGTTAAAATACAATGTTTAATCCTATCCTATCTATTCTTGTGTACACAAACGAAAAAGTATCTACCTAATTAGTATGTGCTTTTATATAAAAACCCTATATATAAAGCCATATGCGTATGTAACATTAAATTGCTGATAATAATAATACGATTATATCTGAATACCTATTGTCGATTATTATAGATATACAACTTTATATTATTTTAGATTCTGAGCGAAGCAATAAGGAGTATTGGTTTTACAATGATAAGTTTTTTTTTGTCTCTAAAACATTTTTTTTCGGGTAGAAATAATGGTCGGATTATCATGAATAAAGTATACTTTCAATAGAAAATTGCATCTAGTTGGTACTTTTTAAGCTCATTTTTCTCAAAAGTAAAACTGTCAAAAAATAACGAAGATTGGCAAAATTACGGTTTCCATTATTTCAAATTTTTTTATCTGTTGATAATTAATTATGTTTTTGCTAATTTAGGATCGTAGGAATTTGAAATTTTTTGAGTTTTCACATAGGTGTTCCACAAAAGAGAAACAATTTTGGAAACGATTGGTTAATTTTCTGACGAATTATAGATTAATTTTTGAATTATAATTACGAGCTTTGAAATTTTTTCCATAAATGTTTAATATTGTATGCAATTTTAGGGTTAATGGTTTGAAAATTTTATAGAAACCTACTCATACACTACTTAATCTATTTACAAAATATTTTGAAAATCGTAATTCACAATTTTTATTATAAGCTTCTAAAATTTGAATATTTAGTAAAATTGAATATTATACTATTTTTTAGAAATAACGTTATTTCTATAGTACTGTCTATTTACCACAACTGGGGTATGCTTTCTGTAGAAAATTGAATGTAGTTAGTACTTTATTTAGCTCATATTATAAATTTCTTAAAAGTGTAAAGCATCAAATTTCACGGAAATCGTAATTTTGATGAAACTGATTTTTCATGATAACTAAAGCAATTTTGAACGTAAATACTTGAATTTTATTACTATCCTCATAGATAGTTTACACACGTGAACTTTTGGAACGGTTTATCAGTATAATATATTGTATAATTATACTGAGTTTCGCTCAGAATCGTATTTTCTAATGCAATAACATTGCGTTAAAATCTTTATTATATTAAACCATTAATTTCTCCGAGGACCAAATGGACGAAGAAGAAACGTCTAAAGTCGACCTTTTCGCTTTTTAACATATTATTTTTTAGGGCCCCCCCCAAGATAATATTGAAAATTCGCTGCTGTTTGTTGGTATATTGGAAATAATGACATAATATCTATTTCAATAGAATGATGAGTAAATAATTGTATTATTTATTCATAAAAGACAAAACCATTTAAAAACCATATACATTATATTTATATTTTGTTAAAAATATACCTACATCATAATCTAGACGTAATATCAGGGATGAAAAAGAATACACTTGCATCCCATGAAATTTCAATAAGCTTAATGCTCCAAACAATTCTTCATAACTTTTGACTTAATAACTATTTTAGTCAATCAAACTGTCGACGGAAGAATATTTACAAAAACTAAAATTGTTGTTATACTACAATTTCAAAATCAATTTCAGTATGACTAATACTTTCTGATTATTTTTTATCATCAAATTACAATATTCTGTAAAAAACAGCATGTTTTTATGCGTGTCATTTGGTAAGTACTTATTTATTATTTTTAAATTTTAATAATCAATAATTATTTCATGTATAATTTATTATTCATGGCTACATTGTCATTGTGATGTTATTTTATAAGAAATTTTACTCATTAAAAAAAATAACCCAATCGTGTCATTAATATAGCAATCATCACAATGACCATCACAAGGTATAAGATTATTGCGACATGTAAACTGTACCATAAATATTATCTATTCTAAAATACTGTTATATTAATATATTTTATTAATACCTATGTAACTTACAAGTTACAATGTATTATATTTATATCTGATTAAAAAAAATATTTACAATTAGATATAAATGATCTGATGTTTTTATATAATTTATTTCTCATAAACATATAATAATATATTTACTATATTTATACGATACATAATATAATTTATACACAAATACACAAAACAAACAAAACTAATAAGTACGCATACATTTTTAAAATTAATATTAATGATTATAAAACAACAAACTGTATTTAAAACGAAATGGTACACCTACACCCGTTTTTGAACTATCGCCTTGGACTAATACAAAACTTAATTTTGTAATTCATTTAATTATATGTATAAATGATTATAATTATGCACTATTATGTTAACAAAAAGTAATGCAAAGGCATCAAATAATATTTATTTAAATAATACAATGAGAATTATTTATAATACTGATAATCTATTCTTAAAGCGATTATTCTTGATTTTTTTTTCACAGCCCTTAAGTTTAAAGAAAACCGTTGACTAACTACTACATAGGTAAACACAAAATTACAAGAAATTATTTAAATGGTAACTTAGATTGACTAATTAAAAACAAAATATATTATTTTGTATTTATCAAATTGTATGACCCACTAGAATTATTTTATATATATTATACAGTAATTTTCTAATTAATAATTTAAAATCAAAATTATATAGAAATAAATCCATAAATGAATCTATAAATAATATAATTTAAAAAACAATATCGGACTAACCTAAATATATTTTAACATATAAAGATGCAAATAATATGAAAAGTTAACATAAAATATTAAAACTATTTCATTAGTTAATTATGACAATGGCATTCAAAATATTACAATTTGTAATATTTATACATATTAAACAAATCAATTGTAGAACTATTTAAGTTAATTGTGTGTGCTAATTAGATGAATAGTACATAGTATACATCATGGTATATAACTTAAAAGTTACAAATATAAAATATAAAAATAAAAACTATTCCTATTGAGTCATACAAATTATATAAATTTAACAAAAATAAAAATAAAATACATATATTTATATTATAATTCTACATAAACATGATGTGATCATAATATAACAAAACAAATTATTATATACTTAATATGTTTAACAAAAATAAAGACCAATTAAAAATACGAAAATGAGAAGAGGTGTTGAATAAATACTTTTAAAGAAATCAGGGGATATATTATTTATTTATGACTTTTTAACAAAATAAAATAATTACATAAAATTATAACAAAACATTTTTGAATAAATATATGAAAAAACAATTTATTCATTAATGAATTAATTTGGAATGATCAATATTAATAGTATTAATAATTCATTGTAGTAAACTTGAAGTATATGTCAAGTATAATTATTTTTATCTCGATCATGTGTTGATGGGTTTTTTTCTTTTTTTTTTTGGACGCATGAATATAATATATAATACTTTGAGTATGGTTGATTATTTTGTCAAACATAAAACATACATACATATTTGATAAATTATATAATTTGCTACAATGCAAAAAAAATATAATACATATCAAAATTAAAAAAAAAAAAAAAAAATTATCTATTAACTTTTCCATAAAATACTTATTTTGAAACATTCAAATAAATAATACAAATATTTCAAATAAGAAAATATTTAAACATAAAATAATTAGGTATTATAGATTTATGAGTAACCAAAAACATATAATTAATCTTTCAAAATTGTATAAATTAATTTTCAAAATAATAACATTTTATTTTTATATTTTTTAGTAATATTTATTTTTTTATTGTTAAGGTACTTCAAAATTATATATTATATCAATTGTCAATTAATTAACTGACAAATATTAAAATAATCATACAATATTGTGCGATTATTAAATACAAATTAAAAACATAAATTCCAAAAAAAAATAATTAAATAAAATTAACAACAGATATTTTAAAAGAAAGATAGGAAACTGAAGACATAAATAATGTAGATAATTGTAAAATGTGTAAATAAAAAAAGTACAAAACAATAATTCAGAGTTACATTAAACGAAAATAGTATCTTAAAGAAAATCTGGAAAATTTTAATGATGGGTTAGAATTTAATTGAACTGTGAAAAAAAATACTGAATTAAAGTAGCTCGTCATAAAGTAGTAGTTCAGAACATAAAAGTAAGCTGAAGTGTATATTTTGAAGTATTTGGTTGTATTGAGAATTGGAATATTTATGTTCACATTCAATCAATCAATATTTCAGCATTAAAGCTCTATATATGCGGTTGCTTATATGCTTGGATTTAGTTAAATTAAATAAATAATTTATCACATATATTAAAATAAAGATGGACATCTGGTCCAATCTTCTTTTTCTTTGAACTCCCAATATTCGTGTGTAAAAGTATAACAGGGTTTTTTTGTCCATTTGCAAACATCTCGTTTAAACCATAATGGTTTGATAGTACTATTCTCATTTTCTTGGATGTTATCATCATCATCTTCTTCTACAAAATATAATTTAAACTATTTATTTTAAATTTATAGTTTAAAAAATTAAAAATTATTTTTTTATTTACTAATTTAAACATAGTAAAAATTTTAGAAACACATGTTATGTAATGTAATAAATAGTCAAATATTATACCATTTTCATTGATTTGATTGGAGTCTGTTGGCCCAACATTAGCTTTTCGATTTCGTGCTCTCTGCATTTCTTCTAATCTCAATTTTTCGATATTAGCTTCGTCCCACAAACCAAACTCCATTAAACGTTGATCTGAACGGAATCTTGAATCAGTCGGTGCCACTCCTTCTTCCATTTCATTCAATTGACTTGCTAACACAGTGAAGTTATAGTATTTTTCACTGTCGGATCTATATGACATATATACAATATTACTTATTAGTTATTACATATATTTTGAATTTGACAATACTTACGGAGGTGCTTGTCTCTGCCAAGCCAATATATAATTTCCAGTCTGACATGTTGGACTTTCAGTTGGACCTTCAAATTTAGTAACAGGAGCAATTTCTACCTTATTATCCCATGTGCCATTTATAACCCATTTAATTTCATTATCTTTATCAAAAACATATCCTTTTACCTAACAACATAAAATTCCAAAATTTTCATTTAACATACTTACATTAATGTTAGTAACATTTTTAACACACATACCTTTCTCTGCTGATCTCTTGTGAAATAACTATAAGGTATGTAACTCAAACGACATTTAGAACCATCTTTATGGTTAGTTATTGTCATATCACCAGTTTGATCGACCCACAGTTTTCCAACTATTATATTATGGACGGTAGTTGTAACTTTGGTCCAGGTATAATGATTTCCTACAAATTATGAACATCATACGAATGTTAATCTATTATTTATCATATTAATTATTAAATATTATTAAACTACTAACCAGATGCCGGGAAATCCAGATGAGCAATACCATTAGGAATTGCTTGCAAGTATTTACCACGAAATTTTGAGGACATTGAAAATTCCTGCCAACAAGACCATTCTTTACCCGAACAATACTGTGCTGAAATTGGAGGATGATGTGAAACCTAACAAAAAAATGTTTCAATTAATCACAATTATAAATAAATTATTTAGAAAAACAAATAATACCTGTTCATTAAATGCCTTCCATCCAAGATCTGACATTCTATCACACTCATATGTTTCTCCTAATAGTGGATTGAAAGGTTTACTTGTTCTATTGACAGTCGTAGAATATGATGATATTGTAAATGCAGCAACATAAGCCAATTGCTGAAATGGATCCTTACATTGAGCAGCTGTATCCAAAATATGGGAGTATTCAAAATCTTCAGTAATTCTTTGAAGCATTGATAATGGTTCAGAGAAATTCACCTATTAATATACCATATATAAAATACTTTAACTAATGAAATACATTAATTAAATACCGGCATTGGTATTTTAGACAAATCTTTTCCAATACAATTTTTTAAAATGCTCCAAATATGTAATGGATGATTAGGCTTATCATGCACCCTACACCTCCGTTTATCTCCTGGTTTTAAGGGATGTTTAATCACATCTTCAAGCAATTTTTTCGCATGTTCGGAGAGTTGAGGAAACATTCTAGAAGTTTTATTATTTTCATCCTAAAATAATTAATAACAATATTTATAATAGTTTATATTGTTAATATAACTAATTTATAAATAGAAACAATTATATCATAATTATTATATTATTTTTAAAATATTATTTATATGAACATACACGATCAGTTTTTAAACCAGTTGATGAACAAATTGCTGCTGTTAAAATAGCTGATGATTCGGCTGGATCATCAATATCACTACTTGATCCACCACTACAGTCTAATTCTTCATTTACTAGTTTTTCTAAAGCCTAAATTTGTATTATTTTTTGTAATTAAATATTATTTATAAACATTTATTAAATATTATTTTATTTTTTTAACCAAAAATACCTGTGTACTTGAAAGTGATTTATGTTGAATAATATTTGAAGATTGACAATTAGCTAGATAATTATTTGTGGTTACATCAAAAGAATCACCACCTTGAGCATCAAAAAATTCGCAATTATCTGAAGCATCATCATCATCTGTAGAATCACCTAACAAAACAAAATTAAAATATTTCATTAATATCACTGAATAAAATCAAACCGTATGAGATTCACATAAAATAGTGTGTACAAAAATAATACAATTAGCATTCAATAAGAATAATGTACATAACTATTGTATTTACTATACTACAATCATTACAATAATGCAATGTTATTGTATATTTGTGTATGTGTAGAAATGATAATTATAAAATATTTTATCTAATCAATAAAATTTTAATACAATTTATACAAAATAAATTAATAAATAACAAGGGAAATGTAAAAAATTCAAGTAGACGTATATTGTGATCATTGAAGATTATTTTGAAATATTATTATAACTATTTTAACATTTGTAATAAAAAAGAAATGTATTACTAATATTAAAGGTTATCATAAAAGACATAGTGCAACAAAATGGCCTTCAAGTGACTAAATAAATATATAAATTAAATTAAAACTTTAAAGGAAGAATTTCCTAATTATATATATATATATATATATATACGCATCATAATAATTAACATAACTTTTAGTTATAATTGATTATACAATTATTTTTAAAAACACGATTACTTTAAAATGCTAATTTTGCAAATGTGTAAAATTTTTAGTAGATAAGTAATAAAATTATTTTAGCTTTTTTTCATCATTACATTATTTCAAATGTCTATATACATTATATATTTTACTAAAAATGTTAAGCTAACAATAACAGTAATATTATCATAAACTCATTATAAAATTGGTGTGATTTATGATTTACTTTAAATTATATTTTGTATCAACGTTTATTCTACATTTACTATCAATTATCTTTACTCTTTTAATAAATTAAACATTGAGTTTTTTATAATGTATAATAAAAAAATATCAAATCTACATAATAGTTGAAATACTTGTTTAAAAAATTTTAAAATAATGATTTATGAATATTCTTTAATGTTTATATAAAATAAACATGATTTTTAAAATAAATATATAAATATGTAATAATCACATTATCTTGCTGAATCATCAACATAAAGATTTATAACATATATATAAATTATATTTATGTCTTTTTCTTTTTAATCAAAATATTTATATAAGTATTATAGTGATATCATATTACATTTTAATTATCAAAAGGGAAATTAATGTTGTAGTAATATCAGATTATTATTAAATTAATAAAACGTTTTTTTTTTTTTTTTTTTTTTTTTATATATATATATAAATATTAAAGGAATTGAGTATAAAAACTATACGTCTAACAGCTTCCAACTTCGCCAGCAAAATAATAAAAACCAGGAATTCAATTCTGGGTGTTCTTCCTTCATCCCTTCAGTTCTCGGTAAAATTAGTATTATATTATAATTAAGATTTGAATACAACATTTCATAAAAACAATTCTAAACAAAATTCAGTCAGATATAAAATAGTATATACAATATACTGATAATATTTATTTTTATACATTTTATTTATTTATCAAATAAAGTACTACAGAAAAATAATTTATTATAAAATAATGAAATAATGAAATTCAAGTTTGTCAAAAATGTAGATTCCCCAAATATTGCCTATTTTACCATTATGAATTGTTTTTCCTGTTTCATTAAAAAAATATTAAGAATATCAAAAAATGACTTAAATAAAATACCTGCCAACTAAACAAAATTCTCTACAATAAGCATACCTTATTATGATAATCAAATCATTCTTACTTAATGAAAAAGTATCTAGTCTATCTATAGATATAATAAAATTATATTTCTTCAATTTTACTCTAAATTCCAATTATAAAGGCTTTTTAAAAACAAATTTAGACTGTTAATTTACAAAATCTTTTAAAACTGGGTTAAATCATATATGATTATGCTTCTATTAAGTTTTGAAACCGTAAAACCCAAAATTGCAAATTATATTGAATGTTATAAAAAAAAAAAAATTAGTTAAGTTTTTGAAAAATGTTAAAGCTCTATGTATTGACAGAAAACCAATCCATTCCAAAATTGTACCACATATTTAATCTACCTATGAGAATACTAGAAAAAAATTGGAAGTCTCTACATTTAAAATTGCATTATTTATCATAAAACATTTAAAATCAAATTCGTCAAAATCACGGTTTCCATTAATTTTGAAGTTTTTCAACCATTTTTTGGTATTTTTCTTATTCCAAGGAAAAACTTTTAAGAAATTTAAAAAATTAGCATATAAATTAAATTCTGTAACGAGAATATGCCCTATTTATAGTAATTTGACCATCATTTCTACCCAAAAGTGTCTTCAAACATAAAAAAAAAAACATCATCTTAAAACCAATATATTCCTTGCTTATCTCAGAATCTAAAATTTTTTATTGATTTTAAAATTATTATTGATTAAATATGACTGATTTAATCAATAATAAAATAATTATTTTTACAAATATAGTATATTTTCAATATATATGAATTACCTTGTTTATCATTATTAGCTACATGTTCCAAAACAGTTTGTTCCCGAGCAATTTGATCTACCATTTCCACCAATTGTATACGCTGTCTTCGTTCATTATAAAACATTTTTTGCCATTTATTACCTTGACTTTGGGCCAAATCTAAGTATTCCGAGCAATTCTAAAATATATGACATCATTTATATTATATTAATTTATTAGCCTAACATAAATGTAAGCCATGAATACTTACAGTTACCATACCGACAGAAGCAATGCGAATCAAATTGGCACGTTCCATCCATGCTTTTATTTTTGTAGAAACATCGGGAGGTATATCTATAGTTTCTAACTCTGTTAAGCACCGTTGAAGAGCTTTGCTGTGTTTTGATATTATTTCACTTTGAGAACGCAATTCTGATAACTTTTTATTTAGTGAAAACACTGCTAATGAAACTTCTAAGTTAGCACTCAATTCTTTTTCCTTACTTCCATCTACAAACAGTTTGAAATGTCAAATAATTTTAATGTATTGGTACTTATTATTAATAATGATTTAGATTAGTTTTAACTAGATAAAATAAAATTAATAATTATTATATTTATAACATAAACTTTTGAAGAGATGCAAAGGAATAAGTAAAATACATTTCTAAATTTATTAATTTATTAATAATTATAAGAATTTATAAAAAAAATAGCCCAAGTTATTGAAAATAATGTTTAAAAAATATATAAAATACTCAAAAAAAATATGTTACACTCAATACCTAGTAAATCTCTTATGTATGTAGTCTCTTGTATATATGTATCACAAATAAAATATTTATCAGCATGCAAACGGTAAGCATAGTTAATATACAGTGTACCAGGTATATTAACCAATCGTATATCTCCGTGAAAAGTTAATATTTTTAAAATTATTATTTAGGTATGGACTATAACATTACCTCTATTTTATTTTAGTTTTAAAAGTCTAGTAAAAAAATGGTTTTTTTTTATTTTTAAGTAATATGAAATTTGAAGATAGCTAGTTTAATGATTTTTAAACTTTTTATTTTATTTTATTTTTATGAATATTTTGATGGGTCAATTTTTAATTTCAAGGTGGAGATTTTTAGAACTTTTTTAATTATTGAAAAAATCATATTTCTGATGTCATTTTTTATAATTATTTAATTTATTACATCTTGGAATGTAAAATTCATATTATCAATATTTAATATTATGATAAGTTAATGATAAGAAACAAATTTTACATACCATGATATAAACGTATTGAAATATTACAAATAATGAAATATAATTTCTCCAATAAATAAAAATTCCTAAAAATCAACATTTTGATTAAATTAGGAAATTGACACATCATAATGCTCATACAAAATATACTTTTTAAAATGACTATTTTCAAATTTCACATAACTGAGCGGTCATTTTTTAGAAAAAAAAAGTAACAATATAAGGTAATATTATTTGCTGTTGCCAAACTAATAATTAGAAAAAATCACATTTAAAACTATCAATTTTTGGCGAAAATATAGAAATTAGTAAATAGATCCTAACCTAACCATTTGTAGATACAAAAATAAATTCATTTTTAAATAACTTTTACTACAAGTTAATATCTTCCTCATCCTAATTTTAAAAAACAAGCTATATTATTGCTAGCCTTTAAAGATATTTCTTCTATTTACCAGGATTTATTTGTCCGATTTCACGAGCCTTTGCCAATTCTAATTCGGTCACCCATCTTTGTCGTTCCACTTCATTGGTGGCACGAAGATGAAATGTTTGAGCACCTCCGTTCGATATGACAATTGTACATGAATCTTCAGTGTGTATTGTTGCTCCATGCAAACTAATTGTGCCGCGGCATAATTGTGATATTTCAGCTTGAGTTCTGTGAAAGAGAAAAAAACTTACGTTATTAACACATTATTTAAAAAAAAAAAAAATTACAAAAATTAAACATTAATAATCATTTTTAATATTATTATCTAGCAATAATCAATAAATATATAATATAATACGTAATGTTTCCTTCCTTGGTCCCGTGCATTTTATGATAATAATGTCGTATTCTAAAAATATGTTATTATTATTATATACATCAACAAATTCTTATTTTTCCAATAAAACACGAATATGAATTTTACAGTACACGTTGTTCTGTTAACAATATGTGTACAATGAACGAATGAACGATGAACACGACCCCATATTTAAGTAATTTACATAATATTAAACAAATAACACTTTATAATAATATTATATTGTTTAACATTTAATGTTTTTTATGTTATTACTAATAAATATGATTATTGATTACATTTATATTTTTACACTGTAAAATAGATCTTACCAAGTCTGCTATTTGGTGCCAAACTATTTTTATTTAATTGATATAATATATCGATTCAAATGGTTGAAATTAAACTTCGAAAAATGTTAGTGTCTAGTATTTATAATACTGACATACTGTAACATTCTTACATTTATCACAGGTAACATGGAACAAGGTAGATTAAATCCACTTTAACGGCATAATAATATAATAATATTATATCATTATAATAACAGACTAAGCACATAGATATTACTATAATCTCAGTCCGTCATTTATAATATTGTAATAACTATAATAACTATAAATGTCTAATAACTATTATAGTATAATTTATAAATATCTAGATACATATTTTTAACTAGTATAAAATTTCGGGAAAAATAATTAATGTTATAATAAAATTATATATTAAATTTTAATATGTTAAAAACTTAAAACTAACGATTTATTTGAAAACCTTTAGGTAAAATAATTTAACAATATTAATATGTAAAACAAATATTTTTAAAACAATTAATTTTAAGTAGGTATTGATTAAATATGTTAAATATGATAATTAATCAATGTTATAATATTATGATATAGTGATAGGAATAAATTAAAACTTCATTATTTTTAATAATACGATTTTTATATAATATATATTATTACCTAATAATTTCCCTTGGGCTAAAACAAATATATTATTACGAACGATTTTTTTTTTTTTTATAATCGTAAATTACACTTTTTGTACTTCATATAAAAATAATTTTAATTTTACTACATCGACTTGGTTAGTTTACTAATAATTATTATTTTAGAAATACTATATTGAAACCACACTATGCAATCGTTTTAAATTTCTGATTTCTATGTTATGCAAATAATGTTTTTATTTACTACCCACAGGCTACAACCATATAAATATAAATAAAAAATATAATTTAATGAATATACGTCATAGGTAACATATTGGCAACCACGAAAACAAAATTCAATATTTATATTGGTAACTACGGCAACTAAGTGTAATGAGTAACGAGTAAGGACAGTCGGACATAACGCTATTATGACAGATATATAACTACCCCTATATACTTTGTATAGAAAGCTTTTTATTTTTATTGAAATTACAAAAGTATTCACAATCTGTACGTAATATAATTAAATAAGAATATTAGAGCAGATCAAAAATTTAAAATAATATTAAAAAGTTTATAATCCCAAAGAATAAAAATTTAAAGACCAAAATCTTCCGAAATATCACTGTAGATTTTTTTTACGAAGAAATTGTATACTTTAATGTTATATACGCCAGGGGCCCATTTATGGGAGCTGAAAGGGTTCCTGCCCCCCTTCAAAATTTCATGAACATCTTATATGTCTAATACCAATGTGTTTTTTAATCATACATGCATAACTGATATTGTATTACCTTAACAGATGACGTACAGTATAACACTATATTATAATTATAACACTATAATAATGAACTACTGTTTTAGTAATTAATTAATCATAATTTAGATAATTCATTAAAACATGTAAAAACGTATATTGTATATTTGTATGGTACAGGTATAATTTTTATTTTGTTAGCCTATTTATTATTAAAATTAATTAATTTATTATAATTATATAAAACTAAATTTTTGAAACCGCAATGCATTTTTAATATTTATACTTGATAATTGGTATATTTATTAAATTACTATCGTTTACTATTCACGAATGTACGATCAAATATTACTATTGGTATTCGGAATATCGAAGTGCGAGGATTTGGTGGGACGCAGGTGACAGGATCTTAAATAATTTTTCATAAATTTTACAGTACTATATTAATTTTTCGAGAGATTTAATCCTCACGTTATAATAAGGCAAAAAGAGATGGGGACGTTTTTTCTTCATATATAAAAAGAGTCCCTCAACTTATTCCATTTCGAAATGCTTCGAGTACTAGGTATTCCGTATTCTGTATAAAACACCTAGTGCAAACCTATGGCACGCGTACTAAAGATGACCATATTTCTAGTGGCTAAATTCTACGTAGGACCTCAAGGGCGTCCGTAAAGGGACTTTTTTAAGAATCTTAATCTTAAAAAGTTTTCTAAAGTTAGGTAAATATTAAAAATATATTTCGTGATAAGACATATCACACAAACATGTAAAAAAATTGACTAACCTAACCTAACAACAAAAATTACTCAATATACCCAATAGATATAATTTACTTGGTTATAATTATAATCTAAACTTTAAAATTCCATTAATTATAAATTGTTTGTTAATCATTTTCAATTAAGAATCGATAGATAATATAAAAACACTTTTAATTTCATAATTTTCTTTTCTTTTTTCAACACGTTAAAAATTATTTGAAAATTTAAATACAAAATGTTAGGCCCACCGATACCCTCCAAAAAAGGTACTCTGGTATAGAATATAGATCACGAAATAACCGGAAGTGACCTCACTTGAACTTAATTTTTAAATTTTTTTAATGACAGCCGAGCATTTTTAAATAAAATTATAAATTATAATTGATAAACAACAACCGAAATATACATATAAGAAAGTCAAAAATTATTTTGTTTTCAATTATTACAAGTATGATAGGTAATTGTATTACTAATTATTATTCAATAAATTAATCATCCTCTATAATTAAAAATATTAAAAGTACAAACTACATTTATATTCGAGTATTTATAATTTATAATATACAATTCGCCAACTCACAGTCTACAAACAACAATCAATATAATATTTTGTAGGTACCTTCTCGATTAAACATTATTTACGTATGGTTAAAACATTGCCAGTTTATTATTATTCTTTATACTTATACCTAGATTTAAACTTAGCCATTTAGGTATTATTTCCCTAATTTCTTTTAGTTTTGGTAAATCGAATAAATACATTACCATGATTAGCAAATTATTACTAAAATTTAAATTATTGTTTAGCAAATGGTATTCACGTGCGTTTTTTATATACTTAAATGAATATATATATAGCCGTATAGGTATACTGAAATGCATTACGCAATGAATTCATTACTCATGAAGCTACATATTATATTACACTAACCAACCAATAATAAACATATTATAATTTATATAATTATATATTCGTAAGGTTAATGGTCATCTGTGATAATGTGGCAACTGTTACTTCAAAAATAGCTGTTCGTCATAAACCATTAACGGATCGACATTAAAATTGTTTTTTTTGTTTTATCATAAACTACTTAATAAGTAATTAATATAATTTAAATAAAACTAATATCATATCATTGTAATTATTTTATTTATAATCTATAAATTATTGATATTAGTCATTCAGTTTTGAATTGATTTTCATAACATTAACGACATGTTTTTGCCGAAAAAAATATGGCTGTGCATTCTAGTCGCTTGTAAAATTGCATTGGCCCTTGACAATGGATTAGCTTTGACTCCACCAATGGGTTGGCTTGCCTGTCAACGATTCCGATGTAATATAGATTGCGATACTTTTCCAGATGAATGTGTAAGGTAAAAGTAAAATAAATAAATAAACGTTAATCAAACAATTCATCAGAAACAAACGTTTGAACAGTGAACGATTATTTATGACTACTGCTGATTTATTAGTAAGTGAAGGTTACGATAAAGTTGGATATAAATATGTAGTAATTGATGACTGCTGGATGACACACAATCGAACAGTCGATGGAAAATTACAAGCTGATAAAAAACGATTTCCGCGTGGGATTAAAGCACTAGCTGATTATGTAAGTTTAATAAAATGGTTATATTATAAAATGTTTTAAATTAATATAATACATTCTAACTGTTAACTGTAAAATAAATATTTCAATGATTATCAAACGATTTGAAACCAATAACTAATTTTTAAACATAACAATAAATAAAATAATATAAAAAGTAAATAATTTACTTTTTACATTAATTAAAAAATTGGAAAAATAATAATATTATTTTCTAATTATTAAATTAATGTACCTACATGTCCTACATAATAACTATAAGCATTATTTTTTTTGACAAAAACATAAATTATGTATATAATAATTAACACAATAAAAATAAGCAGTAACATTTTAGGTTCATTCTAAAGGATTAAAATTTGGAATTTATGAAAGTGTTGGAACTAAGTCTTGTGAAGGCTATGCTGGCATTAAGGGCCATGAAGAAACCGACGCCAAAACATTTGCCGAATGGGGAGTTGATTATGTAAAATTAGATGGTTGTTATACAAATGAACGAGATATGGACAAAGGTACCTAATATGTTTTAATTAATTATATAAAAACATAAGTTAATATTAATAACAATTAACAGATTTTCCACAGTTTGGAAAATATTTAAATAAAACTGGAAGACCAATAATTTACTCTTGTTGTTGGCCATTTTATCAGGAAGGAAAAGGAATAACAGTAAGTAGTTAATAAAATAATTGAAGATAATCATTAATTATTTTATTATAACTACATAGGTCAATTACAAACTTGTAGCCCAATCATGTAATTTATGGAGAAACTATTGGGATATACAAGAATCATATGCATCTTTATTTGATGTTGTTGATAATTTTATCACAAAACAAGAAATTTGGACTAAATATGCAGGACCAGGACATTGGAATGATCCAGATATGGTCAGATTTATATACTAAAGTCAATATGTTATATATTTTTTTAATGAATACAAAAAATTGTATTATATTTAATGAAAAATATTTATATTGAAATTATTATGATTTCAAGTTATTGATTGGCAATTTTGCATTGAGTTTTGAACAAAGTAAAACACAAATGGCCCTATGGGCTATATTAGCTGCACCTTTATTTATGTCAAACAAATTGTCTACTGTTCAACCAGAGTTTAAAAAAATACTACAGAATACTGAAGTTATTCAAGTAAATCAGGACAAACTTGGCATACAAGGAAAAAGGATCTATAAGGTTAGATATATATATCAGGGGTCTGGAACCTTTTCTTATAATGATGAATTATAATGATAAACTTATAATGATGATTGCAGCTGCAATTAAGATAAACAAATATGCCATAATACAGCATTGACAGAAAAATGACAATTTACCAGTTATATGCAGTCATTATAGATAAAATATTATTTTATTTTTATCAGAAATAAACATTGTGAAACCCATATGGTCATTTTACAGGAATATAATATATCAATTTTTAATTTATATCTTACGGGTTTTAATATTTATGCATACTCCAAAGAGCCGTAGATTGTATGCTAATGAGCTGCAGGTTCCTAACCCTTGCTATATATGAACAAATATACATAATTATCCACAATAAAATATGGTTTTCATTGAAATTATTTATATTCATTATTAAAAGTTAAATTCTAATATGTAACAATAAATAAGTATTCAACAATGTATCATATTATTAAAAAATAAAAATAAATTTTTCAGGATATGGGGATTGATACATGGACAAGACCTATAGAGCCAAGAGAGAAAGAATACTTCTCTTATGCAATTGCTTTTGTAAATCGTCAAACATTAGGAACACCAACTTTTTACAATATTACATTAAGAAATTTAGGATTGTATAATCCAAATGGATACAAAATATGGGTAATTCACTAATTAAATTAAACATAAAAATTGATTTTCAATGCAAATTAGCAATAATAGTACCAAACTGGTAAAATAGTATTTAACATTTAAAATAACTAAAATAATATTTTATAATTGAAATTCTTAGTATATAAAACAAATTTATAGATTTTTCACTATTTGTATCTGTAATCAATAATATTTAGCATATGTTATAAAATTCAAGTTCTGATTATAATAAATATTAATTAATATTATTATATATATATATATATATACACAAGCACAAAATATTGTTTTATTGTTTTGGTGCATGAATATTATTAAAAATATCAAACTAAATAAAGTCAAGTACTAAATATAAGTTAGTTCCTAGTACACAATTATTCTGAAAACTATATATTTAATCATATTTACATTATTTTTTTTTCTATATAAATATGTACCAAGAATTTATTTGCTGATAGAACTTCAATACAATTTTTAAAACCAGATTCAGTGATAAAAGTAATAGTAAATCCATCAGGTAAAACAAGAAATGAATATAACTAGAATAGAATACCTAGTTTATAGTAAATATTATACAAATTATGGATAATTAAAATAGTTATGTAATACTAATTTTTCAGGAGTGGTATTATTAAGAGCCAACATTATTCCAACATGAGATTACATCGTCAATATACATTGTGATGCATGCTACATTAATCATTATTACAGGTACATAATAAATGTGTTAAGTAGTACTTAATTATTTAAAGTAATTTTATAACTAATAGCAATTAGTATCTACATTATATACATATGGTCTATGTGCGTGTGCATTCAATACATAACTAAAAATTAAAATAATATGGGAAAAAATTATGTACATATATGTATAAATATATATATATATATATAAAGAGAGAGAGAGAGAGTGATCAGTATTTCACATTACAATATAATGGAAATTTCATTGAAATAATATTTAATTCCCACTACTCTTGTAACAAAAAATTTTGATTACCCTGTATAATAAATTATAAGGGTGATCAAATATCTCAGATTTTGATGAATTTCTGTAACTAGTAGACAAGATATAACAAAATCACAATATACAGAACTTGAATAGTAACATTTTGGTTTAGATCAAATTTTGAATTTCAAACATATAATTTAATGAGAGGAATATGTTTTAGATTATCTTATAACCAAGTTGGTGATATGTATTTAAACTTACATTAAATGATAAGTCTAGCATATAATGATTTTACTATACTGTTCATTAGACAATGATAGTAAATACAAAATATGTGTTATAGTGTATAATGTAAGTCTAAACATTACAACTTTTTTTAACAATTTTATTTATTATACATTTTCTAAATGTATGAGTTATTTATTTGAACTAATTTAATTATCTTAGTTATAGACTACAGTTGATGTAATTTTAAATATTTACCTACTACATAATTTTATTTTGTCATTTACTTGTTATTTTTTTTAATAAAAAAGTATTGAAGTGAGCATATTTTTTAATTGGCTTATTTATCTTATAATGTAAATCATATTATAATAAACTATGTTTATGTTAGGTACAGTTTATTTAGAAAACTATAATGCAAATTGCAAAACCAAATATGGTATAAATATATTATTCTAATATCATACAACTGATACTATTTACAAATCATAATGTATTTAAAACATGTGACAATTATTTATTCATACCAATTATTTTCATTTAACAATAATATGTTATTGAAGTAGTTTAATGTTATGACTCATAAATTTTTAATCAGACAAAACGATTAAATAAACTTATATTTATAGGAACAGGTAGGAATAATTAACACAAAAACATTTTTTGTAATGAAAATTACAATAAATTAAACTTATTATCTAATAATAAAATTATTACATTAACAATATAAACAAATAATTACTTTTTAACTAAATGTATTATTTTATATTTAAGGAATCAATAATTTAAAGACTAATTAATGACAAAACTATACATAGTCTAAACTCTGCAAGTGAATATTTGCTATTTCAATTATTAATAGTAGATATCTACTCGTGTAAAAAAATATTTTTTACTATACTTATTTGTGTAGATAATAGATACACTTATTAATATTTTTTTTTTTTTAGATGTAATATTTATATGACTGTTACACATCATTTACTTATATCTATCTAATTTATGTTTTTTTTTTCATAAACAAAAGTTTAACTTGAATTTAAATCTATATTACATTTTATGGCTATAAGAATTATTGTAATTTGTAATAAAATAATAAATAAGGTACCTACCTAGATAAGTACTAGTTATAAAATAATGACTCGCTTATTAACTGTATAATTACACAATTAGACTATACATTTTAAGTTTAATTTATAAATATATAAAATACATATTTAAGTATTATAACTACATAAAAAAGATTTGTATCCTAACCTTATAAGTAAAAAGTTCAAATCAGGTTAGGTCATACAAATTTTATTCGATAGAAAAACTTTGTATTTTTAAAAAAATTTTAACTCTTCAGACTATAATTTAATTACACCTTAATATTGTACCTACAATTATACTTTTTTTTCTAAATGTATATAATAGTAACTCATTAGGGAAATCTATACTTATAAAGTTATAGCATAATAAAGGTAGATATAAAGAAAAATGTATTTCCTTAAGTACTAAAATTATTTATGAAATAAATTAATGAATATATTAAATAACCAAGATATATCTCAATCAAATAAAACTTAGTATACATACCATAGGTACACTATACATATTATTTATCATTTATATATATATATATTTAAAAACCAATACATATCTTAAGCTTTAATTAAAGCCAAGTCTGAAATTACATTAAAATGTAGGAAAATAAAAATTTTAACATAAACAATAACTTTTAAATTTGTTATTTAAGATTTTACATTTTGTAGATAGAATTATTATCAAATGTATACATAGTATGCGAATTTATCTTGACGTAACCCACACAAGAAAAATTATTAATGTAATTTTGTACAAAGAATGTTACTAGGTAGTCTAATTTTAATACAATTATTTTCAACTGAACACATCCATAATAAATGGGTACTCATCAAAGTATCTGTCATTAACAATATGATATCAATGTTTTATCGTTCTCTTATTTGACTACGATTCTACACCGTCACCTAGGAGACAGTGATAGTCTAAGATTTACCTGTAGTAAGATAGTACACCATTGGAAAGGACGAACCACCGTTTCTGGTATCCTTTGATATAATTGGTCCACTTGAATAACCATCCTTTAATGTCCTCTTCATCGTGTTGGACTGGCGGTGGCGGCGAGCTTTTTGCTTCTGTTGCAGCCATCACGGCGATGGCGATATTCGCAAGACACCACCGCTAGCTATCAATAATAATAGTTACAACGACGATGATCGTTCGACATTTTTCTACCCTCGGCCGAGCCAACAACTAGAGTAGTTGCTGATATCGTTTCCTGTTAACCGATAGCGACACTGCATGTATAATATATATAACCGACAACAGGAAATAAATTTTAAAAAACAACAACGTATACGTATCTAATATTTACCGATAATTTATAATAAATGAATAAATAAAAACGTTTTCATTCTTTCACGAGGGAATATAGATAGTCAATTGTGAACCCCCTTTTCTATCGGATGTTTTCTCACGGGCACGATTTTAGTATATTATTACGATAACGACAGGACAGACCAGCAGCTGACAAGACAACGACGACATTCGAATCGAAGAATTTGACGTCAGTGCTGCCAACATTAGCGTTGTCGTCGCAAAGTCTGGTGGCGACCTCGACCGACGAACCTTTAAACACAATAAAATTTACAAACTAGGTAAAATATCTAAAATTAAAATAGGTACAAGTTACTAGTTAGTAAAACAAACTTATTAGCTATTAGTTTATTACGTTGCTCAATAGCACAAAATAGTTTACATCGATGTCCGTGATTAACTAATAATAGCATCCCTACCAATGTTGTTTGACCATGAGTAAAATAATATTAAGTAGTATTATAGTAATTAATACATAGTACAAATAATATGAAAAAAAAATAGTCCGTATAATATAACTACTAAAACTGATCTATTTAGGTACTGTAGTTAGATACCGCTGGATTTCTAAAGGATAGATTGGTGTATCGTGAACGTAGAAATTAAAGTACCCACAATAAACGTGTTATCCTAATCGGTTAGTGAAAATGATAATGCATTAACAAAAGCATAACAAATAATAATAGTACCTACCATAGGCGCTTATAGGACAGTGTTTGTGGGTGTTTAGCAAGAATTGTGGGGATTAACGGAGACTTAGCCTCCTAAATTATTAATTCGTCACTGAAGTCTTTTTTAAAAAAATATTATAGATATTAACCTGAATCGTATAGTACTTTTTTGAGTACCTAAGTATGAAAAAAGTTGTAGTTATAATATATTATATTTCTAGCAACCCCTATATTAACTTACAATATGTGCCTACCTAACAAAAAACAATAACGATATTTTATTAAATTTAATATAAATTGTATAACTCTCGTACTGAACAGTTATAATACTTCTACAAGAATACAATAATAATAATTATATTACTACAAAATTAATATTTAAATGTTCCGACTTATTAACGACTATAATACCTAATAAATTTATAGATAATAAAATAACTAAATAATAATTTAATTTAATACAATATCTTTTTGTAACAACTCTTCCCTCAAGTGTTGAACTGTCACTGCAGCCTGCAAGTTTATTGACGTACCTACTTAATTTAATTTCGTTAGAGCAGGGCATGTTATAAGGAGAGATGATTCAAAGGCAGGAAATTAAGTTAATTGAAATTAATTTCGAGAAATTAATGTGGACGGTAGAAGGAGTAGAAGAATACCAATGAAGAGCTGGATAGATCGAATTGAGAGTAATATCATTGATTATAGAATAGACTTTTCTATAATCAATGGTAATATGAAGATAGCTGGTGTGAATGGACGAGATGTGGGTGATAGAAATCTATGGAGGTATAGAACTATGGTGGAGACAATCGACCCCATATAATTAAGTAGTAAGGCGAAGAAGATTAAACTAAAACATATTGTTATCTAACTATTAATGAGATTTAATGAAAATTATTTTTCAATTTTTTTGTAGATAATACCATTTAGAATATCTTCTTCGCCTTACCTTCCAACTATAGGGAATCAGCCACCATAGTCCTCATCTTGTTAATTTACACCAGCTATGTTCATATCACTCTCAATTCCATTAATTCACTTCTCCTTTGGTCTTCCTTTCTCCCTCTTATATTCTCCATTCATTTCTAAAACAACTCTCACTGCCATTGAATTAAATCTTCTTATAATATTCCCAAATCATCTCAGTCCTATTCTCTCTCATTTCACCACAATTTATGTAACTCCTACACTTACCCATATAAATTAATTTACTTCTATCTGCTCTATTAACTTCACACATCCATTTAACCATTCTCATCTCCACAATACTCATCCTTCGGTAATTTTTTTGTTCACTGATGCTCAATACTACCATACTACCATACGACCATACACCATTGTTGGCATTACTACTGCCTTATAATACCTACTTATCTTATCTTATCCTTATCTTTTTCAAGATAAAACTGGCCTATAATACATACAAGCTATTGACAGTGAGGCCCTCAATTTATGTAGTCTTTTTAAAAATACAAAACTCAGTTGTAATGAGTAAGAAATATTTATAAAGTGTGTCCTGATTTGTAGATCAGTGAATATCTAAGCCGAATAACCTCGGATTTTAAAACAGTTAATTAGATACATATTTTAGACGTAATTTAAATTTTTTAACTCTTGGTGCGTGTAAACGCAATACAATTTTCGTACATAGCCACCAACCATATTGATCGTGAATTATTTTTCTTTGATTTTTTTCGTAATATTCAGTGGTGAAATAAATTTCATAACTTAAAAAGCGAAAAGGTCGATTTTGGACGTTCCTCCTTCGTCCCATCGGTTTTCGGAGAAATTAATGGTTTATTATAATTAAGATTTGAATGCAATGATATTGCATTAGATAATATGATTCTGAGCAAAACTCAATATTATATTACAATACTTTATACTAATGATAATCCATTCCAAAATTTTACCACGTGTGTAAATTACCTATGTTAGTACTCGATAAAATTTTCAAGTTACTATGATCAAATCTCAAAGAGTTATCATGAAATAAAAAAATTTAAAGCATATCATATTTGTTATAATCCGACGTTATTTATACCCGAAAATATGCTTTCAAACTATTAAAAACACATAAAATATAATATTCAATTCTACTAAAGATTTTAACTTTAAAAGCTTATAAAAAAAAAGTGTTACTTACAATTTTCATAGTATTTTGTAAATAGATTGAGTAGTATAATTGCATGTAATATTAAACATTTTTGGAAAAATTTCAAAGCTCTATATTTAGCCAGAAAATTAACCAACCTATCCCACAATTTTACCACGCGTGTATATTACCTATGCAAGTACTCGAACAAACCATCATGTTCCTACAATCAAAACTTAATTAGTCATCACAAAATAAAAATAAATTTAAATAACGGAAACCGTGTATTTGCCGATTTTTTGCTAATTTTGGTAATTTTTTCTCGCTCGAGGAAAAACTTTAGAGAAATTCGAGAAATGAGCTAAATAAAGTACCAATTAGATGAAATTTGGTACGGAAAGAGTACCCTATTTGTGGTAATCAGATTATTATTTCTATCCAAAAAAATGTTTTCATACATCATAAAAAAAACAACTTTTTAAAACCAATACATGCTTCGCTTCGCTCAGAATCTAAAAATAACTGAGTTAGTATAAATTAAATATTTGAAATTAGAAACACATTTTAACTAATCAAACACATAGATATTAAATAACTATTTAGTACCTAATTACAATTACTAAATGAATAACTTTATGCAAACTCATTATATATTAATTGTTTGTTTTTATTTTAGTTGCCTAACAAACTTAATAATCATAATGATACTCTTATTTAAATAATTAAAATACATAATTTTATTTATAATTTCGCGCAATCATACCATGATATTCGAACGTTATAAGGTTTCTTACTCTACAAAACTTTTCCAATATGTTTAATTTTACAGCCTATATAACACATATATTTCTATTTTCTAAATAGTTTCGTGAAAGTTTAAAATCAACAGTATGCATATAAAAATCGAGAGACCCTTGTGCCGATTGAAAAGTTTCACCTAATTTGATTTTCCCGATTCATACTTAATATTCGACTGGCATAAGGTTCCTTACTCTACAATTTTTTTCTAATATGTTTGAAATTTACAGACATTATAGAAATTATAAGTCTGAACAGTTTTGTGAAAGATTTAAATCGGTAGATTGCGTAACACAAACGCAAAAAATTTATAACGATAGAAAAATATCACAACATTTGATTTTTCTTATATATAAGTACTTTATATTCTAACAGCAAAAGGTTTCTGACTCAATTATAGCTTTTGTATATACTTGAAAATTACACACCTTATATAAATTATTGTTTTCTATGTTATTTTGCAATTGTCAACTCGGTAGATTGTATAATAAAAATGCAAAAGCTTTATGACGATAGAAAAATATCACGCAATTTGATTTTCCTGATTCATACATTTTATTCTAACGACATAAGGTTTCTTACTCTACAATTGTTTTCCAATATATTTAAATTTACAGAAATTATAGAAAATTTATCTGTCAACAGTTATACATAATCTCACTCAAGTTAAAGGCGTTGCCCATGAGTTGGTTTGACTTTTCGAATAGTCGAATAGTTCTCTAGTCCTATACGTATTTTTATAATTTACAATTATATTTGATTATTCATGTCAATAAGACATAATTTCCGCCCCTCCTCTAACTATTTAAGGCCATATGGCCTTAGTCAGTGGTAAATCCGTTTTGTTTTAGACCATCAATAATTTTTTCCTGAGTATTTTAATGAACTCTCGTTAGGGAGTTATTGTCCATTTACTAGTTAGAATTCAATAATACACATATATTTCCCATACTTATACATATATATATATATATATATATATATAAACAAATTTTTAAAAGTAAAGATAAGTGGGGATGTCGATTGTGAACGTTCCTCCTTCGTCCCTTCGGTCCTCGGAGAAATTAGTGGTTTATTATACTTAAGATTTGAATGCAATGATATTGCATTAGAAAATACGATTTTGAGCGAAACTCAATATATTACAATATGCTATACTAATAATCCATTCCAAAATATTACTACGTGTGTAAATTACGAATGTAAATATTTAAAATAAATTTCAATTTCCTACAATCAAAACGTATTTAGTTATTAAGAAATAAAATAATGATACCGTAATTTTGTAAAAAATTCTTACTTTATAAAGTTATGAAAAAAAATTGTTAGTCACGATTTTCAAAATATTTTATAAAAACATTTAGTCGTAGATGTCTAGACTTTGATAAAATTTTCAAACCAATAAACTAAAAATTGCAGGAAATATTAAAAATTTTTATAAAAAAAGCCAAAACTTTATACTTAGTCAGAAAATCAACCATTTGTTTCTAAATTTTTTCTTGTAATGAAGTTCACCTAAGTTAATACTCATAAAAATTTTCAAGACACTATGATTAAAACTCAATTAGTTATCACGAAATTAAAAAATTTTAAATAACAGAAACCGTAATTTTGCCAATTTCCCGCCATTTTTTGGTAGTTTTTCCCCTCCCAAGGAAAAGCTTTTGAGAATTTCGAAAAATGAGCTAAATAAAGTACCAACAAGATGCAATTAGCTACCGAAAACATAACCTACTTATCAGGTATCGGACCATTATTTTTACCCGAAAAAGTGTTTTCATATATAAAAAAAAAAATTTCATAATATTCATTTCTGTTAAAATTATTCAAATTTTAGAAGCTTATAAAATAAAGTTGCAACATACGATTTTGAAAATATTTTGTAAAAAGATTAAGTTATATATGATATTAGACTCTGATAAAATTTTCAAATCGAAAAAGCAAAAATTACAGAAAATATTAAACATTTTTGGAAAAAAGTTAAAATCTCTATATTTAGTCAGAAAATCAATCAATCATTTCAAAATTTTTTTCTATAATGTAAAACACTTATGTTGACACTCAAAAAAAGTTTCAAGTCCTTATGATCAATACACAAATAGTTATTACGAAATTAAAAAAATTAAAATAACAGAAATCGTAATTTTGCCGATTTTCCACAATTTTTTTGGAGTTTTTCGCCTCTCAAGGAAAAACTTTTGAGTAATTCGAAAAATGAGCTAAATAAAGTACCAACTAGACACGATTTTCAACCAAAAGCATACCCTACTTGTGGTAATCGGACCATTATTTCTAAAATATCGAAAAAGTATCTTCATACATAAAAAAAAAAATTAAAAAAAACATCTTTGTAAAACCAATAGATTCTTTGCTTTGCTCAGAATCTAAAATAAAGTTAATTGCTTAAAAGATCGAATATATATAATAAATCATTAATTAAAGTTTTAAATTTATTTTGTATTTTTATCATCATTGTTTACAACCTTAAATTGAGTAATCAATAAAATGGCATAAGTAATAACTTTAAATGTTTATTTCTAATTAAATAATTTAATCATTTTTGTATCTGAACATGGCTGTAAGACTTTGTACGGTAATATAGATAAAATTAAAACCACAGTTTTTGTAATGAAAAGTGTTTTTACACTATACTATATATTAAGTAGTAACAACTAACAATATTATATTATTAAAAATTAAGGACCGATAACGATAGTAGTTGATAAGTATACGTTAATTATTTTATTGTTGTAAAAAAACTAAATTGTTACATAATACTGCATAGGTCATAGTTAATATAAAGTTTAATAATACAAAGTGGCAAATAAGAAATAAGCCAATAAGCCAACCATAACACGAATATTAATACAAACTTTTAAAATGTAATTTGTCAATATGACACAATAACAATAATTTCACAATAAAGTGATTAATAATAAATAATAACATCTAATTATTATAATCAAATATAGAAAAATGCAAATCTAATATAAATATAAAATAAAAATTAGTGAATTAAAAATTATAAAATACATATAAGTAGGTATATTACATTGCATTATATAAATAAAAATGGCTTTCAAATGGATTTATCAATAAATTGTAGGCCTTGAAATTTTTTTCTATAAATAAATAATTATAAGTCGAGTATAATAAACTACGTTTTAACTTACGTTTTTTAAATAACCTTAGATTAAAATAATTCATAAATCATAATTACCCAGCAAAGAACAGTGACAATGAGAAATAATTGTTCTTGAATTCAATCATTAACACACTACAACTTATCTATGTATTTTTTGCTATTCCATAATTAAATAATGATCATATTATTGAAATTATATATTTTGGTAGGTACTAATTAAAATAAAGATTATTAGAAATATACTATATTACTATGAAACATGTAATTAAAAATAAATTAAAAGGTGTTTTTATAAACTTAAAATTATAAACCAGTATAGGGTCATTGCTCCTCATTAATTTAAAAATAAGTAATGGGTTAAATAATATATATATGTATATAGGTACAATCTTGTTTATATACATAAAAATGTTAATTATATAAGTACGAGACCATAATTTTATTATATAGAAAACAATTTTGATTTAATATAATTATTTTAAGTTTTTATTGTCACACACAAATAATTTATTTGTGTACTTTTCATAGTGCTAACATTTACTTTATGAAATGCAGAAAGGCTAAACCTTAAATTGTCCTCTCTCCTATATATACCAAACCGTTAATCAAGCACGCCCAAAAAAATAAAATCTCACCTGGGGTAAAATTAAAATCTAAATCTAATAAAATTGTATACTCGTATTACGTAATAAAATAAGTGTACATAATAGTTTCATCATTTTAAACACATCGTGTTTATTTGATTGACTTAAATTAAAGTTTAAAAAATGTTTTCATCTATATCTATCTTATAATTTAAATTAAGTCTTGTCGTGATTTCGTGAACCTTTGACTATTTGTTTGTTATATGACATTCATTAGTTAATAATTATTGTAACTGTATATATATCAGAGACTAACATTACATCAATGTTGTTTGGATAGATTATATTATTATATTATTAAATGATAACTTATATAATATCTATAGGGCCTCCTTTGCCCCCTCCCCTTTTAACGCCCTTTTACCTAGTGTTATTCCTTGGACCTTGATCATAATAAATAACTGGTATATTTATTTAAATATAATAAATAGGTAATCTGTATGTGTTTACAGAAGAAGAAGAAAAACATAAGTTATATACGTTCTAGATTCATAATTATGTATAATACCTATAATCTTATATTATATAATCTAACTTAACCCATCTGACACAAAAGTGTGTTTATAACAGTAAAAATAAATATTATATTTGGGTAGTTGATTTATTATTTATTATTATCGTTTTTAGTTTTTACATAAATTAATAATATATTTTTCTTAGCCAGTTACAAACTTACAAAACACTATACTGCTGCGCTGTAGGGTTATCAATGCGTCATGTAGTGTTAATTTAGATAGTAGATAACCTCAGTCGCGTTGTGTTGTTTTATTTTATCGTCAACGTACATTCATGTATTATAAGTATAACATTACGGACTATGACTATGTATATAAGCAACTACGGTATAATGCCATAGTGGTAACTCCCAGTTACTTGTCGCAGTTATTATCGACTATTCGAGCCCAGTTATTGATAAATAGTGTCAAATATACTGCAGACGGCGCGTAATTTATTTGTGCGTATTTATTAATCTTTTGAAGGTATTATGTAACTGCAAAACAAACATTTAACAAAATATAGTAAAATCGTTTCAAATATTTCATCGATTGCAACCGGACCATCGACTGTCGTAAAATTTGATTTTCGCGTAGGTACCTATTATACGCCTTTTATCGCGGGATAACATTATGGTGTTCGAACGGAAAAAGGTGACTTTGATCGTTCTATTGTCCGCGGTCATCATTGCCGGCAGCGTGTTCACGCAAAGAGAACTACGTAGCAACAACGTCACTACGGGTGCCGGATGGTTAACTGACCCTTCGCTAAAATTCGTCGCTGTGGTACGTTTTAGCGAATTACACACGTATAATACAACAATACATATAATACATACTCTACAGAGTGATTAGAATATAAATAATTAAGATTCCACTAAAGATGTATATGTAAAATTATTAATTTCCACAATTTTTTTTAAATGAAATTCTGATACAGTATACAGTAGCGTAACTAGACATTAGTCAAGGTAATTAAATAAATCTGATATACTTTACAAGTATAAATTCTCATTTAAAGTTTTACTAAATCATTAATCATTTATTATTAATCATAACTTATAAGTATAACTCGTAAGTAATTATTCTACGCTATCCAATATGTATTAATTATTTATCAATCCAACATAGAAGAAAATTTAAAAATATTAATTATATTATACTAACTCTTATTATGACTTATATTTTATAATAATTTGAATGGTTGTTACTAGTGTCTATTTACAATAGTAAATAGGTAATAGATACAATATTATATATGATAATAATATTTATTTTCATGTAGAACTTCACGCTAATCAATAATCATTAAAAAGTTTTAGCTATTTTTAGATTCTAGCGAAGCAAATAATGTATTGATTTTACGATGTTTTTTTTTTAAATAGTCTAAAAGCATGATTTTGGGTAGAAATAATAGTCTGATTATCACAAGTAGAGTATGCTTTCGGTAGAAAATTGTTGGTACTTTATACAGCTTATTATTCGAATTTTTCAAAAGTTCTTTCTTGCAAAAAGAAAAACAACGGAAAAAGGGCTAAATTCACGGAATTCATAATTTTGATGAAAATGATTTTCATGATAACTAATATAATTTTGAACGTGGGGACTTTTTGAGTGTTCTTATAGATAGTTTATACACGTGGTAAAATTTTATAACGGTTTATCAGTATAAAATATTATATCATAATTTATATTGAGTTTCGCTCAGAATCGTATTTTCAAATCTTCAAATCTTAATTATAATAAATCACTCTATCTAATTTCTCCAATAAGGACCAAAGGGACGAAGGATGAACGTGTGGAATCGACCTTCCCATTTTTTTTTTTTATCATTAATATATAAAAAGAGCAATGGGGAGAGGGGAAGTTAATTTAACCCTTAAAACCCTCCCTCACTATACGCCATTAGCTGTGTGTATGTCCATTTAAATTTAAATAAAATACCTAAAGCTGTATAAAGTCAGGTTCCTGATTATATCCCCATAATAAAATATGAAAATTTGAAAAATATTGTGCGATCATGTAAATATTTGGAATTTGAACAGTAATGGTGTATTTTCATAACTCACCCAATATTAAGTATATAATGTTTTAAACTGAGTTTTTGTTATAAAAAGTTTACTATATATCTAATTTGGGGATGTCCAGATATAGAAAACATTCCCCAAAAGAAAAAAAAAATACATCACTAACCTTGTATAATATACAAAAGACGAAACACGTGTTATCTTGGTCTACGGCTCTGAGTACGACCCGTTTCGCCAAAATTCGTAACATATACCTACTTATATAGGTATATTAAATAGATTTTTATATAGATATAATAATATAATATCAATGGTTTTCTTACTAATTGGCGTAAGCACCAAAAACCAAATTATGCAGGAGAGCTCAAAAACTATTGATGTATAATGTAATTTGTTTTAAATGTATTTACTATTATTATTATTTAATATACCATATATTTAATATTAAATAGTCATTTATAAAAATTGTTTTTTGTAAATTTTAACTTAAGTTTTTTCACTTACGACCCATTTTAAAATAATATTTTACACTCAAACGCAATGTAAAAACATAAAAACCATGTAAAATACTATAATTTATAAATAATAATTGTTAACAATCTACATAATATAGTTATAATTAATAATGTTATTATTGATTATATATACTAGTATTTACAATCAATAATGTTATCTTATTAGAATTATCGTACCTAACCAATGTTTGTTAAAAGCAAAATAATACGAGCAATTTGTACAATAGATAGTATATATATATATATACTATCTAGAGTATAATATTATAAGGACAAAACATTCTAGTTTCTTGCTCATTTACAAATAATTAATTATAAAGGCGCTAATTTATACAGGGCTTAGGGGCACTGATGCCTCTACAATAAAAATATCATAAAATAAAAGTAAAATCCGGTCACTGCTTATCTGTTACAATTATCTACATAACAAATAGCCAATAAGTATATAGTATAGATACTATATTATATCACAAAGTTAGTGTTGTTAAAAAAAATAATAATTTATAATAAATATGAGTTTGTAAACAAGTAATAATTTCTATAGTTAATTATTTTCTTGTTATTTTGTACATGTTTTACAGCTATTCCGTCATGGTGATAGAGCCCCTACATTTCAGTTCAAAACAGATCCTCATGCAAATGCTTTTCCCGAAGGAAGCGGTGAATTAACAAAGGTATAAATACAATTTAAAACCAAATAATTTATAAAAATAATTTCAGATACATTTCTACATAAATGCAAAATAAATAAAATTAAAAAATGTTTTTTATCGTGACAAATTTTACATTATTTTTGTAATAACATAAATAAATCATAATAATATGATAGATATAGCTCATCTCATTGCTAGGTAATCAGTAAGATAATTGCAATATGTAAACTTGTATAAACTTAAAAAATTGTAACTTGTAACTTGTAATTGTGTAAACCTGTATACGTCCGCAATTCCGCAAATATATAATTTTTCATATTTTGCATACATAAATATAATAATTAAATGCTGAATATGCAACAAATCTTTCTATAAAAAAAAAAAAATATATTAAAATAATATTATTAATGACTATAATAAACCACGTATTTCTACGAGGATCGAAGGGACGAAAGAGGAACGTCCAAAATTGACCTTCCCGCTTGTTTTTAATTGAGATTGTACCGTTGGACATTTTTTGAAAAAGTTGTTTTATTATTTTAACGGCTGATTCAATAAAACTATTCAATTCCTGGTGGAAAGGTACACCTGTAAAATGTCGTATACCTTTTTTGAAATTCAAAATCCGTGAAATATTTCGTACCATCGTAGTAATTGTTTTCGGAATGCCGTATCGTGAAATAACTTCTAAAAATTTGTTTTAACAATTTCTACCGTCGTTGAATTTACTGGAAATGCTTCTCATCATTTTGTAGTCGCATTGATTACAATAAAAAAATGTTTGTTTTGAAATGGATCTAAAAAATCACAATGAACTATATTATGTAACTTCTACTTTTGATACATATTCTAGGAAACTATCATGCATAGGTCCTGTATCCATACCAAAAACGAAAATATCTTAAATTACTGTTGTGAGTTCCGAAAAAAAATCTTCAATTTGAAGGGAGATTTAAAGTGAGAGTTTTAATGCATGCGCCCCACTGACACATCAATTCATCTTGCCTTCATCTTGTTTAATAGAAGAGTGTCTTACCGCAAATATGGCATGACTGGCTTGAAAATAATGAAATATTTATTTAAATTTTCATTTAAGTCTCATATAGTACGGTTTGCTTAATAGAACATAGTATTATTGCTCTCTTTTGTATATAATTCTTAATAGAGTTAGCTAAAATTGTTTAATTTTGATTCAAAAATGGTGATATCCATACACGATTCAAAAGTTCCTGGTAAACCAATAATTTGATTATAGTTTGCTTTAATATTTGACATTTTGTATTAATATGAACACACAGCACTGAACAGTATTTTAAATTATGAAAACAATTTAACTAACAAAAATAAAATATTTAATTTCTAATTTTGTCACCAATTTGTTGTGTATTTGATTAATGTGAATAAAAACTCAGGTATAAATATATAATAACATACAGGATACAGCAGTCTGGCGAAAAACCCCACCATAAAATGTTAAATACAAAACAATTATAACTAGGAAATTTTTTTTAAAAAGCAAAATTATTTTCCATTGAGAGAGGGCCCCTTCTTGAGATTTTTACCCACTTTAGGGGTTGTGTAGCGCCCCCTACGTCCTTCATCTCCGGTAATTGCGACACTCGTACTACCGCTACTTTGCACTAGTAGGTATACGTAATCCGCAAATGAACTGGCAAATTAAAAATATTTGTTGTCATAAATAAATATAACAATATATATCTGTCAATATGGATATATCAATATTTTATTTTAAACATAAGAAAAACCAAAAGTTTTAATCGGTTATTTAGTGTAACATAATATTATGTATATGTATGTTGTACAATTGCATACGACAATAATCATTTTTATATTATTATAATATTTTTGGCTTCAAATTCTTTAATAATCTACATTCAAAACAGAATGGAAAACAACACATGTACAAAAAAGGACAAATATTTCGACGTATGTACAATGGATTCATAAGCGATTTATACTCGGATAATGAAATTATAATCAAAACTACCTACATGAGACGAACTTTTATGTCAGCACAAATGGTTGTAGCCGGAATGTATCCACCAAAAGATTATCAAAAATGGTCTGACTTGGAAACATTATGGCAGCCTATTCCGGTTTATAATAGTTCGCCAGATCACGGAACTGTACGTATAATATATATTATTGCATAAACATAATAATTCGGTCATAATAATTAATAATTAATTAATGACTAAATTATATAGGTTCCTATTTAATTATACGGATAAAAGATCAAACAATTTATAGATATACTTATCTCTTTTACCATAGATTATAGAATAGACTATTCTATAATCAATGCTATTACTTATAAATTAGGAATATAATATACAGTAACTTTTGATCACCCCCTTCCCTCTGACCTTATTTCGCCTGTATATAATTATATGTTATATATTTTTATTTTTTCACCAATTTTAATAAAAAAACATCGCTCTCTCCTGGAAGTTTTATCAAAACCGGCTCTGTACAGTGTACCTAACTATAACCTTCTATTCAATTTCAGAGATATATATAATAAAATAAACAAATTGTAATATTGTTATTTAAATTCTTAATCAGTTATTCAGATCTAACTATATCCCTACCTGCAATAGATGAATCATCCTCATCATATCATAGATTATTACGCCAAGCAAACAAATCAGACTAATCTCTTTTTAATTATTAGTCAGGTTCAATTATTCTAATGCATTACATTTTGATTTGATTTTAAATTACCCACCTAATCTAACTATCATTAGTTATTACTTTGTATTTACTTGTATTTTATATTCTGACCGAAGTAATTCCTTTGCCATTAGTTTTGTAGAAATGTTTTTTTTTGTGCCTGAAAACATTTTCTTGGGTAGAAATAATAGTCCGATTACCACAAATAGGATATGCTTGTGGTAGAAAATTGCATCTACTTGGTACTTTATTTAGCTCATCTTTTGAATTCTCAAAACGGAGAAACGTCTGAAATCGACCTTCCCGCTTTTTATTGATTATAAAAAGGTACTAATATTTATAATCAATGGTATCTACCTATCTATTAGTTTTTATGTATATTATATTTTATATTAAATTTTGCCTATACAAGCGTAAATTTGAAAAGTTAATAAATATACAAAATAATAATTACTATCATAGGGTATCCTAGCTTTGTTGAAAGTTAATATTATATCCCATAAATTATATTTTACAGTTATTTATTGATAAAGAAAGTTGTCCGCTATTTTATTCTATTACCAACAGGATGTTACCTAAGTTTGCTAATAATTATGACAAAAACATAACAGAGCCATTATTATTGTATTTATCTAAGAAATGCAAACAACCGATAACTAACACGAACCTGATACATCTATACGACCTATTTGTGTGCCAGGCAAGTAAAAACTGTACCTAATAAGATATATAAATATTAAATATTTAAATATAATATCACGACATTGTGATTCTATTATTAATTAAGATGTCGGATGGCTTACAACTACCGGAATGGATCAAACCTTACCAAATTCAAACAATGAAATCAATCGTTTTGAATGGCACACATTTAAAAGAGCTTTATGGAAAACCAATTTTACAAAAACTATTCATAGGTAAGTATAATATTTCATTGTAAATTCAAACTTTTCAAATTATGTATCATTTATAACTACCTGCCTATACAATAAAGATAAACTAATTATGAACCGAAATACTAAAATGTATAAATTATAAGATTATTAGATATATCAAAATTTCAAAAACGAGCTTTATACTGGCACTCTATCGCCTCTAGCCTAGGCGCATACAATCTAGACCCGGGGTTGGTAATCTGCGGTAGTTTTTGAGGATATGGTATGCAACCACATTGAGACCCGTAAAATGTATACCAGTGATTTTTGTACAATAGAATATAATTTTTTTCTTACCTAACCTAGGTATTGCACTTTGTTACAAAAAATAAACTTTTCTACGCCGATCCCTAATCTAAATTCTGATTTCAATTGTTCATTACTGGCTCGTGACTCGTGTCCTTTGACTCACGACAAAAAATCGACGCTAAGTGTAGTGTTGGCGAAGCGAGACGAAGTTCTTAAATTGTAAAAATAGAAGGGGAGGACTATGAGACTTACAAAAAAATAGCATTCTTTTGCCTTAAAATGGTTGAATTCAACCTAATCCATAAGGATTTCGAAAAATTAATAGGAGTATAATATGCTAAAAAAATTGTTAAAGATGAGGTACTTCCTCCTAATTTAAGCACTAATTATAGCTCTATAGGCGGTATACGCGATCGCGGCTTTGGAATTTTGGCATTGAATATTCAAACTAAAATCTAAAACAATTTTTGTAATCGCTAAAATTGCTTGTTTTCTAATGTCATATAGTCTCATATTAGGCCTAATTAAGAGTTTTTCTTAGATAAGTTTTATATGTGAATTTCAAATTGGTAATATATAATATTATACATTATACCGTATATAATGTATGATGCAGCATAATATATTTATATATATAATGTGTTAATACTAAAAAAAGATCGTGTGCAGATCTATTCCCACAACCAATATCCAGTGGCCTGGTAGACGTAAATTATGTATCTCTTGTACACTTAAAAAATAGTAAAAAAAGATAAGATAATCCGTCTCCCCTCCCCACTTCAATTTTCGCCCCCCTCCCACCTATAAAAATACTGAAATGGCGCCTTTGGTAATTGGTATAAACTAGAGGAAAGCCTGGAGACGGGGAGAAATTTCGTGTCTACACCCTCCCTATTAAAAATTGAAATTATACCTATAGTAAAAATATTTTCAATTAATTACCTACAGACTATAATTAAGTATAATTATTAGTGTATACAATTTATCTAATATTAGTTTTTAATACATTACATATATATATTATTATTATAGTACCTATGTATAGGTATATTTAATTAAGTATTTAATGTTATGATTTTTGAAGTCCCCTCCCTTATAAAATTTCTGGGGTACGCTCCTAGTATAAACTACCTTAATGATAGGATAGAGATTATGGGCTTACAAACAAATAAAAATTCATTAAATTTTACTGCTTATATATAAATTTCCTTTAAATATTTATTATTGATAATAATTGTTATTTTATTTTTTATTTTTTTTAACATTGAAGGACCTTTGTTAAACGAAATTGGATCGGCTATGGAATTGCATTTAAATAACTCTAATCATAATGCTACAAGGAAAATGCACCTTTATGCAGGACATGATATTAGTATAATAGCAGCAATGGGTTTTCTAGGCAATTTTATTGAAATGCCTAAGTTTGGTAGTTCGTTACATTTTCATTTATATCATAACGAAACAATTGGATACACCATTAAAGTATGTAATACATAGTAATATGAATATTATTTATAAGTAGGGTTAGCATTTCAATGCACTAAACAACATCAACAAATACATTTATAAATGATCAAAAATATCACAAAAAGAACTATTAAAATATAAGTTACAATGAAAATATATTTATTTTTTTATTTTAATTAACAGTATGTAATTATTGTTAATTAATTAATAATATAATTATTTTAGTGTATTGGTTTTACAAAGATGTTTTTTTTTTTTTTATGTATAAAAACATTTTTTCGGGTAGAATTAATGATCCAATTTTTACGTATAACATATGCTTCGCTTGCGAAGTCTACTTGGTACTTTATTAAGCTCATTTTTAGAATTTCCCAAAAGTTTTTCCTTAATAATCGGAAAATTGGCATTTTTTTATACGCTTTTTATTATATTTTTTTTTCGTGATTTCTTATTAAGTTTTAATAGTAGGGATTTGAAAGTTTTTTTGAGTACTAACATAGGTTATTTACAAGTGTGGTAAAATTTTGGAACGGAATAGTTAATCATTTGGAAAAATATAGAGCTTTGAACGTTTTCCCAAAAAAATTAATATTACCTACAATTTTGGGATTATCTGTTTGAAAATTTTATAAAAGTCTAATATATTACTATATTACTTAATCAATTAACAAAATATTTTAAAGCAATTTTTTTTTATAGGCCTTTTATCACTTTTTTTCTGATCAGGTGGTCCTGATCTGTCCGATTACCACAAAAAGGGAACCTTTCTATACCAAATTTCATCTAGTTGGTACTTTATTTAGCTCATTTTTTAAATTTCCCGAAAGTTTTTTCTTACAAAAGGAATGATAACTCTTTGAATATTAGCAGAAAATCGGCAAAATTACAGTTTCTGTTATTTAAAATTTTTAAATTTCGTGATAACTAATTGAGTTTTGATCGTAGGGACTTGAACATTTTTTTGAGTATTAACATAGGTAGTATACAAGTGAGGTAAAATTTTGGAATGAATTATTAGTATAGTGTTTTTTTATAAAAAATTTTAATATTTCCTGCAATTTTTAGTTTATTGGTTTGAATATTTTATCAAAGTCTAGACATCTACGACTAAATGTTTTACAAAATATTTTGAAAATCGTGACTGATAATTTTTTTCATAACTTTATAAAGTAAGAATTTTTGAAAATCGACAAAATTACTGTGTCATTATTTTATTTCTTAATAACTAAATTAGTTTTGATTGTAGGAAATTGAAATTTATTTTAAATATTTACATTCGTAATTTACACACGTAGTAAAATTTTAGAATGGATTATTAGTATAGCATATTGTAATATATTGAGTTTCGCTCAGAATCGTATTTTCTAATGCAATATCATTGCATTCAAATCTTAAGTATAATAAACCACTAATTTCTCCAAGGACCGAAGGAATAAAGGAGGAACGCTTAAAATCGACATTCCCATTTTTTTTAAATTTTAGTATTAAAAAACAAAAATATATCAATTAATATTTAAAAACCAGACGTTTGAAGTTCAAAATTTAAATATACATACTGAAGTATTAATTTAATTTAATTTTAAATGTCTAAATATTTAATTAATAATTTAAATTATAAATTAAATTCGATTTTTAATAGTAAATTATATAGGAAAGGAGTCATATCCCCCTGGTAGGGATTGTTCTTTATTATTAATAATTGTTTATAGCAGCCAACTCGAAATTCGCTTTGAAATTTCTTTTACTTGATTTGATAATTAAAACAATAGGATTTTGCTTTAAGCTTTGAGTCTTGAGAGATAACTACGTATAATAAATTAATACCAATATGGACTAAATTATTCAAAATTGTACAATAATTTAAAGTACCTACTACTTATATTGTTTTAGAATAAATATTTAAAATTGATTATGTTATACTTCATATAATTTTAGTGACTAATAGGTATTTATCATTTTAAGGTATTCTATTATAATCAATGGGACAACGAGAAAGGAGAGGAAGTCTCAATACCTATTTGTGATAATCCTTGTAAAATTCAGGATTTCATGAAACATATAACTGATAATTTATCTGGAAAATGGGAAGAAGAGTGTCAGAAAGTGGATACGGAAAGCTAATATTTTTTTTCCTCATACTTTGTTGAACATTATGAGATAATATTATATATATGTAGAAATAAATGATAAGCTTAAAAATAATGTATTTTGTTGTACACATGAAAACTAGTGGTTGAATTATTTAACATTTTACAAAATAAAACCTTTGAACATAATTTAAATTACTTACCTTTAAATATACGTATATGTGTTATTTTTTTAAATAGTAGCTATTAAAAATGTTATTATTAGACATCTGACTCTCATACAATCATACTCTCTTCTCTTGAGCCATTATGGATTAAAACCCAACATTCCAACGACGTAAATTTCTGGACTTAATATTTATAGCCAAATTACTTACAGGAACATATTGACTGTCCTGATTTACTTTTATGATTAAAATTTAAAGAACTTAACTCAGCTAACTTAAGATATAAAATGCTTTTCGATATTTCATTTGCTAGAACCAACTACGTCCGTATTCTTAGTACATATAACGTAATATTTACAATTCATTTGATTTTCATGTTGATCCATTATCAAAACTGAGAAAAATTATATTTTATCAATAATTTCTAATATATTGTAATTAATTTAAGTATTAAATATATGTTTAATTAATGTATAATACTTACTTACCCCAAAGGGTTGTTTGTCAATAAATAATAATAATACTAATATTAAATAATAATATTTTTAAACTCGATATTTTCTAATTAGTTACCTATTAAAATTTAAAGTATATATTTTTTAAATTAAGTAAATTACATTATCATACATATTAAAATCAAAATCTCAAATAATTATAAAAATCTAATATTTCACATTATATAAATTTTCTATTATAATTTACAATATGTCACTAAAAGTGATTTAATATGAGGCTCTACAGTAATTATTTTAAAATCATTAATGACAAATTAATGAAAATAAAACATAATATTCAAATAATATAATAATGAAATTATTTAATTAATAATTTAAAAATTCTTGTTATTTTTAAAGAAAGTTACAAATTATCATTTTAAAATAATTATGCTATGATTTTTATTTATTTAAGTTATATAAACTTATTTTATTTTATTTTAGTTTTAGATTCTGTTCGGATAGAAATAATTGTCCGATTATCATAAATGGGGTATGTTTTCGGTAGCAAATCGTGTCCTCTAGGTACGTTATTAACCTCATTTTTCGAATTTCACCAAAGTTTTTCCATAGGAGAAGAAAAACTACCAAAAAATGGCAAAAATTGACAAAGTTACGATTTTCGTCATTTTTTATTTCGTGATAATTAATTGAGGTTTGATCGTAGAGACTTGAAAATTTTTTTGATTACTAACATTGGTAATATACAAGTGTTGTAAAATTTTGAAACAGATTAGTTGATTATTTGGCAAAATATAGAGCTATGAGATTTTTGACAAAAAAAATTAATATTACCTACAATTTTGGGTTTATCGATTTGAAAATTCTACAGATGCCTAATAATATACTACTTAATCATTTTACAAAATATTTTGAAAAATGTGACTGACAATTTTTTTATATAGGCTTTTTATTTTTTTTTTCTGATATATGAAAACATTTTTCGGGTAGAAATAATGGTCCGATTACCACAAATAGGGTATCTTTTCCGTGCCAATTTTCATCTATTTTATACTTTATTTAGCTCATTTTTTGAATTTACCAAAAGTTTTTCCTTGAGAAGCAAAATATTGGTAAAATTACGGTTTCTATTATCTTAAACGTTTTTATTTTTTTATTATTAATTGAGTTTTGATCGTAGGAAATTGAAAATTTTTTTGAGTACTAATATAGGTAATATTTACGTTTAGTAAAATTTTGAAACGGATTGATATTTTTTTGGCTAAATTTAGAACTTTGAATTTTTTTCAAAAATGTTTAATATTACCTGCAGTTTTCGGTTTAAACGTATGAAATTTTTATAGAAGTCTACTCATAAACTATTTAATCTATTTACAAAATATTTGAAAATCGTAACTGACAATTTTTATCATGAAATGATAACTCCTTGAATATTGTTCGTAGGGATTTGAAATTTATTTTGCATATTTACATATGTAATTTACATTCGTGGTAAATTTTAAAATGGATTATCAGTATAATATATTTTAATATATTGAGATTCGCTCAGAATCGTATTTTCTAATGCAATATCATTGCATTCAAATCTTAATAATTATAATAAACCACTAATTTCTCTGAGGATTGAAGGGACGAAGGAGGAACGTCCACAATCGGCTTTTTCCACTTTTTTTACTATTATTATTAATGAATTATTATATAATATACATACTTTATGACTTCAGTCATCTAATAAGTTTCCTTAAAATATATAATGAAATGCTTGAAATAATTTTTAAAAAATAATAAGTATCTACTAACATTGCGTTAGAAACGTCTTTATTTATAGTATAAGTATGATAAATTCAATGGCATAATTATAGGTGGAAAGCGGGGGCACTTGCCCCCCTTTAATTTTATCGTGAGAGAGTAAAAGTACCATTTTGCCCCCTCCCCCCAATATAAGTCATCAGTCAAATTTTCAGATCTTTATAAAGTAATTGAAAGAATAATATGTTAACATACAGAATTAGATAATTCGCGAGTTTTTTCACATTATCCACATTCAACGTTAATGAATCCATAATATGTAATAAGTAATAACAAACAACTAATATGTTATAACTGTTTGTAATACTTAGTATTTCTGTGATAAATGTGATATTATTAGTATTATTATTAACTAAAATGAAATAAAAGTAATTCCCATGAGTTTAAAGTTAGATTAGGTTAGTATCCTTGTGCCTTGTGTAGTAGTGTAAAAATTAAAAATTAGGTATATGTAAAAGAATAAATGTATTTTACCTCCCCCCTCCGTTTAAAATTGTGGTGAGTACATAATTTTACCCCCCTATATTTTGACCCAGTTACGCCACTGGATACATTATACATGTCTTCGAATATTATATTTCCCATATTTATATGGGTAATATTTAATAAATATTTCAGTGTATTGATCTGAATCCACCACAATAAATCTATAAAATAAATATAAAACTTATGGATATAAGTCCACCAGTCATCAAACAAAAAGTACCTTTAGATTACGAAGATCATTTTAAACCATTAGTACCGAAATACGTAAGGAAAATTTTGGAAAATAGTGTGTAAAACAGATATAAATAATTAGTCAAGTGAAAAAGCGAAATGTCCAAATCACTTTAAAGAAACCGTACAGGGTACAGAGAAACGTAGATGGTAAGTTCATTGTTAAATTTTCATTCAAAAATAATGTGAATCAATTAGATAAATCATTTCAAATTGCAATGCAAAGGTTTCTGTCGTCAGCAAAACGATAATATTATAAAAATATATATTATATATTATACAGAATATTATTATTATTATTAATATTATCGGAATATTATGCGGGTATATCAAGAATTAGGTCATATAGGATGTGGAGAAAATAATAGACAGCGATAACGACCGATTTAATTATTTATATTAAGAGGGCGTTATACCAAAACGTGAACGCAAGCAATGAATCATAGAATGCGCTTTCACTACTTTTGTAATGGCGCAAGCACGTGACAACCGCACATTTTTCGTTTGATACGGGCGCCGCACAGTGGTCTGAAAAACGATTTTACGTGGCCAAAAGTACTAATTTTAAAACTCGAAAAGTAATTTTTTTTTTTATCGATAATTATTTAATATACTTTTCTGAAGCCTAATATAAAATTCCAAATTGAAAAGTTGATTGAGTAATTATGTAGAGCTATTTAAATACGACATTTCTACAGTTTCATTGAATTTTCTGGTCTTTACACAATTATCTATTTATTTATTTTTCTGACATCATTTTTTTTTTTTTCTCAAATAACTATTATATTTATTTAATTTATAGTATAGTGTTTTAATTAAAATATTATAATAAATTAATTTTTTTTTTTTATGGACTTAAGCATTAAAAACACAAAAAATCCATTTTTTATCATTTTTTCCCCAATTTTGTGGAGTGCCACTAAAATTTACGCAGGTTTACACTATTTTCAATACGTACATATTGAAATATAAGTTGTTAACTGTAATAATAAAAAAAAAAATTTTGCATCTGGTTGCATTTGTAATGTACAAAAATTATTTTCATTAAATAAAGTACCTACATATTATTGTAAAAACCGTGATTCCAGTATTTATAACGACATAACGACTTAAAATCAAACTAATCTCAAATCTGGTTTGATAAAAATTTTGAGATGGAGGTAGTATATAAAACCTTTTTTATAATTTGGATAAAAGAAAAAGAAAATTTTAAATATTTGAATCATTTTTAATTAATATTTAATTTTTAATGGAAATATTATTTAAAGTCAGATAAATGTTTATATTTTATTTTAAAAGACTCTGACAATTCTAAAAACAATTTTGCGAGGGGGTAAAACGTAAAACGTCATTAATAACTCATTAATCACTCACACACAATAAAGGTAAACACAAAAACCTTTGACAAAAAAAAAATGTAAAATACGCTAATAAATGAAGACAATAATTATTATTCACTACAGAGTACAGGAGAACAGGACAATTTCAATTCTTAGCATCATTTACTATAATTATTATTTTGAATATTGTTGCCATCACATTTCATTGTGATAACATTCAAAGTACACCCACTGAATAAATAACAACTTTCGTATGATTAGTAATTTTTTTATACGACCCGGAATTAAATAAATCCCGGAGTGCACAGATCTAAACAGTAAACTTTTAAACAATAACGTCTTCGCATTTGACATAATATAAAATTTTAATTATATAATTTAAATACACGATCATCCTTATTATAGAAACATATTATATGTCATGTTAATATTAATTATTTGAAATTGGCGCTAAAAAATTAAAACACATACGGAAATAACTCATCCTCCGTGGCCTTGCGATCTCTTCGATGCGACAGAAGATGCCATATATTTACGATATCGTAACCGTTCGTCATCATTCAGTATTCATTTTGCTTTGCGCTGCGCCAATTCTGCAATATATTTCGTTTGTGCGAATCTTTTTTGTCTAAATAAATATCTTTAGAAATAACTTGCACAATGATCGTCATGTTTAAAATTATAAATTGTACGACAAAAAACTTGTTAAAGTTTTAGCACGAAACACTTATACGACGCATCCAAACATATATCGGAATAGTACATAGTACTTTATAAAACCGATATATTTGGAATTCAATAAATTGACGCGTATTTTTGACCGAAACCTTTGTCAGTTCGCCACCGGCCGACGATTAGTATTTATTTTGCGCTCCGCCACTTTTGCAATATATTTACGTGTGCGTACGATTTTTGTCGGTTTTGCATATTTTGGCGTTTATTAGTTACATTTAGTAACATTGTGCTGACACTGTTTTTAAATATAAATCTATTTATTTGTGATTCAGTAGACTAATGAGTAATATTGTTAACGAACCATATTCAAAAATATCGTGTACAATAATTGTGGGTTTAAAATTATAATTTTTACCACAAAAAACAAGTTAAAGTTTAAACTTGATAGTCTTATATGATATATTCACATAGACTCATGTAACACGTAAGCACATACTAGGTTATAATGTTATATACAGTCCCCTTTATACATAACTACTGTTATTACATCAGTTATTATAAATTAAAAGTAATATTTTAAAATAATATGTACTTATTAAATTGTTTTTAATATATATGTTCATAAAAAGTACGTAAAAAGACGAATACAAATTTGTTACATTGGATAACAATAAATAACTAATGATATACCTAGCTAAATGTGAAATCCTTTTATTTATATTATAAATAAACAGTTATATACATAATTCGACCATATTTTGTAAAAACGGCATAACCACAAAAATCGAAAAGCATGATTTTGCTATTAAAATTTTAGATAATTGTGCGTGTAAAATATTTCAAATTATTTCATAGAATAATTTTATTTCGTCTGTAGAGATTAGTGGCCTCACTAAGGGCGGGCTAGGATAGGCCAAAACCCTACCTGAAAACACCAGTCCTTACAGTTAATCCAACCTGCCATTTTTTGGATATGATGTTAATTTTATATTATTGTACATTGACGTTATGAAAGCTCATTGCTAATTGTAGAAAATTGAAATATATAATACGATTATCGTTTTAAAATAATGTAAACGTACTTATTTTTCTTTATTACATTTTAATGAACTAAAAAGTGCATGAAGTACCCAATCAAAAAATACATTTGTGACCTAAAAACTTCAAATTTAATATCATTATGCTTCAAAAAAATGTATTTAATTTTTATTACAATATCCATTTAAAATACAGAAAGTTTTTATTTTGAAAATGAAAACATATACCAATTTACTTAATTAGTTTAATATATTATAGAAAAAGCTGATAATCGACATAGTATACCTGAAAAACAATGTAATTTTATAATAAGGAAATACCCAGATAAATTTGTATATAATCGATTAATCGGTTCATGAAAATGGATAAATTTAAAAATTTATTTTAATAACAATGAAGATTACTTGATACTATTATTATTATAGAATAGTCTACTTTATAATTAATGAAATTATTATAGGTCGTACAAAATTTTATACACATATTTATATTTTAGTATTCTTTAAGGGATTTTTTTTTTTTAATATTATAATACTATATTATAGTAATAGACATTTATTATACAAATATTTTATAAACTATTCTATAGATTAGCCGTAGTACGTATAAAATACTAACTTAGTAAAACACAAAATATTATTCAAAATTTCAAAGTGACTAAAAATAATTGCAAGATATTACTCTATTTATTATATAACATACATTATAAATAATAATAATTTTATAGTCAAATACTTAAATATAATTTAATACAACAAACACTTAGAACGAGAAAAATCTATTTCAGTATCAGACTTAGAATGATTTACAGAATCTGATAATTTGGGTCTTTTTACCAAGAATTTGTTCATTTTTAAGGTATTTTAAATTTTTTTTTAAAGTTTAAAAGAAGTCAATAACTATTTTTCTGTTATTCATTTTTTAAATTTTTTTTTATTAGTCACAACTCACAAATCAGGCACTCGGGTAGTTGGATCTTACATACACCGTAGGATTTATGGATTATGTTATAATGTCATCAGAGATATCGTTTATTCGTTCGCACGTGTTTCATTTATTATCAATGGTGAAGAATCTGTCATTTGTTTTTATATTGATGATAAACAAATATGTAATTACTATAATTATCCACAATAAATAATTACTATTATTTTCACTAAAAGTTATCATAGAATAATTTTATTGTACTATAATTTTTGTTTTGTAAACCGTGGTGCACATAAAAATAGGTCCTGGGATACCCAACCTATTCATATATTTTCGTAGAATATCTGATCAATATAAATTTTAACAGGTAAATAATAATCATAATTTTATGGTTAGATACATTTTTAAATAATAAGACGAATTTTATTTCAAATATTTTACACAAATTTTGGAACGTACTAGTTGATTTTCTGTCTTAATATAGAGATTAATATAGATTAATATATAGCTTTGATATTTATCCAAAAATGTAATTTTTTTTCTCAAAAATGTTTAATAATATTTGCAATTTTGGATTTACGGTTTGAACATTTTATAGAAGCATAATTAAATTATATACTACTTCACCCATTTTCAAAATATTTTGTAAGTCGACAGTTCCAATTTTTTTTTATAAACTTTTAAAGTCAAAATTTTTAATAGAATTGAATCATATATTTTTTTATGATTTTATTGTAAGTTTTAACGCATAAATATTTTGAATTATAATATTTTAAAAGTAAAGTTTAATATGTTTAATTTTTTATTTTATGATAACTAAAGCTTGGAGTTCATGCATTTGAATGTTTTTACTGAACGATCCAATAAATTCATTATAAATAGATTAATTATAAATTTGAATTACATATATTCGATATTATCGATATTATTAAAATATGAAATTTGATTTAGTATACTTTTACATATTTTGATGCTATTTAAATGAATATTTTTCTTAATTTTTGGGACATATTATATATATAATATTTATACCTATATATATATATATATATATATATATATTTTGCATATACGATATATTTACTAGATGTTCATAATGAATTTATCCTCGTCTTTTGTTAATAACATTATAACTTACATGATTTTTGCAAACTATTTATGTATAAAGATAAACAGATATATTCACTCTGTAGAAAAATATATTTTTATGTTTTGGTTCTTTACCGCAATAATTATGATTTATTACTAGAAGAAAATTTCGAATAAAATTATAAAAATCATATAATCTAATGTTTTTATTGGTCGAAAGTGTATCTTATATTAAGTATTTTAAAATTCATGACACAGTGGCGTGTCCAGAACTTTTTTTGTGGATGGGCCACAAAAGTTAAGTTCAGAATGGTTTTACCTCCTCCTCATACTATAATTTGATTTATTTAAGTATTAGTATTTTTATTATAAATGACTAATTTTAATATTTTTATAATAAATGGTAGCTTACCTTTTATTAAAACATAAACTTTATGATATAATTTACTTTGGTTCATTGATATTTCATTTTTAATTTATACATAAACTTATAATTGTAATAAAAAAATTGTTACTAATGTCAAATACTTCTTCATCAAAACTAGATTCTAATTGTTTTGCTTTTGTATCAGTTGGAGTTAAATTCGTTAATTTTTTTGTGATCGAATTGTCTATACTCACTGTTGATTTATTTACTAAAAATCGTTTCATAATGGCAATTTGTTAACAATGCTAAATGTCAAAATATTAAAAGTACAAATTTATATTTATTTAAACATGATATATTTTAATCGTTGAAGAGTTAAAACGAAACGAACCGAAACGGTGACTAACCATAACGCAACTGATAATATTTAAAAATTAATAGCAATACACAGAGAAAAAAATGTCCATTATTTATGCCTATAATACGTAAAAAATGGCTAATGACCATTAGCATACGCGGCCTAAAATAGAAAAAAAATACGTAAAAAAAAAATTATTTACACTAAAAATCGTGGCGCGCACGGATTGTCTTATCGATGGTCTTTCCCATAGTCGTCGTTGCAGCGTTACCCCTTTCTTTATCACAACTAAAAATAACATTCTCACCACACACGAATACGTATAAATACACGTCAATCATACTGTAATACATTTTTATTGAAATACTAAACCTAATCAAAACAATTTTTTCTAACAATTTATAAATCATATTTTCTTTTTGCATTGAGCATTGAACTTACACTAGTCTAGTACTTATATAAAAAATGTGGGTGGGCACATGCCTACCGGGATCACCCCTAATTACGCCACTGTCATGACAGTAAATAAAAGCTAACATAACCTTCTGTGATTTTCTTAGAATGGATCACTTTTTTTGTATATCGTTTTCTCCAATATATTCTGTATACTAATAAGTAACTTAGTTACTTAGTAACAACGGAGCAGCACCGTACAGAGCATTAACTTAAGGTAAAGTCGCTCCACGGCCTCTTTATTATATTAACTATTTAAGTTATAATAGTTTAGTCTTAAATTATATTATTCTAGTAAAATCTTTGTAATATTAATCTCTTTGAATTTTTAAATAGTTTCGTTCAATACGAATGATTATTAGACAATATTTGATTTATTGTTGAAAAATGTAAATGTTATAATTGATACCTAAAATATGTATACAAAACATTAAAGTATTAATATTAAATTAAAAATATTTATTATAGGTACATACAATCTGAAATTTACTAATATTTACGATTACTTTTTACTTTTTAATCCATATAATTTTCGGAAAAAAAAACATGTACTTTGTTACCACTCGGCACACGGGGATCAACCAAATCAATAAATCAAATATTTTTACCACACTTGTATACTATCAATGTTAATATTCAAAAAAATGTTAATTCCTTACAATCAAAACTCAGTTAGTTATTACGAAATTAAAAAATTAAAAATAACAAAAACCGTAATTTTGTCGATATTCCGTCATTTTTTGGTAGTTTTTCTTCTCTCAAGGAAAAACTTTTGATAAATTTGAAAAATGAGCTAAATAAAGTACTAACTAGATGCAAGATGTTTTTTTTGTTTTCACCCAAATTACAAAATGTATAAACCTTTAAATGAAATATTTCTATTATAAACAGTATTTTAAATAAAATAAAAAGTTTTATTTAAGTTAAATATGTATTATTTTATAATATTTTTATAAATTTTTTAATTTGATGAATCTATACGGCGCTTCCCATAGGCAATTTTACTACACCTGTTTAATCAAAATATTAATACATTAATTCGTTTGTTTTTAATTTAAATTTTTCTATTTTAAAACATGATAATGCATAATAGTTATAATACAAATTTCAAAATTTAGATTTTGTAAGTATTGTATACATTTTTATATTACATATTTCAATTTAATTGAATTGAATACAATGGCGATCTTCGATTTCCTCATTATGTTCAATATCCAATGCCCCAATAATTTCATTTATTTTTGTTTTTACAATAACTTGCCTCTTTATTAACTATTTTTTAATAGTTTTTGCATGGCTGAGCATCAGTAGATCAACTGCGTCCAGTTCACTATGAATTATTTCATTTAAATGTTAATTATCGATTGACGTCGATAATGTAATCGATTTACATTATCGGTACTAGAAACATTTTCTTATTTATATTATCATTTTATACTGATTAACAAAGAAGTAGGATCATCTGAATATCACTGCTATCACAATCTGAATATATCTGTAGAATTTTTTTTTGGTTCGTCAGGTTACAAAATCCATTCTTCATTTAGTTAATAATAGTTGGTGATAAAAAAACAACTAAAAGCAATAAATTTAATACAGGTACTTAAATAATATTAATATTAATATTAAACAATTAGATTAAATTGTTTGTAAAAGAGTAAATCTAACATAATAAAATTTTCTTCATTAGGATTATTGAAAAATATATGAGATATGACTAATAATAAGACATTATGGTGTAATTAATTAATGCTTATAGATCCGGGTATTTTACAGACATAATAAAATTATTCCATAAAATAATTTTAAATATTTTACATGTACAATTATCTAAAATGTTAATTGCATAATCGTATTTTTCGATTTTCGTGGTTATGCTGTTTTTACAAAATACGGTAGAATTATGTATATAACTGCATATTTATAATATAAAAAAAATAATTTCACTTTTAACTAGGTATATTATTAGTTAGTTATTGTTATCCAATGTAACAAATTTGTATTGGTCGTTTTACGTACTTTTTGTGAACATATATATTTAAAACAATTTAATAAGTACTTACATATTATTTTAAAATAATACGTTTATATATTTTTAATTTATAATAACTGATGTAACAACCTACTCTGATAGTTATGTACAAAGGGGACTGTATATTATATTATAACCTAGTATGTGCTTATATGCTACATAAATCTATATGAATATATCGTATAGGACTATCAAGTGAAAACTTTAACTTGTTTTTTGTCGTACAAGTTATAATTTCTAACCCATAATCATTGTGCAAGTTATTTTTAAAGATGGTTCGTTGACAAAAGTACTCATCAGTTTACTGAATCCCAAATATATCGATTTTTATTTAAAAACAATGTCAGACACAATGGTACAAGATGTAATCAATCAACGCCAACATATGCAAAACCGGTAAAAAATGGACGCACACGCAAATATATTGCAAAAGTGGCGGAGCACAAAGCGAGCAAATTAAATACTAAAAGTCGGCCGGTGGCGAACTAACAAAGGTATCGATCCAAAATACGCATCAGTCTACTGAATTCCAAATATATCGCTTTTATAAGATAGTATGTATTACTCCGATAGATATTTGGATATGTCGTATAAGTGTTTCGTGCTAAACCTTTAACAAGTTTTTTGTCGTACAATTTATAATTTTAAACACGACGATCATTGTGCAAGTTATTTCTAAAGATATTTCTTTAGACAAAAAAGATACGCACAAACGAAATATATTGCAGAACTGGCGCAGCGCAAAGCAAAATGAATACCGAATGAAGACGAACGATTACGATGGCATCTTGTCGCATCGAAGAGATCGCAGGGCCACGGAGGCTGAGTTATTTCCGTATGCGTTTTAATTTTTTAGCGCCAATTTCAAATAATTAATATTAACACGACATATAATATGTTTCTATAATAAGGATAATCGTGTATTTAGATTATATAATTAAAATTTTATATTATGTCAAATGCGAAGACGTTATGGTATGATAGTTTACTGCTTAAATCCATGTACTCCAAGATTTATTTAACGCCGGGTCGCATAAAAGATTTACTAATCATACGAAAGTTGTTATTTATTCAGTGGGTGTACTTCGAATTTTATCACAATGATATGTGATGGCAATAATATTCAAAATAATAATTACAGTAAATGATGCTAAGAATTGAAATTGTCCTGTTCTCCTGTACTCTGTAGTGAATAATAATTATTGTCTTCATTTATTAGCATATTTTACATTTTTATTTGTCATAGTTATTTGTGTTTACCTTTATTGTGTATGAATGATTAAAAACGTTTTACGTTTAACCCCCACGCAAAATTGTTTTTGGAATTTTCGGGGTCTTTCAAAATAAAATATAAACATTTATCTGACTTTCCATAATATTATTATTAAAAATAAATATTAATTAAATATGATTCAAATATTTAAAATTTTATTTTTGTTTCACCCAAATTATAAAAAAAGGCTTTATATACTACCTCCCTCTTTAAATTTTTAATTTTGGTTATAAATCTCAGTTTTCAGAGAAATTAGTGGAAATTATTATTATTAATATAATTAGTATAATTATAATTAACATAATTAGTAGAAATTATTATTATTTTATATTCCGTTAAAATTGTTTTTAAATATGCATATATGTGAACTAAATTCTACTGTATTTTTACACCAAGCTGTTGAAGCCCATTTAATAATAAAAAAAAAATTCTAAAAATTCTAATCTATTTCAAAATTTTACCACGCGTGTAAATGACCAATGTAAATACACAAAACATTTTTCCTAAAAAATCTCTATGATCAAAATTAAATGAGTTAGCATGAAATAAAAAAATTTAAAATACGAAATTCAGAAATTAATACGAAATTTAATGAAAACCGTAATTTTGCGGTTTTCTCGTCATTTTTTAGTAGTAATTATTCTTCTTTGTATTAACTGCCATTCACAAACCGTTGTTGAGTCTAGTCTGGAATGTACCAATGAACAATTAATATATAGTTATTAAATTATTGACGAATACATCTCATCACCAAAATTTTTTGTTTCTAGAATGCATCAATTGATTATGATGGTTCTTTTTCAGAATTTCAATAGTTAATATAATATCAACGCATGTATGACAATACTTCTCTAATATGGTGCAACACTTACTTTTAACATGAATAATTAAATCCGTATTTATAGGCAGGCGGACAACACAACATAGAAAGACAAACCACGTCAGACACGAACACAATAGGTAAAAATGACTACCCTAAACATAGGGAAAACAATATTAATGACAGGAAACAGGGTTACTCGAACGATAATTACCAATAGTGTTGATTAACAAATTTCCTTATAAGAATACGTGATTTGAACGCAATGGCCGCAATAACAGTACACCAGAAACCATAACGAAGAACACCAGCACGAAAGACAAAAGACAATCAAAATCGAAATGTGCGAACAACAAGAATTATTATTTATTACTATCAAATATAGTACTATGTCAAATTAAATATTTAGAAATTAAATAATATTATTTATAGCTACTCAAAAAGTCACAAATGATGAAACAGTACTAAGAAACGATAAATCAGTGCCATCTGTAGCACAAATAAACATGACAAAGCACTAGAAAATACAGGTGACACTGATGTTAAAACAATTTATTCTATAATTAGTGATAATATGATATAATCATATTTTATCTATTGTGTGTTATTATTTTAGAATTATAATTTATTATAATTATAATAAATTATAATTTCGAATCCATTAATGACTGACCTTTCACATGATACATAAACACATGATTCCTATTACAAGAAATAAGTAAAAAAATTTTAAATGTTAAAATATGTCATAAAAATCAGTTATGGGATTGAAAATTTGTTTAAGTTTGTACATGAATGATTTATTCGAAGTATCCAAATAGATCCAAGTAGTACATAATATTATGGTAGATACTCCCAGACACAGTCAGGGTCGTATTTAGAATTTTAGAGCCCCGCGGAAATAATTAAATTTTTTCTATTCATACACGAATATGATTACGTAGATATCCTTAAAAAATTATACTTTTACATTTATATTGTATAATTTTTTTTTATACCTAATAAACATAACTATTTTACATAAGATATATATATTTTTACACAATTTTTGTAAACGGAATTTTTTTTCATATTATAGTAATAAATAAATAAATACTTAAAACATATTTCAAATGGAAAAATTGATATAATAATTATAATTCATGCTATTTTCTATTGCAACCGTAGCTGCATTCAATTTAATTACTCTTCAAATATAAAATAAAATTAAAATTGAAAGTTACTTAGGTTTAAGTTTAGTAAACTTGAAAAAATCAAATCAAATTGACAGTAACTAAACATAGTTAGGAAATATAAAATAAATTTAAATATAGTAATATTTAAAATAAATATGTTCTATAATATAGTTTAAGAATAGGTACATATTTATTTTATAAAGACCTTAAATTTTATCATTTTATCTAGATTTTTTTTTTTAAATATTTATTAATTTATATTTTGATAAAATTAAAATTTGTATTATACAAAATTGTTAATGTTGCAAGTTAAATGCAATATATTTATTTTAATTTCTATTCAAGTATAATATTTAACTTAACTTTATAAAAAATAATTAATTAAAATATAAATTTCCATTTTAGAAATCAAATCAAATTATTAATTTTAAAGTACTACCAATAAAAATTAACTCATTATATAATCCAATCAAAATTAAATTTTTACTCGTTAATCCCGAGCATTGATTAGTAAATTGAAGAGTAGATACCGTGAATGAGATACAATCATATCATTAGAAAAAAAAAATTTAAAAAAAAAACACGATTATTTAAGTGACCGAAAGTGTATGAATCAGTATCCTGATAGGACAGTACGTGCCGGACCTGACTTAATGTGCAGTAGATATTATCCGGCTTTGCTTTATTGGCGCAAATAACTTACTTAAAATAATATATTATTATATTAACAAAATTTAAAATAATCAAAACAACATCATTTAGTTTATTTTAGTGGGAAATATCACAATGCAATAAACTGATTGGTTAAAACCTAAAAGTCACGCATTCATAAATAATTTTAGTTATGTTGATTTTCACTTGATACATGGGAAAAATATGAATATGAATATCTTAGAGATTGCTCAAATATATTTTGACTTTTGAGATGAATGAATAGGGTATAACACTCAAATACTCAATGCATTTTGAGACGGATAAAAGAAATCAGAAAGAATACGCTTCAAAAAGAATATGAAATGAAGATGATAATTTGGGACGGACGTTGAAAAGTACTTCAAAAGAAAAGAATTTTTACTGGAATGACAGAAAATTCAAACAGATGACTGAACACTTTCCCTTAAAAAAGTGCTGGTAGTCTGGCACTAGAACATCTATGGCTATGTAAAGCAATATAGTTATTAAATATTACAACCGATAATCTATGTTATAAAATTTATAACATATAATGGTACATTATTATATTACGTATTATTTATTTAAGTTTTTGAATTGGATAGTTAGTTAATTTGTAAATTTGTAAAGCGCTTGTCCGACAAAAAAAAAAACATCGGAAGTCTCAGCCGTTGAGGATTTCACAAAATCACCATCAGTATGTTGCATACAAACATTGCGGGAGAAATTTCGTCGGATTACAGATAAGATGTTTTTTTAATAATTAGAATATAAAAGCATTTTTTTTCAATTTACTTTAATTCATTTTACATTCAATTTATTACAATAGTATAAGTATATAGTATTTAAGTATTTATGGCAAAGAACCATCATAAAAAAAAAAAATAATCACAATAACGGGTGGTTTTAAATTATAAGTTGCACGATAAAAAATCTTATATTAAGGCTTATACATGAATCACTTATACGCGGTATTAAGTTACAGCTACTTATACTGTATTACTATCGAACAACAATTAATTTTCAATTTTTTTACTTTAATATTTTTTTTTTTAATTAAATTTTATTTTAAATATAAATTGAATTTTTATTAATGGTTCTTTGACAAAAATACCCTTTTAAATTTTATTTTTTTATTTTTGTTAACCTAATCATAAATAACATTTTTACGTACAACTCCCCTCGCAAAATACTTCGGGTTTTTCAGGGCTCTTCAAAATAAAATATAACCACTTATCTAACTTCCTATAATATTTCCTTTAAGAATAAATTTAAATTAAAAATCAAAAAAAAAGTTTTTAAGTACAATCCTCTTCTCTCCTTCAGAAAATGCACATATTTATAAAGAATATTTGTAAAAAAATTCAAATTTTATATTTTTTTTTTCGCATCACCCAAAAAAAATACGATTTTATATACTACCCCTCTCGTAAACCTTTTTTTTGAATTATTAGTGGACCATCAAAATAAAATATAAAAATTTTTTAACATTCCATAATATTTTCATTAAAAATAAATATTATTTCAATAGAAATTCAGATTTTATTTTTATTTTTTTGCTTTACCATCGTAAATATTTTTTCAGAATTTTAAACAATTTATTTATTATACAAAATAAAGCAATTTATTTGGAATTCATCAGACTGATGATTATTTTTGTCAAAGAACCATTTTAAATAACAAAAAATTCACATTAATGGACGGGTTTAAAATTATAAGTTGTACGATAAAAGAACTTACCTAAGTTTATACAAGAAAGAATTATACGACGTATTAAGACACACGTACTTAAACGACGTATCCAAATAAATCGAGGGTAGTACATACTACTTAATGAACAGATGGACAGATTTATTGGAAATTCTGCAGACCTATACGACGTCTTAAGACAC